>JAWNLT010000256.1:2842500-3205000 GCA_035042145.1 Drosophila kokeensis
GTTGTTGTTGTTGTTGCTGTAATCTTAATTGTATTTGTAATCGTTTCGACCGTCTGCATATTGTATAATAAGCCGGTTCGCTGACAGGATGTGCGCTAAGCCGCTGCCGCTGGGCCATTGACCTTTGTCGATGTCGCTGTCACTATCTTTATCTCTGTCTCTGATTCCCCATCTAAACAAACAACAACAACAACAACAACAAGAACAACTATAGTTGAAAGACAAACATTGCTAACAAGCGCACACACACACTACACTGCACAAAAAGAAAATAGCTAATATTTAAAAACATTAATTTAAAATTAAGCTAAATAATAAATAATAAAGAAAAAGAAAAAAAAATAAAATAAATAATAAAAAAAAAACAAAATTGAATTAGAAATATATATATCTAGATGAAAGAGATAATCGGATATAACATTATAGATCTAACATCGTGACTCTACGGATTGAGTTTGAGAACCGTAACCTGGCTTAGTTGGCTACTTTTGAGTTTTGCGGTCAAGTAAATACGCAGACTGAGTGTGCTGCAAAATGTGGCAACGCCCTGTCAATAAGATGGCGACATCCAAACGACAAATTAGCACCGCAACTAACGTCATTTTGCAATATTCAAAATCAAATGCGTGGCGCTGCCCGCTGAGCTATGTATGCCAAGGTGGCAACACCACAATTTTAATATTTCGACAGGCAAAATTCAATCTAACGCTGAAATCTCTTCCTGATGACGAACTCCGACGGAATTCAAAATATATATATATATATAACAAAGGACAAAAACTAAAGTTTGTTGCACAGTGCAGCTTTAAAGCCGTTAAACGTTAAACGTTGAACATTGGAAGTTGAATGTGGACATTTGGGTCAACAACAGACGGCAGTCAAAAGGCATAAAAAAAAACACAAAAATCAAAAAAAAAAACAACACCATGCAACCGAAAAAAAAAAAAAAGCAGCTCTTGCCATCCAGTTTGTTGTCGAGTTTTTTCTTTTGGCAAATTTCCAAAGATGAAATTCCATGAGTCAATTGTGCGGGAGACCAGCGGGATCTGAAGATCGAGGTGCCATCTAATGAAAGTGAAAACTTTCAGAGTCATACAAAAAAACAAAAAAAAAAAAACCTGCTAAGCGTTTAAAATGATAAACCGAAACCGAAACGAAATATTCAGAGCAGCACTGGAAGCTGTTACTCGATTTATTGATTGATCTATGGACCACATGTCGCACCTTCACTTTCGTTGAAGCTGAGACTTTTCAATTAGCATCAAGTTAAACATTTAGCAAGCTCTCGAAATGTTGTCACTGCCAACAATTTGAGCACCAGAAGCATTACAAAATATCTGGTTAAATGCACAGTTAATCAACTCAAGCTAGGCTTAATTTAGTTTCATTTCATATTTTGACATTGTTTTCTTTTTTTTTCATCTTTTTTTCACTCTCAAGTTTCGCTTTTTTTCCATCAAAAGATAGTCATTCATTTTGTATGCAAATATATTCTAATATATGTATGAGTATTTCAAATACTAAGAAAGTCAATATATATAAAAACATAGTGCTTTTAAGTATTCTTAGTATTTTGAATGATCAAAATTTGAGGCCCCAACAATCTCGAGTCACAGTTCAATTATTGCTTATAACTTGACTTAACCAATAGCAATTAATCTAAATGTCTGCTGTTAATTACAGTTATTACTCAATTGAGAGCACCTGTTGTTGTTGCTTTTGGGGCAGGCACTGTAAGCATCTTCAGTTCATTCACAGAAAATGACAAAGCGGCAAAAGACAATCGCATTGTTCGAGCGGATCCATCAATCAATGGCAAAAGTTGCGGCCACCCGCAGCTCGATGTTGAAATGCGGAACAAACGAAGCGTAAAAAGCACACCAATAAATATAGATAGAGACAGAGATAGAGAGACAGAGAGAGAGAGAGAGAGAGAGTGAGGGATAGAGAGATGAAGTTGAATTGTAGACCGCAATGGAAATCGTAAGTATCTGGCAATAATGCTTCTAAGCGGCTTTCGCACAACTGCTACTCAAGTTGTCCGTTCTGTCTGTCAATCAGTCAGTTAGTCAGTTAGTCAGTTCGTCAGTCCATCAGTCACTTTCAAATAGATTAACCCAATTTAATAGCTGGGCCGCTTTCAACAGCCGCTGATGATGCTGTTGCTGTTGATGCTGTTGCTGTTGATGCTGTTGCTGTTGATGCTGTTGCTGTTGATGCTATTGCTGTTGATGCTGCTGCTTCTGCTAGTTGCCACTTACCACTTGCCACTTCTCGTTTTCGCAGTTGCTGCTAATTCTGCTCATTAAATAGAAAAAACGAAGCGACCTGATCGCCTATTCCAGAGAACTGACAGCTCATCCATTTGGGAAAGCCACCGAGAGTATACGAGAAATCGAAATCGAAATTGCAGGCCAATTCGAACCATGCCAAAGAGGGAAAACCGCAATGCGACTATTAAGCTAATAAGAATTGAGTATGTTGAGCTTGCTAAACGGAGCGATACCCTGTATTACTATATTCTTTTGTATACCTACCTTACCTTAATTTGATTCATACAATCATCTCGCAAATCGTTTTATGAAATTTGCACAATTAGAAAATAATCTAATCGGAAAAAATCAGTTACTTTGGAAGAGATATGGAATCGAAATCTGAAAATTCCGCAATTCCTGGAGGAAATTGTTACAACTAAGCAATAAAATCAACTTGTAAAAAGGTTTTATTAGTCTGAGTTCCAAAAGGGGTACCACATGCCGCATCTTTCAAATGATGATGAACAGACGCTTAATGGTGTAAATATTGTGATACCAAATTCTTGGTCAATCTTTATGGGTCGTGTAGAGGCTATAGCGAAATAGGAACTAAACGTGAGAGGCGTGTGGGCCAACAATGGTTTAGCATTGTGCCAACTTTTGGGCAATAGCTGTTGATCGATTTGATACCGTCATGTCTGTGTGTGTGCGTGTGTGTGTGTGTGTGTGTATCAGTGTATCTGTTGTGCCATTTTAATGCCAGCAATCGCCGTCGACTTTATTAGTTTGCTTGCAATACAATACAAAAGACTTAGGCAACGAACTTGCAGTCGCTGGCGCGCAGCCAAAAAAAATAAATCAAACTAAAAATACGAAAAATGTTTGAATTTCCTTAGCCAATTTTCGCATGACAGCCGCAGCAGTAGCCGTAGCAAGTCGCATAAATAGTTTCCTGTTTGTTACGACGGACTCCACAACAACTATAACAACAACTAAAAGTAGCAAAAAGGGAGGCGCTGGACAGTAACAACAACAGCAACAACAACAGCAACAACAGCAACAACAGAAACTATGATTTAAAAGCCAGCAGTGCATGAAGTTTCCGCCGTTATTTTATAGTTTAGTGCTGCTGCTGCTGCTGATGTTGTTGTTGTTGTTATTGTTGTTGTTGTTGTTGGTGGTGCTCTGTTGCTGCTGTTTTTGACGTTGAGCTGCACAAAATTAGTTGCTTCTAATAATTGTTACACGTTGTCGCCTTTGTTATTGTTTGTTGGTTTTTTTTCACAAGAATTTCCACAGTGGCAAACTCATTGTTCATGCCTTGCATGCAACCAAGAAGAAGCAGAACCAAAGCAGAAGCCCGAGCCAAAAAGACAATGCACCGCAAGTCAACAAGACGATGGCTGTGTGCGTCTGTGTGAGTGTTAAGCCCAGCCAACGGTAAAATGCAATGAGACGACAATAGGCAACAAGAGCGATAACAATTATATACAGTGTTCGCCATATATGACACACTTTATGGCTATGTACACGTATTCCAGGCAACCCCCCCTGCCTTCCTCTCTTCACATGCTGCCAAAAGTAAAGCCCGAAATGGGGAAAGAAATCAAAGAACCGAGAAGAGGTCAAGTGGGCATCCATCATGAAAGCGTGGGATGTGTGACACTCGAGCGGCTTGAGACAAGCGCACGGGTTTGTCTAGGGTATTTGTGGGGTATATTGATTCGCTTGCGTAATGTGTAACAAATAAACAAAACAACTATCTACAGCTTCCGTGGCCCTGACCGACAATATTTAGTATTTAGAAATCAGCTGACTTATATAGAGTACTGCAAGATCGGTTGTCATTAAAACGGATATGGGATTCACATAAAATATACAAATTATTTTTTATTTTTAGCTTTGGCTAACTGTCAAAGTCTGATACTGTTTGCATTTACAGCACCTACACTGAAAACACAATCATTTTTTTTATATTTAACATTTATATTATAAGCATTAATCAAGCTATTGAAAGTTTATAATATATTTATGTGACAGAGTAGAAAAAAGTTTCCATAATCTAAAAATCGCCCTAAAATCCAAAAAGTTTATTAGTTTATATTTCTACGAAAGAAAACTATTTTTCCTAACTAACTTACCAGCCAAGCTAAATTGCTAAAGGTTGCTTCAGGGTCGAAAACGAATCAAGCAAATCGGATTACTATATTAAATCATTACTATAATTAATGTGATTATTAATAATATTATAATTATTATTATTGCTATAGAGTAGTGTACAGCGCTACTGGATCTGTACCGCTACCTTGTAAACCTTTTTGAACAATCGCAAATATCTATAATAAAGCGGACATAGAAGAAATCGTTAGACAATGCCGTTGTCGAGGGTATTTGAGATTCGGCAAGTGAAGCACACAATTTTGTTCATTCTAGTTCTTTCAGTCTTTGGCCCCGTGGCCTTAAAAGGTAGTGAAATGCCCAAAGAGATAACTCCAATTACAATTACACAAATTCTTGCCAGGGGGCAATTAATTGTCTTTGTCTTTGGGTTTATTGTTTGACCGCAATATCTCGGATTGCCCAAGCCAACAACAAAGATAATGTATGGCTGATAATGAGCCAGCGACCCCAATTGTCAAGTGCACTCTCGATCTGGATCTCGGTTTTCCAGGTCATTATCATAATCATAATCATATATAATTGTATTTGTTAAGCTACATCTGGCAAGAAGTCGGCTGTGCTGTAGAAAGCTGAAACTTAAGCAAGAAATTAAAGATGTGTAACCGGATGCAGCGTAAGTAAAGTGTTGCAAAGTGCCCAAAGCAATTTGCACACGGCTTGTGCTCATTATTTGTTTTCCATCTAGTACTCCGGAAGTTGTTAACAAGGCTAAAATTAATTACTTAAGAAGCTCCGCTTACAGCTCTCAAATAGGTTAGGCGATTAAGTGCGAGCGAAAATTATGTTCACAAATTTAAGTGCAGTATTTCCCTAGATGTCAAAAAGGTATTGCTTCTGAAACTCAATTGAGTGATGAGCATTATTTTTATTATTACTGTGGGGCGTTATGAACATGTAAGATTAAGGAATTCTATGACTTCTGAGCTTAAGACAGGCTTTCCTTGGATATTGCAGCTTCTTCTGGCCTAGAAACATAATCAGCGATTCATCCTAGTTATCGGCAGATCGACAGATTCCGTTATTGACTATACCTAAACTAGCTGTGTGCCTACCGTGTCCCGTCAAGAGACCGGTGTTCTCAGTCTGTTTCTTCCCATGGATATTATTAATTGCTGATTACAGCTGCCTGGAAGACATTTGGCTTTTCTGAGACCCGGTGCGTCCACCCAGCCCAATAGCCGCGTTTGTCTTTCCCCGCTCCTCAGTTTTTGTCGTACAAAGTGTTTCCCTTTGACACAATACGGTTCCGTTTCATTTCCCCCCACATTCCTATGACCCGGAATTTATCTTAGGGCAAACATGTTGAGTTGGCCTAGCTGAGTCCATACCTCCTGAATGAATTCTTAAGTAATTTTCGTGTACTTTAGTGCGATTTTGATAAAGGAATGCAGTTTAAAATTTTGAATTTCAATGTTTTCAAATATAATTGTACGTATCCAAGATTTGAACATAAGCTCCAGCCATAAATCAAATAACGATTTAATGGCCAACTTTTAAAACAGAATAAAATTCAACTCAAGACATTAACATTAATTCCTATTCCATTTGCAAATTTGTATGGTTCCAGTGGTTAAAGTTATAACTCAACCATTTGCTAGCCAATTTGCAAGTGAAAATGGGCAATTTGGAAGTAAAGAGCTGTGATTTTTGTCCCCCCCACTTGTGGTGCCCAATTGACGGGCGACCTTGCCTCTGTCAACAAGCACAGCAACAACATATAGACTCAATCATTGGCAGTTGAAAGCACGCAAATTATGTTAACTCGTGTTATTCAAAAGCGACGCCAACTACAACAGCAACAATGATGGCAATAAAGTGTTCAACTAAATTTAAAATTGTTTTTGTTTTTTGTTTTTTTAAGTTGTAGTTTTTTGTTGTATGACATTGAAGGAATTTATGCACTTTAATTGAAAACAATTTTTGTGGTAGCAGGTCCCAAAATACCCTATCAGACAACAATATCATTAAATGGGTATTTGAGAACTTATAAACAGTTATGCTCGTGTCTATCCTAGAATTAGAAAAATGAGTATTGAGCTTCTCGAATACTTAACTCTCTCTCTCTCTCTCTCTCTCTGTTCATAACTTGAAAAGCATTCGTAAAGAATTCGTTTATCTGTTTGCAGGGTATTCATTGATCGAATACTGTTACTAGTTTTTATTTTGGCTTGCACTAGTGTTGATTTAGACTTTACACCATGAATTTGTTGCTATATAAATTGGCTGCCTTTTGTCTCTTTTGGTCTCTCTGCAATTCGTGTCAATGTCAGTATGATATTATTTATTTATTTATTTTATTTTTTTTTTGTTGATTTTTTTCTTATTATTTATTTCAACTTTATTAAACTCTTTTCTTGAATGCATGCTGCAAGTAATGCTCTCCACAAACGGGTTTCAACAACAACAACAACAACAACAAGATGCATAATCACAACAACAAGAACAACAAGTGCAAGCGGCAAGCAAATACCAAAAGACTTAAGCGACAAACTTGCGAGCTTGCTTGCAGCAAGTGCAGAAAATTGATGAAAATTAATAACAAAAACAATGATAAAACCACTAAGGCTTCAAATACATACATACGTGCACATAGTGTGTATGAGTATCTGCGACAAATATTTGTGAATGTATTCAGTTTTGTGGCGGTTTGTGATAAGCAAAAGATGCCATCAACAACAACAACAACGGTAATAACAACAACAGCTGCTTCTGCCTTGGTGCCCAGTCCCCGTTTACAGTTTCACTTGAGGCGCGTGAAAGTTGCTCTTCACAACAAAAAACATTTAAAAAAAAAAAAAAAAACGGAAAATAAACAACTACCCACATACAAGCACACACACACACACACACACATAATTGAAAGACAAAATTACAAAAAAGGGCAGTCCAAAGTCGCAGTTGAGTCAAAGGCAAAGGCTAAGCTTAAAGTAACCATTAAAATGCAAGCGCAAAGCAAAGCACGGCAAAATGGGTATAAAAAAAACACTCACACACAAAATAAATCAAAGCACAAACTGCAATTACACACTTCTTTCTTTTCGCATTTGATTGTTTAATAGTTTATCAAAACTTGTCAAAAACTTGAAAAAAAAACCGCCACACAAAAAACAAAATGATCTTAAAATGCAGCGCGAAAGACGACAACGCTGCAAATTAGCCGCTCCGAAACGTAATGGAAAAAAAAACACAAACTGCCGTCACGAACCTCAGCGCGTCGCGGCTGAAGATCAACTGAAACAGCAAACGAAACACGAACCCCGCGAAACTCACAAAATTCGTAGCAACTATAGTGCTTCGGCAAAAGCGCTCGTGCAGACCGGAGCCGACCGACTGCATACTCTACACTCTACACTCTACTCTCAATTGGCGCACTCGTCACCATTCGCAGCACGTCCGATTGCAAAAAGCCGAAACCAGAGAAACAAACAACCACAAACAAAAAGTAAAAATCACAAAATCAAATTGCCACAGCCACGTTCGTTATGAGGAAGGTGGGGGGTGCATGAATGTAGGGCCCAATAGCCGGACCAGCTATTTTTGTCTATGATTGCAGTGCGCGCTCCACAGAAACCATCTGAAAACCACGCGCTGCTCTATTACCCACTGAAAGTTCTAATTTGACCCACTTGGCTGCCTGGCCGCTTACAAATGTGAACAAGCTCAAATAAAAGCGTATTGGTTTCTACCTCGTTAGCGGCGACTTGTCTACCTGCATAGGAAATACGTCTATTGACATAAATATGGCTATCCCTCACTTAACCATAGAATGCAAAACATCGAAACGTTTTCCAATGCCAGATTTAAGTTGAGCAATTTTATTTTTTAATTATCTCTTATGGAATTTAATTTTTGTATTTATAATTTACTTGTTTTTATTTGTTTTGATAATAGCCATTGCTGCGCATTATAATATTTAACTGCTGTTCACAAATTTATCAAAGTTCTGACCAGTACACAGATTTTTGTACATTGCTGTTCCTCTTTATTTCAAAACTTGATTTGCATTGGAAAAACTTTTTGCCATATAAAAAGTTGATTGGCTTAAAAACATTAAACTCGATCCATCTGAAAATGAAAAAAAAATCACTGCTTTAAACTAGATTTTTGAGAATATTACGACAGCTATATAAAAGGTCAATTTCCAATCATACCCTCAAAAAGTTTATTACAAGACCGATAAAAATGTTAGATGATTGCAGAATACTCGTTTGCATTTCATTCTCGTGCGCTCCCAATTGCAAAATGAGTATTTTTATAGATTCGTAATAGTTTATTTAACAATTTTAAAAACTATGCAAAATCGAAAAAGAAGAAAAAACGTGAAAGCAGTGCCCAGCGGCTGACATGTATATTTTTCGAAAATAATTGCAAATGCATTTCGAATGAAATTTTGAATTTGTATGCTCATATTTTACAAGGCATTTTACTTCGATTTCTTTCAGCACCGTACACAGAGCTCAATAAATTCAATATCGTTTATTTTATACATATATGTATATATATATATATATATATATATATTTATGTAAATATAAATTTTTGATCGGTTACATTTAAAATAGGCTGCTTGACTGCTGCTTAACTGGCCAATTGACCAATTGTCCAACTGACTGGCTGGTTATCTGGCGGAGTGAAGGCATCGGCGAATAATCTGCAATTTACAAACATTCACACTCACACACACACACTCAATCGATCTGCATGACACACATACATATAGATTACAATCATTTCGGGTTTTCTTTTTTGTAGTTTGTTTTTTCTTTTTTTGTTTAACATTACGAGTATAAAAATACATTGACAATTTGTTCTCTTCGTCTTGCTGCCAGCTGCAGCAGCAGCAGCAGCAGGGGGAGGGGGATGCAGACGGGCGGCCATTGGTGTGTGTGTGTGTGTTTGTGTGTAAGTGGTGTAACATATGACAAGACTTGAAATTACAATTTTAATCATATATATGTATATAATTACTATTAATCATCAGCAACGCAAACATATTTTGCGTGTTACCAACAAAAAAAAAAAGAGCAAGACGAAAAAAAATATTTGTATATGTGCATAAATGTGTGTGTGTGGTGTATGTGGTGTGTGTACAAGCCAGTGGTGTGTTGTTTGGTTTTGTTTTGTTTTTAGTTTTCATCGATTTATGCAATAGGCAACAATTAGAATTAGCTGATGGCGGCGGCGGTGTCTTTAGCATCTGATGCCGGCATCCTGGCCGGGCTTAGCCCTCCTGGCCAAAGTCCTCTGTGAATTTGCGCAGCTTTGTCAAATCTTCCTCGTTGACGGTCGGTTTCGTGCGTGACAATGATTTCAACATGTCTCGCTGCAACAGAGAGATAGACAGAGACAGGGAGAGACAGAATTGATGACATGATTGTGTTTCCTTTCAAATACTGCAAATACGCACCATGGTGACGGGAGGTTCGAACAGCTTATCGCTGGGCACATCCATCCAGTTCATTTCGGTGGCGCCCGGATCACCCGGCGAGCAGGGCACCAGCAGATCATCGACAGTCTGCTCCTTGTCCAATGGACTTTGGCCAGTAACGCGCTTAAAGTGGGTGGCTGTTTGCACTTTGCGCACCGGTTCCATTAGCGCATCACGCACCACAATCGATATATCAGCGCCAGAGTAACTGCATACAGGGATTGCGATAACGATTAGTATATGCTATATATACTTATAGCAGATAGTCGGATAGGTTAAGTCTTACCCGTCAGTCTTGCCGGCCAGCTCCTTGAGATCCTGCTCTGTCAGCACGTGCGTAGTGTTGCCCAAATGTATCTTGAACATGACGAGGCGAGCGTGCGCTTCCGGCAACGGAATGTAGATGCGCTTCTCGAAACGTCGACGAATGGCCGAGTCGAGTACCCAGGGTATATTGGTGGCGCCCAGCACGAGAATACCGTCGGTATCATTGCCAACGCCCTGCATCTGGACAAGAAACTCGGTCTTGATGCGACGCACGCTGTCGTTCTCATTGTCCGAACGGGCGGAGCACATCGAATCGATCTCATCGATGAATATAATCGATGGCTTGTGCTGGCGCGCCAGCTCGAAGAGATTCTTCACCAGCTTCTCGGACTCGCCCAGCCATTTGGACATTAGATCGGAACTGGATACTGAAAAGAATGTGGAACGATTTGCCTCAGTCGCGACAGCTTTGGCCAAATACGATTTGCCCGTGCCGGGTGGCCCAAACAGCAAAATGCCCTTCCACGGTATGCGTTTGCCGGTGAACAGCTGCGGAAACTTGATCGGCAGGATGACAGCTTCCTTAAGTGCCTCCTTGGCGGCATCGAGGCCAGCGACATCGGACCATTGCACCTGCGGCTTTTCAATCACAATGGCTCCCTCGAGTTTGCTTTGCAGCTTCTTCTTCTCTGGATCATCGTCGTCCTCGTCATCGCTGTCACTCTTTTTATCCTTGTCATCCTTGGAGCTGTTCTCGCCACCCTCCTTAATCGGTTTCTTCTTGCCCTTCTTCAGATACTCCTTCAGCTTCTCAGCCCGATCCAAATACTGTAAGCACTTGGCTCGAATCGAGTCCTTGGCCTTCTCGCCCTGCGCCTCATCTGAAAGGGTGTTTTTTGAAAAACTTTTTGAGTGGGGGGGCGTTACTCTATACATAATAAATATATATTGGTGGAATCGAAAGAGCATCTTTAATGCGCATCTATTTGTCGCCTAACTGGACTCTGTGGCAATTATCAATCGATCACTGTACTCACATTTGATGGTGTGCAGAAAATATTCGACGCCGTGTTCGTAGAGACGCAGCGCCTCGGCATAGTTCTTGTTGCGATCCTCCTCGGTGGCCTTTGTCACCAGATCGATGGCCTTCTGCAGAGTGGTACCGGCAGCCATGGATGTGTTGTTTTTGCTCTTGTTGTCGCTGTTGTATTGAGATTGCCGTCTGTTTGCGGCTGCTACTTTAAAAATGGAAAAAATAAGTTGCGAATGACGTCACATATTGACTTTTATAAAACGCAAACAGCGAATATGGCAGAGCAAAACACAAGCAAAAAAAATAAGTCTAGAAAACCAGAAAACGACTGGAAAAGCAAAGAATAATTCTTCACTCACAAAAGGAAAATTCAATTCCAAATTTGTGTATGACTAATACAGGCTGCGGCAGCATTGACAAAAACAAAAAATGTATGACGAACACGAAGGCGACGAGTTCTGTCTTTTTGTTTGTGGTTTGTTGTTGCGCATTACTCACCTGTTTATTGTTTGTTCCCCTTGGTTGTTCGTAGGTTCGCTAATTTGGCGATTTATGTTGCTGTCGCGAGGACAGCACGCGCCAATTCAGCAACAAAAAATAATAAATACGGAATTCTACAAAAATTCAACGGAATGACGATGTAGTCGTCGATATCAATCCGTTTGTGTGTGTGTGTGTGTGTGCGCGAGTGTGGCGGGTGGTATGCCGACTGCTGATTGTTGTATATCGATAGATTGTGGCGGCTGTGCGATAGATTTCTGAGTAAGCAATCAGATTATTGAACCGTTTCTAAATTAAGAGCATCCATAGTTTAAATTTAATTCCGCCACATACTTTGTACAATATTTTGTAAACAAATAGCAAGAGAGTGTGGGAGTGCTTCCTTAATTTAAAAACACCAACTACGGTCTTGTGGTATTTTTTTTAGGAAATTATTTGCCCTAAGTGTGCAGTTTAACATGAATATGTTAAAAATTACTTGATGTTAACTTGACAGCTGTGCTTACTTTTTTACTGGGCGCTCGATGCTTGCTGCTAAGTATCGATACCCACAACAAAAACAAAAAGGCACATTTATTTACAAACTAATTTGTTTAACGTGTTTCGTTAGCGCCTTATGTGAATTGAAGAATAACACACAGTGCAGCGGCAATGCGTGATTGACCAAAAGTGGCGCATGCCCCAACGCTGGCTGCTCGTTAGCAAAAAACAACTACAACAACAAGCACCATATTAATTTAATTCTAATTGAAATTTATTTATCAACGCTGCCACAGTCACAGTCGCTTCGTTTCGCGTCATATTTTGTTTCGTTTCGTATATATGCGCATGCATATATACATATTTTAGGCACTGCCAGCAAGCAAATGTCACAGTGACGCTTCCACATCCGCCTTCGCCGGCAGTCTCCCCAATACCTCCCACCCTCCACCCGCACATAGCCCTCCCCCTGCATATGCTTTGGTGACTGGTGAATCTCTTAATTAACCGAAGATGGGCACGCGATTGTATTGATGGAAAAAGCTAGGAGCAAAAAAATTAAAGAACAAATTCAAATAATAAAACGCACACAAGATGTGTTAAAAATTGATAGCAAATTTTTGATTAATTGATGACAATAAATGCGCCTAATAAAATTGAATCGAACGCAAACGATCAATAGTTGTCAGCAGCTGGAGAAGAACGGATCGAAACGGAGCATCTGAGAAAATGGAAGGCGAAATGAACGAAATGGACGCCAACAATGAGAAGAAAGTGCTCTGCGAGAAGATCATACGCGACATAAACGCTGTCTTTCTCAAGGATGCCGACCTGTGAGTTTTATTCGTTGTTCCGCCCTACTTAATAGTTGCCATTCAATGAAATCGATCCAACTTTGCAGAACTTCATTTGAGATTATACCAAAGGAGACCAATTGCAATAAGTCGCCGGTGGTGCATGTGGAACACAATCTGGGCCTGGAGTCGTGGTGTGCTCAACATGTCTATGATCATGCCCATCGCACGCTCATCTCGCATCGCCGCCAGACGACGCAACAGCAACTGCGCACCCTACAGCAGCAGCAGCAGAGCGACTCCCTGGCCAAATACCTGAACGTAGCTCTGCTGATCAATCCGGATGTGACGACGTTCTGGCACATACGCCGTCAGCTGGTGCAAAAGAATCGCCTCAGCATCAACAGGGAGTTGCAATTCTCCGCCCTAGTGCTGTCCATTAAGCCAAAATCAAACGAGGCATTCGCCTATCGTCGTTGGCTCTACTCCTTTCAGAGTAGGTCACATCAATATCATATCAATACCAATACCGATATTTAATATATATGTGTGTTTCATACCAGGCGCCGATGCCATTGACTGGCCGCACGAGATCAGCATATGCGAGCGTGCTGCCGATCGTTGCGCCAGCAACTATCACGCCTGGTCCCATCGCCAGTGGGTGCTGCAGAATGCGCCCTGCCTGCTCCAATCGGAGATGATGCGCACGGAGAAGTTTATGCGCAAGCATATTAGTGACTATAGCAGCTATCATTACCGCCAGGTGCTACTCAATCGAGCCTACGAGCTGTGCTTTTATGGGGCCGACGAGTCGCAGCCACAGTGGGCCAGTTTACGGGATCTGCTTGCCCAGTACGAGTTCAACTGTGACGCAACCGATGAAACAGTGAATGAGCCAGGAGAATCGCTGCTGAAACTCCTGTTGCCCAATCTGAATCGCAGCGGGGTTAGTGAGCAACGTTTGCGCTCCTTCCTCTACTGCTGCAACGTGGCCGCCAGCGATATGCGTCTGTGTGTCGAACAGCGGGCGTTGTATGGTGGACGTGACTGCTTCGAGCTGCATCGGCGCGCATCGCTCAAGTTCATCGTGGAGCAGTGTGTGCGCTTGCTAACTGGTCTGGCCAGCGGTTCGGGTCGTTATCTGCCGCCAGCCAGCGGTGCACAGGCGAGCGAGTTGCTCAAATTCGATTGTGAGACGCATCCGTTTCTCGTCGCGGTGCGACGCGTCGAGTTTGAGTTGGGTGACAAACACAGGCGCTGGTGCAACATGCACCTCAATTTTGGCCAACAGGAGCAGGCCAGCAACTAAATCCAAATCCACTCAATCCACTTGTAGGTCAAATGTGCCGTAAGCGCAACGCAACGCAACGCTCTCATGGAGGCTGTTTCGTTCTCGATCAGAATCGAAGTCATACATACATATGCAATATACAAACATATATATATACACATATATATATATATATATATATATATATAAGTATTTTTATATGTACAAGTAGTGCTCGTTATGCAGTCTACAATTGTGGACCACTCAAAAGAAAACCTTGTCTAATTATTAAGGCTAAGCTCAAAGCAAATCATTTATTTATTGTGTACTCCCATCTAGAACAACATGTGAAAGTCTTCAGTTTCAATTTGATATATATATCTTATACGATGTTCGCTCGATAATTCGAAATTATACAACCATTTTTATTTTCAACTTTTCTGGCAATTTAAATCAATTGAAAATTATTTTCATAACTCGGAAGTCAACCCGAATCAAAATCACCAAGCGTTTTCGATATGGAGCGAACACTGTATATTATATCTGTTATGTGTGCACATCGGGCTAGTGTTTAACTGAATCTGATTCAGCAATAAACAGTATATATATATATATATATATATATACCACATCAACTGGGGCTTTTGTGCATGCAATGACAATTTTCATGCATTTCAATCGAGATCAATCGTAAAGTTCATTTATATCTCGTGTTCAATCTATATAAATATATATATATATATATATATGTATATATATATGTATATGTATATACATTTACTTTAAATACTCTGTTAGTTATATATTTACATAGTATTGTATAAAGATATAATATGTACAGGCGCACCTAAGCGCCAGTAAACGCTCTCTTGTTAGCCAATTTGCAGTTAGTTTTAAATAAATCCAACAATAGCAAAGATTTTCAAACATAGACGACTTTAATTTGATTGTCACTTTGTGACAAATCCGGGTTAATCAAATCACATTCCGCAGCATCTCTTTACCAGCGCAAGTTTCTCTGAATGTGATCTTGATCAAATGTTTGAAATGATTCATTTCGGACATCAATGATTACGGCACCAACCAAAAAAATTAAATCCTAATTTCTGCCCCAGACTTTTGTAAATCTCTCGGTATCCGAAGTGGCAATAATGGTGCTAACATTAACTTTCGCTTTCACGAACAAACTTCCAAATCGTTTTTGGTCATAATTATAATGCGTTAAGTTGGACTTGCAACTTATTCGTATAACAATCGATTGTGCTCAATCCGAATATGGTTTCAATATTGAATATTATTCACTAGATTCATGGACGATTTCATTTCGCAAACAATTGAAATTCAACTTTATTGTTCTTGTTCGTGGAAGGCGCAAAAGTGGGGTGGGGGCGGGTGCTTGTTTGAGAGGAACGCATCGCATTGGCGTACACAGGCAGCAGCATCAATCAGTGCGCATGTCAGCTGCTGGCAAGGACCATACTCACCACAACAACAACAATAACAACAACAACAGCAGCAGCAGCCGTCGAAGCAGCAGCAGCAGCAGCAGCAGTTGAAGGAGCAGCAGCAATGGGATTTGGTTTTTTGGTTTAGTGTGCTATTGGAGGAGTTTGCGTGTGGCGGCTGAGACTTGAGTGTTGCGAAAGCAACGTGTGCCAGAGAGACAGGGAGAAAGAGGGAGAGGAGTACAAGGACGATAGATCCAACGAGACAAATAACAGCAACAGCACCAACAGTAAAAAAGGGAACGGTCCTCAACTTGGTCGCTTTTGGCTGAGCGCAGTGTTTTGTGGCAAAATTGTTTCTTATTATTATTATTAAGTAAATAAACAAGGTGAGCAGGTAAATCAACTGATTGATCAACTGGTGCAACTATAGATATATACTTATATGTATATGTATTGGTATATATGTATATATATATTTATGCGTATATGTATATGTATGTTTATATGTATGCATATATGTATTTAGATGTGCTTGTTTATATGTGCTTGTATATATACGTAGGTATATATATATATATGTATATGTATCTGTATCTGTATTTGAATCTGTATATGTATGTGTACCTGTATATGTATCTGCATATGTATCTGTATATGTATATTTACATGTATATGTACATGGCTGTGTATGTGTATTTGTATGAGTATGTGTATGTGCATGTGTATATGTATGTGTATATGTATGTGTGTGTATGTGTGTATGTGCGTGAGTGCCCAACGGGGCTTGCCTTTTAAATATTCATTTTCTGGCATTTTCGAATGTTTGTTGTTTACCGTTTTAATCCTTTCTACTACGCTTCAGCTGCTGCTGTAGTTACGAAGTCAGCCATCTATATAGCAAACGCCCACCCACCCCTGCCCGAAGGTCTTTTCTTTTTAAATCAGTTGACAGCAGCTCGCTACATATATATACATATGTAGGTGTATGTATGTAAGTACAAATTAATAGTGCTCTTGAATTTTCTGTTTCTTAAAACAAATCGAAATCAAGTCAAAATTGTCAGGTGTTGTAGCTTGCAGCTTGAGTACAGCCTAGTTGTATATACTAAAGATGCTCCAATTAAATGTAGATTCACACTGTAAGGAGAGCTCTTTAAGGTGGCAAAGTGATAATTTGACAGCTGTTCCATTCCAGCGTATCACTGGGTGCTAGCAGCGCCAGTGCCTTCTGCGGTATATCGCATTCGGTTAGGGTATACAGAGTCGGTGGACTCGAATCACTGCGCAGCAGACACTTGAACGTTTTCGGCTTCCAATTGTTGCACGCATGCGGATCATGCAACAAGCCAAACGAACATTCAAAGACGCCAACGGATCTGCTCTCCGTGTATATTTTGCCATAGCAGAGCACCACAACCTGAGCCTGTGGATCCATTCTCTCCTCGCCCCGGTCACCCGAATACAACAGATTCCGATTGACATAGAAGATAAATGTTTGCTTCTCTTTCAGTAGTGAATAAAACACCTCGGCAACGCCAACATCCGCAATCACTTCCTGATCTGTGAGGCTTAAGCCATTAGTGTTGTATTTGCTGAAAGACTGCTCCTCGGCGTTGTGGCAGCAGCTCCTCCGTGCTGATCCGTGTGTGCAAATATCTAAATAACAGATCCCTGGTAATGTGATGCTTGTGCAGCAGCTTGTAAATTTCCCCACATGCGAAGTGAGGTAGCGAAGCGCCTCTTCTAGCTCCTCAACGCTCCACACTATTTTGGTCCGACTTTTGCTTAGTTGCAGCATGTGCTGCTCTGATATGGACATTTCAAGCATTTGGCTTCTCTTTTTTTAGGTATATATAATAAAAAACAATATAATACTGCATATTAAATATGCGTTAGGTTTTTCTCAGATCAGATCATTCAGATCTCATTTCGGAGCACCTCTTTACCAGTCTAAGTTTGCTGAATGGAATCTTGATCAAATGTTTGAAATGATTTATTATTTATTTATAAATACAAAATTTGGATTAAACTTGATATTTTACGACTTAAGACTAATTCGTACAACAATCCATTGTGCTAAATCCGAATATAGTTTCGAATAGTGAATATTATTCGCCTCACTCAGTCAGGATTTCATTTTGCATTTTGATTGCTGAAGAATTTTTGTGCGACATCATTTGGCATTGGCCCATATACATATGTATGTGCTTATGTATGTAAATACACACGTATATGCATGGAACACATGCAGACCTACTTGCAGCCTTGCAACATTGCATACGTGTATGTGTTTGTGTGTGTGTATTCGTTGTTTGTGGACTGCATATATGTGTTTATCAGCCATTTACTGCACAACAACTTATCATGTCTCATTCCTCCCCCATCCACTTAACAGGCTAGAAAGAGCGCAACATATCGAAAAATCGAAGTCAGCAACTGGTGCATATCCTTTTACAACAACAACAACAACATTGTCAACGATTTGTACATTTTCTTTGGCTTGACTGCGCTGCTGCTGCTGCTGCTGCTGCTGCTGCTGCTCGCAGCCGGCAGCGGACAATGAACCCGCATATGCCGTGCGCCCAATAATGCCACCTCACACACACACACAAGCACACACACACACACACACGCACACACACACAGAGAGAGAGAGAGACACACAGTGAGACACATCCTCCCTGCACAGGGCTTGACATGCATATCAGCAGCCAGAGAACGTCGACGACGACGGCGGTTGTAATGGCCAGAAGAACGTTGGCGTTGAGCACGATGCGAGCGCAAGCGAAGCAGATGACAACTGAAATTCGAGTGCGTTAGCTGTTAAATTCGCCCATCGTCAGCACAACAACATTTTGAGTCATGTCCACACTTCGGTTTCCGTTTCCGGCACGCACTGACATCAACAAACAACAATCTCAAGATCAACAACAGCAATAAGAACAGGTCAGGTCAGGTCGTTGCAGTTATAAACAGTTTGTACTGAAAACCAACACAACCGCATCAGCATTTACCACAAAATAATTATATTAACTTGTGCCACAAGCCAAAGGACTATTTAAAATGGGCAGTCTGCCGAACTTGCACGAGCTGGAGGAAGCGGAACGCAAACGCGAGAAGCGCAGGGAGTACGAGCTGCTCTTGGAGCAGCGTGCCAGGGACACCGGTCGGGAGCGGGAGCGTTTGTCAATTTTCGCTCAGCAGCGAAAGGTGAGTTTTATAGATTACAGAGAAATTCGAATGTTTTGGAGATCCAATTGACCCAATCGGGAAGGTAGATGGTATTATAATTTTGTCATGAAATGTGTAACGCATTAAGGGAAACAATCTCATCATCACCTTAAGCATACATATTCTTAACCTACATCACTAGCTGATTCATGAAACGGTTCTCTATAGCAAGAGGCAGGGTATCTTGTAGTTGATCACTCGCTTAAATACTTGATCGTTGTTGTTTTGCAGCAATCGTCCTACAATGCTTATATTATGGCCGGCCTGGGCATTGGAGGCGGCTCATTGAGCCTGACAGCAACGGCGACGGCGAGCAGCACGGTGGCAGCTAACGGGCATGGCAGTGGCAACGGAGATCTGGCCAGTGGCAACAGTGGAAAGTCCCAAGCAGTCGCTGCTGTGGCAGCAACAGCGACAACGACAACAGCAACCGCAACATCATCGTCGTCCGTGGCAGCAACAAAAATGATGAGCAGCTTTGCAATGCTGGGACTGGCCACCAAGAAGTATCCGCATCCATACCATACGCATCAGCAGCACCAACATCAGCATCATCATCAGCAGCATCACCAGCATCATCAGCATCGGCATTCGCTTACCACAAGGCATCGCGTGCTGCGGACTCGAACACGCAGCTCGGGCGGCGCACAGAATCTGTGGGACGAGCAGATGATGGAGGTGAGTGCAAGGATTGCCGTATGTTTTCGGAGTTGGGTTTGGGGATGCTGCAATGTGCAAACGCAACACTGCAACAAATAATCGTAACATGCATACGAATTGCTCTGTGTATCCTAAGCCTGTTCTTCCCCATGGATATTATTTTCTTAAATCGTTTTTGATTATAGCCAGCTAAAAGACTTCTGGCTTGTCGGAGTCCTGGTGCCTCTGCCTAGCTCTGTTTTCGCCTCTGCCTTTCTTCGTTTCTGAGTTGCAGCCGTTTTGTGTGTCTTCCTATGCCACAATACGATTCAGGTCCTGTCAGGGGTCTCTCTGCGCCCATTCTTGCTTGCTAGAAACTCTGTATAAGGCTCCTCATATTTTGTTGCATTCCCAAACATGTCAGTACATGTTGCCTTAGGTATTGGTGTCAAGAATTCCCATTCCCTCTCCTTATTTTCCATGTTTATATTTATTTGTGTTTACTTTGCTCCACAGCACTTGGCCGCATACTCACCGTCACCGATCTCGACGCGTTCGCATCGAATCAATCCGGTCTCCTCGTACCAGGTGCAGGCGGCTTTGGCGGCATCGCGACGTCGGGAATCTATAAACAGTTCGATTGGGGCAACATCGATCCGGCGTCTGATAACTCTGAATAATCGCAATTGCCGCCACAAGGTGCCCGCCCATGTGCGCCAGAGAGTGTGGCGGCAGTTCACCTGCCTCAGCATTGGCCATGGCCTGATGAGCGCCATCCTGCTGCCGGTGATGGCGCTCCAGGGCTCCAATTCGGTGTGGCATCATCGCGAGCAGTGGCTGCCGCTCGGTCCAAGCATTGGTTCGCTGCTGCTGAGCGCCCTATTCCTGCTCGCAGCCGGCACAAGTCTGCCCAGCATCCGACTCATCCGGCGCTTTGGCTATACGCCGCTCCTAGCGCTCAACTGTGCGGCGGTGTCATTGTTTCTGCTCTCGCATCTGTATGCCAGCATCTATACGCTGCTGCCGGCATATCTGCTGTTGGGCCTCACCGTCAGCGCCGCCACCAGCTGCAAGGCAGCTCTCATTGTCCACTATGGCGGCCGGTTGAGCTGCTCGCAGCAGGAGTGCACGGCACAGACGCAGACGCTGACAGCGTCGGATGCGTTGCATGAGGAGCACAAGATGTTCTGCAATCGGGATCAGATGGTGCGTCGCTTGGCCCGCTGGTTTCGTGCCGCCCACGATATGGGCCTGATATTGGGCGCCCTGCTTGCCTCCCTGCTGCTCCACTGCAACGTGAACGATTCGAGCTGTCTGGCCGCAAATGGAACGGCCGAAAACCAGTGGCCACAGCCGGAGAACTTTTACAATCGGAACGAGCATGGCGAACGCATCTGCGGCGCCGATATGTGCCCGTTGCTGGAGTCGCAGTATCAGATGGACAACGGTTCTCGATCCATCTACGCCGATTTCATTGAGAGCGGCGCTCGAGCCGGCGGCCAATCGCTGCTCTGGGTCTATGTGCTGCTGTCAGTGATGGCGCTGCTGCTATCGCTGGTCCCGGGTCGCCAGGTGCAGGTGCTGGTCGGCGGGCATGTGAGGCATGAGCGTGCCGCCAAGGATGTCACCGATACGCTTCTCTTCGCCGGACCGCTCTCATATTTTGTGGGCACCGAACAGGGATACATGCTCGGTGATTTTCTGCGCGCCTTCTTCTCCTGCTCCCTGGGCATCAGCCTGGTGCCCGGCGCTCTCATCGGCATGGGCCTCATGCAGCTCATTGTCTCCTGCACGCTCAGCATGCTGTTGCGGCACACTAAGCGCATTGTTGTCATCCGTGAGTAGTCCTTAAATCGGTATACCTATGTGCGTCTGTCTGTCTGTCCGTCCGTCCGTCTTTTTGAACAATCGGATCTCAAAGATTAAATGAGCCAGAGATTTCAAATTTCGAATGTATGTTCTTGTATGTCACGCGTATATCAAGTTTATTTTATCGTTAAATCCCCCGTTCCGCGAATATCGATAAAAATCAGTTTCCGATAGCAATATGAGCCGCAACTTTAAAGGGCGCAACTTTCAATTGATATTTAATAAATAAGATGCTTACATTTAGGTGTGCAATGAATAGTATATGCATTTAACAGATGAGTAGAGGGTATCCCATAGTCGGGCTCACTCGACTATAGATTTCGTACTTGTTATTCATTCTCGTTAGCTAATTATGCATTTTGCTTCGGCTATTGGTTTTGGCTTTGCAGTGGCTGGTTTCTTTTTCCATTCGTGTTTGCTGCTGGCACTTTCTAGCTGGAAGCCGTCGAGCGATGACAGTGCTCTGTTCTACGTAATAGCCGCCTCGTGGGGCGCCTGCAATGGGATGTGGGAGACACTGCTGCTTTCGCTGGTCACCCTGAATCACGTGCAGCACGAGCATGTGACGGAGGTGACGGCTCCACTACACGGAATGCGTTTCCTTGGCCTGGCCATAACATTTGCGGCGCACGGCTTCCTCTGTGAATCGTTGAAGATAATCGCGCTTGTTGTGTTGCTGGTTATCTGTGTGCCACCGTATGCGATGCTGGAGATGCGACTAGAGGCTCAGCGCAAGGCGACGCTCATCAGCTTATGACGCAGCTATTTCAGCTAGTCCCGGAGACGGGGCGCTGTGGCACGCACGCACACCATGTAGATGCGGATAGCGCCACAGGCTCAGCTTTCAAGTGTTCGACTGATCCCAAGGAATAGCCACTATTGCGGACACCGTCCCGTGCAACACATTCAGTATTCAAACAGAGGCAAGAAGATGACAAATGGAAGAAGCGAATGCAGTATTTATGTCAATGATTTCCACCCAAACCCACATTTTGCTGGGGCATGCCCTAAGTCCAATGAATATATGTATGTATGTATGTCAACCCCAAGTCCAAATATGTATGCATATATGTATATAAATATATACATGTATATATATTTACAGATTTATCTATAATTGTATGTAATGTAGTCAAAACATAAGCCAGCGCCAGCAAAGTTGTTCCAAGTCTTTGAATTAACTGCTATATGAAATTTGAACAGATCGAAGAAAGTCCCTCAAGCTTTAGTTGAATGTAATGAATGTAAATAATGGAAAAGTATTAACCTTAAGACTTATTAACCTAATTAGCCCTTGGGCTTTGGGGATTATAAATGTATGATTATGATTAAGCCATAAATCTGTGCCATATAAAAGTATTCCTCACTCTAAATGTAAAGGGCAAACTCTTTAATCGTAAACCTGCATATATATATATATATATATATATATCTCAAGATCCTAGATCCACAAACACACCTAATAGATCCTGTTCGAAATTTAAATTTCGCTTAAAATTCAATAGCAGATGTGAATCTTAAGGAATTGTAATTTTGGGAAATCGAAATTGTGAACACGACTGAAGTATGAATTTGAGAAATGCAACTTGTTAGCTTCTAGAATGTATTCGGATAGTTTATCTTGTTATGTTATATCGTTTTATATATATATACATGTATGTGTTGTAAGTGGGTATTTGTTGATTGTAGAAAATTAAATGTTTTCCATATGCTTTCTTTTCTCTTTTCTCTCTCTCTCTCTCTCTCTCTCTCTCTCTCTCTCTCTCTCTCTCTCTCTCTCTCTCTGTCCACTTCAGCCTTCATAATAAATGCAAATTTTAAAATTAAATTGGGCAGTTATATAATAAGTATATAATCGCTAGGTTAGCCAAGGTGAAATCCTAAAGTCTAGGAACAATGTTAACATTTTATGCAGAAATGAAAGACAAATTTTTAAAACCCACATTTTCTAATTGAGACTTTACATGGACAATTATTGGATCAGCAAAAGCTGTGGAAGTATTTCGAGTAGGCCAAAATGGAGCACATTATGGGAGTATATAAAGTGTTTTTTTTTTTTTTATATATATACATATGCATTTACAAGAGATAAATTTCAGAAGATTTAAATCAATGTTGAAATAAATGTGAAAAAAAAAACACCGTAATTAAACGTAACCGATTTAATCAAAAACATACCATAAAATTACCTTTGAGCAACTTAAATAAAACCAAATGGATTAAATAGTCATATATATCTTCTGAAATATAGCGAAATCTTAAACACACATAAAAAACATTTACATATAATATATATATATATGTATATATATGGAAACAATTGATGAATATGAATATGACAACTTATTTATATGTGTACAAAATCAATAAATAAATAAACCACATGGTTAACAATATGCCCGATTTACTCCTCTCATTAAGCAGTGGTCGTCATAAGTTTTCCTCTTATTACATTTTAGTTTTCTTTTCGTTGAGTTTCTTTTCGTCTTCTTGGGTATATAGATATATTTATCTATATGTCATAATTCACTTGCATTATGCACTCCCCTTCGGAGCAGTGATACGCCATTGACCAGATGTTAATGAAGGCTTGAAGCAAGTTGGAATTACTACTTGTTTGCTTTAGCTTTTTTAAGTATATTACACACAAAACCGGTTTTCAAAAGTAATTGAAAATCAGGTTTCTTTTTTTGCTGATATGCTGTCTGAGATAAATCGCGTTAAAGAATAAAAATAATTCGAATAATATAATTCAAGTAAAAGCTCCGCAAATGTAATAATAGTCAGAGCCCTGGAAGTAGTTGCTAGCTTCATATAAAAACAGGAGAAAACGTTGCAGTCGGGCGTACCTGCGAAATACTTTGATACCATCTGATAGCAGGTAGCCAAGAAAAGGGTGGGTAAAGCCAAGAAATACCGTCCAAGTTGGCCTTTAAAATTGTGATAGATAAATGATTTATGAATTTTGGGGGCGAGAGTGACCAAAAAAGTTGTTGGAAGAGTTTCCTACTAACCTTCCTTCCCAAGTAAAGTAACTGTATTTCTAAAATTACGGAAGATATGGGCATTTGAAAATTTTGGAGGCGGGAGTGGGTGTGTCTGCAAAAAATGTGGTAGGACGATCTTTGTTACTAGCAATATGCCTTTCAAATTTGTTGACTCTAGCTTTCAAATTATATGAGATATATGGATTAATCGATTTACAAGAAGAGGCTCATCGGTTTGGGTTAGCGGACTAGGCTTGGCAATCTAATTTTTTATCGATCTCTTAGGGGAGTTACCAGTAACATACTTTCAAAATTTGGTGACTGGCTTACAAATTGTCTAAGATATGCGCATTTCAGATTTCTAGTGCGGAAGTTCCTGGCGTGGTCTAAAACAGATCTGTATGTGTTCCAAGTTTCAAATCTCTATCTCTAAGTTGCGTTCATATGACGGACATTGCAGAAGACCTTCGGGATCAAAATATAATAACTGTAATTTTGAATACTTCTTTTTGTATATTGCATACGCTCTCTATGCAAACAAAAAGTCGACAAATGCTTCTATTTATGACTATCGATGCAAGCATTTGTTGTCAATGAGAGAGTTTAGCTTATTTAGCTTACGACATCGAAGCTCGCCAAAGCTCAAACCAGTCACTTACATCAAAAGAGAGAGAGAGAGAGAAAGTGGGGCTGACTGCTTGTTCGCTCAGGCACTTGTCTTAAATGATTCAAAGTAAAGCTTATTAAGCACCCTCACTAACACCCCCCCCCCCCCCACACTTCCATCACCACGTCATAATCAAAGCTGTAAGCGAGCAGGTACAACTATTTTATTTAAACATAGAATACACGCATACACAGCTATGTGAGTGTTTGCATTAGTGTGTGTTTGCATGGTGTATACAAGCTTTATCAATTGAACGGCGCGATTTTTGACACAGTCGCCGCTCAGCTGCTTGGTGAAATCTACGTGGCTCGCATTCGGTTATTTGGCGGCAATATCAGACGGCTGAGAGCCCATAACAAAGAACAATAATATCAAGATGATGACAACAACAACAATAACATCAGCAAATGCCCAAGAAGTGGAGGCCAAGTTAAGCGAACTTCAGAATTGGTTCGAAAACGAACCAAATTTACCCGAAAAAATAGGTAAGTCTTATATTATCGGACTATATCTTGTAAGCGATGGGATAGGTCACGAACTTGTTCAATATATATGCATAACTATTGAATACACACATATAAATCCGGATAAAATGTATGTACTACGCATATATAAATACTGCATTTGTAACAGGAAATAAAAAATGCATCCAAATAAGCCAACTGCGCTGTAACCCAATACGCCACTCGCAACTGATAGTGTTATCAATACAAATAATTCCTACCATTAGCAGTTGTAAAGATAAATCATTGTACGTATATTTGTATATACATATGTAAGCAGCGAGTATTGTTGATTTTAAAAGCGCATAAATAATTATTAAATTCCGCATGCGAATAGCACAAACGTATTCAAGAGCGCAACCAGCCTTCCGCAACGGGTGATTGGCGGTGGGGAGTGCGGTTTCTGATTTTAATTATTGTTTTAACAGTCAGAACTCAATTTGTAAAACCAGTAAATATAGATATAGTTTTAACAAATAAAAAAAAATATGTATAATCTGTAACAATTTTATTAAAATTGATAGATACATTTTTGGGTTTAGGGTATCTCCTAGTCGTCCATTTTTATTTATTTATTATATGTATTGATAGTCGCACAACTTGAATTTTTAATCACTAATTGCAGAGCCAATTTCATTGCTACGATTTCTCAAGTGCATGGAATATGACGTGAATAAGACCAAAGCCCTCATCCAGTTGAACTATAGCCTGCGCAATAAGAATCCAAATATATTCATCGATCGCAACATGGACCATGAAATGACCGCCAAGGGTCTACGCGTATCGTATGGCAAAAACTATCATTCAATATACAGCGTCATCATCATCTCTAAATAAACACCTTTTGTTTTCCTTGCAGGGATCTACTCATTCTGCCGGGCGTTACACCCGAACGGCATAAGCTCCTACTATTTCGCATGGCAGACTTTGATCCCAGAACGGTAGGCTGTATACATATATAATACATATATTACTGTTTAAACTCTTTCAACGCTTGAATCCCTAGCGCAACTCTGTGGAGGAAAGCAAAATCTTCTTTATGATGGCCGATGCACGTTTCACCGAACCCGATGTTGAAAGATCGCCAGATGAGCAGTCTGCTGGTGCTGAAATTCATTCCGCCCACATTTTTGATGATGATATTGCTGATGGCGATGTTCAGATCGTTGATATCAGTGGCTATACGATGAGGCATCTGGCCTACATCTCCATCTTTGTGCTGCGCGTCTACATGAAGTTTCTACACGAGGCATATCCATCCCGTCTGCGTGCCATACATATTATAAATTGTCCATCGTTCCTGGACAGAATGATGGCCATGATGAAGCCATTTATCAGAGAGGAGGTCTTTCAAATGGTGACTATAATTATAATAGCGTTTGCTCATCCATCCGTACTAAGCTGTTTTAAATTTCCATTCATTCATGTAGATCAAATATCACACCGAAGGCATCGACAGTCTCTATGAGCTGGTCCCCAGGGATATGCTGCCCATGGAGTACGGCGGCAAGGCTGGCACAGTTGCTGAAATTAAGCAACGTTGGTTGCGCATCCTTAAGGAAAAGACGTAAGTCAACTGGACTGTAAAATATTTACTACAATACAATCCACTTCATATATGCATATTCTAGAGCCTATCTCAGCGATGATAAATACTGGAAGGTAACATCGGAGACTAAAAGTCGCTGGTCCTGGTTCTAATGACTATACATATGTATATACTTCGCTTTACTGGATTATTACATTTATTATAGAGTTATTGCCGCAAATGTGATTATTATTAGCTTAAGTGTTTGCAATACGAAGATAATTTTTTTTACATATTTTAGTCAAATTTTAATGGTGTAAGCCAGCACTATTCTTAGTGTTTAGTTTAAGTGTTTTCAGAAATACATAATATTTTCGTTTATAATACTTTTAGATATAATAATATATAATATATGTTTTTGGAATTTGAATACATATACATACATTTTCA
Source organism: Drosophila kokeensis (assembly GCA_035042145.1). Lineage (NCBI taxonomy): Eukaryota > Metazoa > Arthropoda > Insecta > Diptera > Drosophilidae > Drosophila > Drosophila kokeensis. Next base: position 2,870,032 of record JAWNLT010000256.1, read on the forward strand.
CTTCTTTATAATGCAAAATGACTTCAATGTGTTAATCTTAATAAGTTGATTTTGGCAAATGCAAGTAATTAACCAACAATTCAGTCTCTTAGCCGCCAGCTACAGAGCCTGTCGGTGGCCCCAAGCTGTGTGAAGATTCTGCATGAAGTCACCTTAGTATTCCATATGAAATCTTTTCTGAACTCAATGATATTTGAGCATCGTTATGAATGCCATCATTGTCATGAGGCTGATGCACCGAACTGACGCCGTTCCAGAAATGCTGCACTCGCTCGCCATGCTAAGTATGTTAAAGAGATTCTGCTTGCGGAGTTAAAGTTCTAATGGCCCATCAAATGTAGGTACATATTTATGGCAAGTGTGCATATAACACTTAATATATCAGAGCGGAGACATGGCCTAATGTTGACTATTCATTGTATAACTCATTAGTAACCCTACCGAATGATATTGCTTTTTGATCAGTTATCAATTGATAATAATTGTGGCAAACGGTTTCATTTTCGTTTTCAGTTTGAGTTGACCAAAATTTCGTGGACTGTATGAGAATTCTATGCACGAGCAGGTGATTAGTAGATGCGCAGAAGCTGTAACTGATGGGGAAGATACAAATTTAGGCACTATTAAGCGGCAACAATATGCCAAATGGCAGCGGAAAGCAATTAAAAATATGTACGTGTTTAATTGCCGCTCGAGAGTCGAGAGTCCGTAAATATTAGAGCTTGGATACGCGCATATGTACGTACTCGCCATATCAATCAGTATTCACATTTAAATATGTATACAATATGTTCGAATAATAATGTTACCCAATATTAAAGGCGACACTCGCCCAGTCAGTTTGGCCGCAGGCTTCAACCGAAACGGTACGCACAATATTTGCTGCGGCGCACACATTTGAAAATCGATTTCGGGAGAAGGAATTCGAATACGAGTATTTTTCGCTTCGATAACGATACGATAACTCAAGCATGAGCAGCGCTAGTGAAAGTGAGAATCAGCTGAGACGTGATCGTAATTTGGCCGAGCTTAGTGTGTGGTTTCGCGACAATGAGAATTTGCCACAGGAAATTGGTAAATATCAAGTGGGATGCCCGTGACAACGGCTGGTGTATTGCCAAAAAGGACGCAAACTGAAGGGGGTTGAGAGGCTGGCTGCATTCTGCAAACGCAGTATGGGGGCTTGTTGAAATGTTGCCAGCCAGCTAATGTAAACACAACACTCGTTTCGACTGCTCTTGCCACTGACCTAATATGCGTATTCAATAATATTTAATGAGGTCGTTAGCAGGCAGAGAAGCATTTCGCCCATTTTGGTAGTCAGCTTGTGGGCGCCTGTTACGTCATAAGGCAACCGCTGGAATGTATAGAAATTATGTGCATGTATAAATCTTGATTTCTTTCATTTTTCAGAGCCTTTGCTGCTGCGACGCTTCTATCAGTGCATGTACGGTAATGTCGAGGACACCAAGAAGCTCATTGAGGTGAACTACGCGCTGCGCAACAAGCATCCACATCTGTTTATCAAGCGCGATCCAGTCGACGATGACAGTCGCCGCACCTTTGACTATGCGTAAGCTGATTCGCATCCCATCGCAGACTTTATAACTTGGCTAATCTTTCGATTTCAGGGATATTCTACCGTTACCCGGTCTGACACCAGAAAATTATAAAGTCTCCCTCTATTGCTTCAGAGACTTTGAACCGTCGAAGGTAATCTTACCAATTAAAAATGTTCAATTCGAATAGTTTATGCCTATACAGAGAGCACTTTCATCAAGTCTCGAAATGTGTCAAGCATTTTTCAGTTGTAAAAATCAGTCAGAAATGCAAATACCAATCTCTTTTTAAGCAAATATTTCTCTTCTTAAATTCCGTTCCGTTATTACTTTCAGATGCATCACACGGAGGATACGAGAGCATTTTTCATGGTCACAGACTGTCGCTTTATAACGGTCGATGATCCGGCTCGTCCTGAGGTCCTGTCGGACGGTGAGGTGCAGATATTCGACATGAAGGGCACCACGATGCGTCACATATCGCGTCTGACGATTAGCACGCTGCGCGCCTACATCAAGTTCCTGCAATTGGCGTTCCCAGTGCGGCTTAAGGCCATTCATATGGTCAACTGTCCCACGTATATCGATCGCATTGTGAGCGTCGTGAAACCGTTTATTAGCGATGAAGTCTTCAAACTGGTGCGTTTCTTTACACCACCGCGTGTTTTTATCGTCGAATATAATTACACTTAAATTGTCATTTTAGATACGCTTTCACACAACCAGCATTGATACACTGTACACGTTTGTGCCGTGTGTGATGCTGCCCGAGGAGTATGGAGGCTTCGCCGGGCCGCTGGCCACTCTGCGGGAGCAGACACAAAAGGTGCTGCTCGAGAAGCGGTAGGCATATGAGACACTCATTATCTAAAGTGTATCACTGAGTAATGCTTACATTTTTCAGAGAATACTTAATGAATCCCAATCACTGGCTCGTTGAGAAGCCCGAGAAGCGTAGCGGAAAATCGTGGAAACTATTTAATTAAGTGGTCTGAGCAGGGATCACCTGAAACATTTATTATTTTTATTTTTTTTGTACTGTGTAATTTGTTTCTAATTGTGTAGCTTTTATATTGACTATATTATGTATGCATATGTTTATTTGTATCTAATAATTAAAGTCTGGGATTGTCACTTAAAGAGTTATTAAGCTAAATTTGTTAAAGGGTTGCTTATTTTATTAGTTCTGTTATTTGGAGATATTTACCTAGTAATTCCATCTCTTGTAAATGTAATGTCATATTATTATTTTATATTAGCACAAATGTAATGAGTACTTATAAATATACAACATGAATTGCATACTTTTTCTTGAAATACGTTGATAACGCGTTATCGGCGCATTGCCGTTATCGATATCGAAATGTGAATGGCAAGCTAATGGAAAGAAGCAGCATTGGCAATTAACACATCGCCAATTGTGTGTTAATGCTGGAATCAGCTTCAACGCGTAGTATGCAAAAGACCGATTTAATTCAACTGTGTTGTTAATCTGAATTTTAAAAACAGTAAAACAGTTGGAGTCAAAACAGAACATGGATCGTCCACAGAAAATGCCCAAGGTGGCAAAGGTATGTAGAACAAGTGAGCCAAGCAATTATGGCATTATTGAAAAATAAACGTTTGGTTTTAGGTGAAAAACAAAGCGCCGGCCGAGGTGCAAATCACCGCGAGCAGCTGCTGCGCGAGGCCAAGGAGCGTGACTTGGAGATACTGCCACCGCCGCCGAAGCAGAAAATCTCAGACCCCGCTGAATTAGCCGACTATCAGCAAAGAAAGCGCAAAACATTTGAGGATAATTTACGCAAGAATCGCATGGTGGTCAGCCACTGGATCAAGTACGCTCAATGGGAGGAACAGCAGCAGGAGATAAGCGTGCGCGCTCCATATGGGAGCGGGCGTTGGACAACGAACATCGCAACGTTACCATCTGGCTGAAATATGCCGAAATGGAGATGAAGAACAAACAGGTGAATCACGCCCGCAATCTGTGGGATCGGGCCGTCACCATAATGCCGCGTGTCAATCAATTCTGGTACAAGTACACCTATATGGAGGAGATGCTGGAGAATGTCGCTGGAGCTCGGCAGGTCTTTGAGCGCTGGATGGAATGGCAGCCAGAGGAGCAGGCCTGGCAGACGTATGTCAACTTTGAGCTGCGCTACAAGGAGATAGATCGGGCGCGCGAGGTCTACGAGCGTTTCGTGTACGTCCATCCCGATGTGAAGAATTGGATTAAGTTTGCCCGTTTCGAGGAGACGCACGGATTCATACACGGCTCGCGTCGGGTCTTTGAGCGAGCGGTGGAGTTCTTTGGCGATGACTACATTGAGGAGCGTCTGTTCATTGCGTTCGCACGGTTTGAGGAGGGCCAAAAGGAGCACGATCGTGCGCGCATCATCTATAAATATGCGCTGGATCATCTGCCCAAAGAGCGCACCCCTGAGCTCTTCAAGGCATATACGATACACGAGAAGAAGTATGGCGATCGGGCGGGCATTGAGGATGTGATTGTGTCGAAGCGCAAGCATCAATACGAGCAGGAGGTGGCCGCCAATCCGACCAACTATGATGCATGGTTCGACTATTTACGCCTCATCGAAGCCGAGGGCGACAAGGATCTCATTCGGGAGACCTACGAGCGCGCCATTGCCAATGTGCCGCCGGCGAACGAGAAGAACTATTGGCGACGATACATCTACATGTGGATCAACTATGCCCTCTACGAGGAGCTCGAAGCAGGGGACACGGTGCGCACCAGGCAAGTTTACAGGACCTGTCTCGAGCTGATACCCCACAAGCAGTTCACATTCAGCAAAATCTGGTTGCTGTACGCCCAGTTCGAGCTGCGCTGCAAGGAGCTGCAGGTGGCGCGGAACATGCTCGGCATGGCCATTGGCATGTGTCCGCGGGATAAACTCTTTCGGGGCTACATCGATCTGGAGATACAGATGCGTGAATTCGATCGCTGTCGCCTGCTCTATGAGAAGTTCCTGCAGTTTGGGCCTGAGAATTGTGTCACATGGATGAAGTTTGCTGAATTGGAGAATCTACTCGGCGATTCGGAGCGTGCCCGTGCCATTTTCGAGCTGGCCGTGCAGCAGCCGCGCCTGGACATGCCAGAGCTGCTGTGGAAGGCGTATATTGACTTCGAGGTCGCCCTTGGCGAAACGGAGCTGGCCCGCCAGCTCTACGAGCGCCTGCTGGAGCGCACGCAGCATGTGAAGGTCTGGATGTCGTTTGCCAAATTCGAGATGGGCAACAGCCATGGCGATGGGGTGGATGCCGATGGCGATTTGAATGCGCGCCTCGCTCGCCGCATCTACGAGCGTGCCAACGAGATGCTGCGCCAGCTGAATGACAAGGAGTCGCGTGTGCTGCTCCTGGAGGCGTGGCGTGACTTCGAGCGCGATGTCAACGACGCGCACTCACTTCAAAAGGTACTGGACAAGATGCCGCGACGCATTAAGCGGCGACAGAAGATCACCTCTGAGGATGGCGTCGATGAAGGCTGGGAGGAGATCTTCGACTATATCTTCCCCGAGGATGAGATGGCGCGACCCAATCTCAAACTGCTCGCCGCCGCCAAAATGTGGAAGAAGCAAAAGGACAACGATATGGATGGACATGCGTTGCCTGCTCCATCAGATCCAGCTGATGCGACAGCATCGCCTCCTTCCACTTTAGCTGCAGCTGATACATAACCAAGGACACTGTTCCCATCCACCTACCTCCTCTTCCTCCACTCTATTTAAAATTAAAATATCAAATTTAAGTCGAATTTTTGCGCTATTTTTATTTTTATTTTCTGTCCTTTTTTAGTTTTAGCCTTGAATAAGGCTATAATTTGAAAATTATTCGATTTGTGACATGGTTTTTGACTTTTGAATAACTGGGTACTACATAATCATTATTAGTTCTAGGGAGACTTTCTATAAGACTTTTCCGTGGTTTAAGTAAGCAAAGAAAATGTGGAACTAAAGTACAAATAAAGAACTTGATTTGAAAGGAACTTCAGGTTCCACTAGTAGAAATAGATAGATATATATCTGTAGAGCAGATGGGAAACAAAATAAATACTTTATATATCTATATATACATAGAGGATCAAATGTGGTTTTGACCAGGGTATTTGAAACTATTTATACTTTAAAGCACTAGGGTCTGGAAATTAAAAAAGGGAGTTACTAGTGCAAAGAAAGAACTACAAATACATACTTTAAAAGTAAGATAGCTTGATGGAGGTACAAATGGAAACTGCTGCAAATGATATATTTTAGTATACCCTTTAAATGAATTGAATTGAGAGCAGCAGTGTGAAGCCAAGTAGGTGGAGCATCAATGAAAGTGCCATATAGACAGAGTCGCCTCTCCGGTAATAGTGCCTAGAAGCGTCGTCGGATTCGAATAAGTCATTTAGAGCTGGATAAGCCTGTCCAGCTGGAGTAGCAGGTGACGAATCGCACTGACCGCTGAACGGCGCACAGCCAACACAGTGATGAACTTGATATGGGTTGCAATGCCCATGACTCCAATGCTCAGTTCCATATTGATTCGTTTCTGTCTCCGTATCCGCAATCTCTACCGTATATTTTATATATATATATATATCAGGATAATAATAAAACAGGACAACCCAAAAGAATTGCATTCAAGTTCGGTTTTTATTTGTCGCATTTGCAAAATGTGTTTATTTTCTTTATTTTTGTTTGAGAGTCGACCATTGCAGAAGGGTGGGCATTTCGGTTGTTTGGATATCTTGGGGAAGGGAGGTGATGATATGGGAGTTTCGGGTGGATCGATAATGCTCTTAAGTAATCAATCGATCAGCCATTGCACTTTCTAAACGAAAGGACAGATTATCTTAGTTATTTTTATGTTGCAAAAAAAATTAATAAAACCCAATCAATTATCAAAATTATCATCGAATCTTTCACATGGATAGATATTTTTAAGGACTGTCACAACAATTGTTTGCGTCTGGCCATCTTGGTCAACATGTGTCAGCATCAACTTTGTTTCTGAATCAAAGAAATGGTCCCGACATGAAACCTGAATGACAATTCGAATAGATAATGCACAATAAACAACAACAACAACAACAATAGTTACCAACAACAATAATCGTTGATTTGTTAGAAATATGTCCTTGACAGTAGGATGGATTTATGGGGTGGCAATAGTTTCATAATAGTAGAAAATCTTATTTTGCATCGTCTAAAGCTAAGCTATCTTTGGGCAAGCTATTGAACGCTCTGGGAAAGACTAACTGATTCTATGTGAGCCACTGTATGCAACTCCTGAATTTCCGATCAAATTAATGGTGATTTTATACAAGATACGTTTTTCCATACAATATATCTGAAATAAAATTCACAGATTCACAATCCGGTGGCATGGTAAAGTGGCCTGATCTGATCCGACTTTGACATACATATGAACAAAATCGTTTTTTTATTTTCTATTTTTTTTTTTTGTACAGAAACGAATACACTCGACTGTTGATATTAAACAGGAGTATAGTAGTAGTAGTAGTATATATATATATATATATATATATATATATTTATATATCCTAGACATAATGCTAATGCCCATAAACGGATACGGTTATTTTTATCATTTCGATTTCTTACACACACTTAGGAGCTAATTTCTTGTAAAAGTTGTCACCAAAATGCCTGTCATTATGGTTGTGGGCTCAAATGCTTGGACCAGGGCTGCGATATCAATATATCTTTTATATCAATATCTGTTCTGCACGACTTGTTCAAATTAATGCTAATAGTAACTACATGCAATAATCGCAATAATCCTAAGGTATTTCACTGAATTGGGAATCACAACAACAATGAAAATGTCGAAACTCTTAAATATATATATATATATACATATGTATATCGTGAGTTTCGCGCCCATCTTGGATATCTGTAGAGAATGTATGCATGTATGTGGATATGTGTATATGTGTTTTTTTTTTGTATATTTTGCAGATAGTTATGTATTTGTTTGTTGGTTGTGGTTTTCATAGCATTTACATAATCTCAGGAGACATAAGTATACATATTTGTTCGTATGTAGGTATATAGTAGTATGTAAGTATATATATAAGTATGTACACAAGAATTGCAAAACTGATTTGATCTAGAAGCAATAAATATTTATAGTATATAGTTGTAGATGTGTAGTTAGTTAGTTAGTTAGTTAGTTAATGATAGGATGGCCTTATGAAACTTGGACAGTATAAAGCTATGCTGCGTGAGATGTGCTTGTGGGATGCGATTGCGAATATTATTATAAATTTTTTTTTTTTTGCTTTTTTTTTTTAGCTAACGGAGAAAAAACACAAAAACAAATCGACGATGCACACAATGGATGATACATTAATTAACTAAATCTCTTTGAGGTTGTTTAACTTAAATCTTAATTTTGTAATTTTTAAGAATTAATTTAAAAATACAATTAAGCAAATACTATGTGTATCATAATAATTAGTTGTTTTTTTTTTTTTTTTTGTTTCAAAGTGTAATTCGTAATCAAGACAAGAAACATTCAGTTTGCTAAACTTTAGTTATAATTTCTTTTGAAGTTTTTCCTTGTTGTTTTCCCTTTTCTTTTTGTTGTTGCTGTTGGTTGATGTTGCTGTTGGTTTTTCGCTAAATTCAATTGAAAACAAAAATAAACAAAAGCAATAAGGAAAGTCTTCAAAGATAAGTGCAAATATTAGCTAGTTTTCGTTTTTCTCTTTGTTTTCTTTACGTTACATTTTACATTACATTACGTTAGAATTAACAGTAATAATACATACATACATTTAAATGGAGAAAACAAAATCAAGTCCAATATTCTTTTCAAGATTTTTTTTCTTCTTTGTTTTTTTATAGTGTCATTCAAGCACAACTTAATGCAATGTACAGCTATTTAAATATTTCATTTGTTTTCGATTTGCGTTACAGTTATTGAATTAAGCTCAGTTCTCAGTCGCAAAAATCAACGATTCGACACAAAAGTTTGGTGGTTTTTTTGATTTTCTTTTTTTGTGTTTTTGTTTTTTGTTTTTTTGGCTGTATTTGCTCGTTATTATTATTATTATTATTATTATTTGATTTGTTGATTGTTGATACAACCCAGAATTGTATAATAATTCCTAAATTTCATATTTCCTAGTGTTATTTTTGTGTTTAAGCTTGCTTGCTTCATTGTTTCTATGTTTCGTTTGGAGGGGAGTCGAATTCATAAATAATCTAGGCGAACAAAATTAAATTAATCTAAATTGAAAATTACAAAAAAAAAAGAGTTTCTCTTTTAATTGTTAGCCGCTTTTCTTTTTTCTTATTTAATCGCCTGTGGCGGCTGTAGGTGTTGCTCTGCATTATTTGCACTGAATTCGGTTTAATTTTGGTTTTTGCTTGGACTTGTGGAATAGTTGCATCATTTGTGTGTTCCGACCTTAGCGGCAGCGTTCGGATTTGAATTTGCATTTTTCTCATTGTCTTTGTCTTTGGCATCCTGCAAAAGAATAATGTATTGATGTATGCCAACGATATAGTAGCAAACCAAAAAAAAAAAAAAAAACAACAAAAAAATATATATATGTATATATAGCATAACTGCTATAGACCTATAAACTAACTAATAAAGCACTTTGTTAACTCACTTTGTTAACAAGAGTTCGAAACTTGTTCGAGTCTGAATTTACAACTCAAGCTCGCGAATGAATAATAATTATACAAAACTCAAAACTCAAAACTAAGCAAATCTGTTGTGGCTGATGTTCGTGTGTGTGTGTGTGTGTGTGAGTGTGAATGTAATGTTTTGTGTGTGTGTGTGTTCTGTGTTTGGCTATCATGAAGAAACTCGAGATTTGTAATGAAATTTAACTTTTTTTCGTGTCCGCCGGTATAGTGAAAGACAAAAAAAAATATTTATATTTTCTGGATAAAATATTGAACGTTACCTTAGCCATCACCGTGGCGGCCTCCTGTTTTAGATACGTCTCGCGCGCCGCCTCATACATGGAAACGAATTTGTCCCGCTGCACTCTGTACTGGGCAAAGAGGTCGTCGTCCTTGTTGCCCTTTAAGCGATTCTCAATGTCCAGCTTGGTGTCGTGAACGGCGCGTATTTCATCATTTACCCAGGGCTTGTCAATGGGATACTGATTCACCAAATTCTTGAGCGTTTTGATCGAGCTCTTGCCTTTGACCGCCTGCTTAATTAATTTGGGATTTGGCTTCTTGATTTTGCCGCCGTTCATATTGCCGTTCATGTGGCCCATGCTATAGGGTCCTGGGACGGGGCAGCCTGGTGGCATGCTCCGTAACGGCATTCGTGGTCCCATCCTGTGCGGTCCCATCAGCGGCGGCGGTGGCAGTGGCGGATGGTTGGGACCGCCACGTCCGTTGCGAACCATAAATGGCGGAGGCGGTGGGCCACCCATTGGTGGCATTGGGCAGCGCATGGGCGGCATTGGTGCTAGGAAACGCATTGGTAAATATGGCGGCATTGGGCCGCCACCATTTGGACCCAGGACACCACGTGGACCCATTGGGCAGGGTCCTGGACCCATGGGACCCATCATGTGACGACCGCCACCGCGCATCGATGGTCCCCCTCCAGCACCACCACCCATTCGGCCTCGGTTCGGCAGCGGCATCGGTTCATCAAAGCGTTTGCCATTCGGCGGATGGAACCGCGGTACCCAGCCATTGTTGCCATGCATTTGCATCTGCATCTGTGGCGCATACTGCATGTTTTGCGGATGCTGCTGTTGGTGCTGCTGGTGGTTTTTGTTGCCTTTGACCTGCTTACCTTTTAGAGGCTTCTTTTTGCCCCCATCTGCCTGGCCCGGTGCTGAGCCAGAGTTGCCGGTTGGCGTCGCGGATTTTGTCGGTGGTGCTGGCGTCGGGTTATTGAAGTCTATGTAAAGCGGATCGCTGGGCATCTGGCTGGATGAGTACATGATTTGATTCGGTGCCTGCGCCTGTGCCTGGGGCCGGAATGGCTTTCGGTACGGTGCGATTGCGGCACGTAAATTTGAGCGTTGTGGTTGTTGCATTGCCCGGTTTTGTCGGAAATTATGATTACCCTTGGATGCCATCAGTGTGGCAAATGGAAAACTTTTCGATTGCCTCACTCTCTGCTCCGGCTAATTGCCTGAATCGCAAACAACAGACCCAAATTCTATTACACGCTTAAATATTGCTAGTATATTGTCGTTGTATATTTCGTAGAGATGATCAACAAATATGCGTACCTGTGACTGTCAAAACTATCAAGCATCTATCGATAAATGGAGTTGTTGACACAATTTATCAAATTTTGAGAGCTAGTTTGAAAATTATGTCTATGCTAAAATATTACGAAACATTAAAAATTAAATATAAGTAAACTATTATAAACTAGTACTAAGTTTTACTAATTTAATGTCTAGTTTAGTTTAGTTTTATATTGAGGGATCGGGATAGGTATATGCATACTTGTTTTTGTTTTTAATCGTTTTCCGAGGACACCTAAAAATTAACTAAAATGTAATTTTAAATCAACTGATGTGTTATCGATTGCTTTTGACAAGTGTGTAAACACTTTTCATATAGTTTCAATTTGAACATATTAATCGAGACATGTTATCACAATGGAAACAAAAAAAATGACAAATTCAGTAGATTATCTTTTACTTAGCATAAGCGATTTGATATTTTGTTTTTATTTTTCGTAAAATTAATTGTATGCTTAATAAATTTGCTTCAGTTAAGGTGTGTAAGCACTGTTCACTGCGCAGTTTCAGAACAGCTGTTTTATCGAACTGCAGTGCGGCTTGTGGGCGTTGCAGATACCACCTACAGCTAGCTAGGCATTGGAAGGCGAAGGAAGTTCGAACATCCGAGAACGCCATCAGCGGCTGCACAATCGCTCGACTACAAACGAAACACAAAGACAATTAGCAAGAGAGCCGGGCAAGGATTAGTCATGTTTCCGTATTTGCGTAGTCATCGAGTCAATTTGCAGCTGCTGCAGGAAAAGTCCTGTCGAGATCTGGTGCAACTGCTGGAGTCCATCAAGGGCACCAAGCTGATTGTTCTGGACGACAGCATGATCGGTCCGTTGGGATTAATAGCGAAACCGAAAATATTCGCAGATCGGGGCATTAAGCTGCTATCCCTGAAGCCGGAACAGCACTTTCCCAAGGAGTCGCAGAACATAATCTATTTAATTCGGCCACAGCCATCGCTGATGGATCACCTGGCAAACCATGTGAAGGCAAACACACAGGCTGACCGCCAGTTTCACATCGTCTTCGTGCCCCGCCGCTCGTGCATGTGCATCAAAAAGCTGGAGAACAAGGAGGTGATAGGTGCATTTGGGCGCATCGAAGAGCTTGCGTGGAACTTTCTGCCGCTGGACTCCGACCTAGTCAGCATGGAGACAGCGAGTGGATATCGCGATGTATGCGTCGATGGCGACACCACATCGCTTTACCAAGCGGCCATTGGGCTAGTGCAGCTGCAACGACTCTACGGTCGCATACCCAAGATCTATGGCAAAGGTGTGCAGGCCCAACTTGTTTGGGATCATGCCAAACATTTGGCTATCGATGAGAAGGCGCTGTACAATGGCGACAAAGGCGCCATCGATCAGCTTATCCTGCTGGATCGAGGCATCGATCTTCTGACACCGCTGGCAACTCAGCTCACCTACGAGGGCCTAATCGATGAATTCTTTGGCATTCGCCAAAATCAATTGACCCTCCCAGCAGAGCATTTTCCATCGTATTTTGCCAGCGGTGGCGACAGCACCAGAGATGCGGCAGGTGCCGGTGGTAGCGTTGATCCGGAACGGAGCCTGCTAGGTGACACAGATCGCAAGAAGATCATGCTGCATTCCGGCGAACAGCTGTATGCCGAGCTGCGTAACAAGAACTTCAACGAGGTGCGAATGCTGTTGGCTCTCAAAGTGAAGGACATCCAGTTGCAGATGAATGTGAATCGGCAGGAACAGTCGGTGCAAGAGATTAAGAGCTTTGTGGATCGCCTGCCGCAGCTAATGGAGCAGAAGAAAGCAACGTCCGAGCACACGGCTATTGCTAGTCTAATTGATGAACACCTGAACGTTCACTCGTTCAACGATGATCTGGCCGCCGAGCAGGAGTTCATGATCTGTGCCGACATTGACAGGGCGAGTGCCTACATTGAGGACCAGATTGCATGCCGGGCCGAGCTGCGGAACGTGCTTCGTCTGATTTGTTTGCAGTGTGCGGCCGGCTCTGGCCTGAAGGAGCGTGTTCTCAACTATTACAAGCGTGAACTGGCCCAGGTCTACGGAGTGGAGGTGCTCCTAAGGATCAGCAACCTAGAGAAGGCTGGACTCCTGCGCACACAGACCGAGTCTCGTGCTTACGCCGTGCTCCGAAAGGTAAGAACTGAACAACGAATCCGACGACAAACGAGTGCAAACTAGAGAGTAAAGAGTACCCTAAAAGCGAGCAACGAGTGCAAATTATACAATAAGTAATTAATTATTGCCTTCCTTCCACAGACCCTACATCTGACAGTCGATGACATCGTTGAGGTGAATCCACGGGACATTAGCTATGTGCACAGCTTCTATGCACCGCTGACCGCACGGCTCGTCGAACACTCGTTGAAGCCACTCGGCTGGCAGACGCTCAAGAGCCAAATCAACAATTTACCCGGCCCAACATTCGAGGACTTTCAGGTGCAGTTGATTGGGATCGGTGGGCGGCCGGTGGTCGGTGCTACGCCCAGCGAGGCATCACTGATGCACGCACGACGCGTTGTGCTCGTCATGTTTGTTGGCGGATGCACGTTCGCCGAGATCGCAGCATTGCGCTTCCTCGCCGCCCAGGAGGACAACAATGTTGAGTTCTTAATTGCGACGACAAAAGTGATCAACAAACACACATTCCTCGACAGCCTGATGAGCTTGTGAAGCCATCGCCTAAGCCGCTGGGAGGCACACTATTTATGCAAGGCGTGCGGCTTGACGCGCGGACGCAACACCGCCTCTCTCCAGAGGCCCTGACCCCTACTGTTCCGCATGGAGCAGAAGCGCAGCACTGGCTTTAGATCGCATCAGCAACCAGAATAAGCAAATGAATAATTATATAAACAAATATCTATATAAAACAAAGCGAATTCCGAGTGTACCATTTAAACACACACTCACACAAGAAGCGAACACACACACGTGTGTGTGATTCGTAAACCCCTAAGTATATATATATCTACACATTTATATATGCCGGCATATAATTATATTGATGTATACCCACATATATTTCTTATTATATATATGTACAGTTTGTAAGTGCAAAAGCTTTTAAAATTCCTTATTTGCTTAGGCATATATATATATATATACATCATTATATATATATATATACTTCGTACCTGTGTACATATAAATCTAGCTAAATACACAGATTGCACTATAAAACTACAAAAGAACAAATCATAACTTTATATCCATGGCACAATCTTTGACCTATATATGTATAACATATTTACTAAGTATAGTTCAAATCTTGTATACCCAGATATAACTGCAAGGGGGCAACGGTCGACGCAACATGCCACAAACACCAAAAATGGATTGCTACAAATACAATTCATTTTAAGTGGTTGCGGAATGCTGCGCCCATTGTTGCCACATCACAAAGCATATATAGTCTATAGTTTTGGATCAATTATATAGTACATCGGTGTGTATAAATAACCTAATACAGCATTATTGAGTTCAATAAACCCAACTGTTGTCTCAATTTAAGGCCAACCTGTTGAGAAGGGGGAACGACTTTTTCAGTGTATATGAAAACATTTTGGTAAAAAGATAAAAAATATTATTTGCTATATACATATAGTATGTCCAATTTAATAGGATTTTGTCAAAATACCATGTTTACAAGCAAGAGAAAGTTGCACTAATTTCTGAAAGTTTCAATTTGATCAGACTAAAATGATGTCTGTACAGATTCGTTTTCATTATTTTATTGTTGTTCAGTTCTCTTCACATCTTGAGTAGTGTAATAAAAATGCTTATATATGTAAATATTGTTTTTTTTTATTTTTTATTTTATGTTTTATTTTATTGACGTGTATCAATTTAATTGTTATTCGTTTTCCTCTTCAAAAATACAATTTAATAATAATAATAATAAAAAAAAAACAATTTTATAAACATAAAAAATATTACATATGTATGTTCTGTGTTCTCTGTTTCCCACTTCCCAAAGCGCTGCTCTATTGTTATCTATCTCTCTCGCTCTCCCCGTCCCTCTCTCTCTCTCTCTTTAATGCCTTCTCTGCCTAAATATGTTTATAAAGTTATTTCTTTGCATTTGTTAATTTCGGTTTTATGTTGTTATCTCCTTAATAGATCTATGCAAAAGTAACTAGTTATGCACTAGAATAATACTAATACACATTCATGATCATTATCATATACTCATATCGCATATCATATTATATTACGAGTTTTTTTTTCTTCTGTTTTTCCATAGCTATGCACTTATCCCATTCGCTCTTGTCTTTATTAATTAATTGCTAACGGAAAAATGTTCTTTTGTTTTGTATTTGTTGTTTTTCTTCAGCTTTTCCTTTTTTGTTTTTTTTGTTATCATTTTGTTTAATAAAAATTGCATTTCTACAAATGTTAAATGTTATATGTTAAGATTGGGGCTTGTGATCGGTGATCATCGGTGTGTGTGTGTGGGTGTATGTGTGTGTGTGTGTGTGTGTGTGTTTGGGTGTATATTTATTTGTATGTTTACAACAAAAAAAAAAAAGAACTTCTCAGATAAACATAAATTGTAATTAATTAAACATTCATATGCATTTAATTTTCTATACAATTTTTATTGTTTTTGACTAAGCATTTTGCAATTTGCATTAATTAAGTCTATAATAGGCTTACTTTTAGTTGTTGTTTTTTTTTTTATTTTTGCTTTTTGTTTACTATTTTATTATTTATATTGTGTGTTTTCATATTTGTTTTATATAGCAAGTCCGAAGGAAAACATAACGAAAAAGAAAATTTCGAATTCAACAACATGCAAAAATGGCTCCAAGCAATTGCTCAATCAATAGTGTGTTGAAATCTGCTAGCTGCTTGTTTCTCCTGGGCATGGCAGGAGAGAGTTGCTTGCTTCTCGCTCTCGCTCGCTCTCTCTCTTTCTCTCCCTCTCTCTCTCTCTCTCTCTCTCTATTTTGCTTACTTTATTGACTGATTTAGCAGTGGGAAGTCATACTCAATGAGCTTCGATCTTTTTCTCTATCTCGGATACACAAGCTCGTGTATGAAGACTGCACCTCCTCCACCTCTACGCAGGGGGGCTCTGGAGTCGTCCACATCTTTATAAAGAGGTACTTTTTTATACCGATGTTGTCTCTTCAAGACGGTTGTTTTTCTTTCTTTGTTTGTTTGTTTGTTTGTCGTTTCTTGATCGAATTGCGAGCATTTACACATTTACACAATTTTGCAATTCGCTCTCGATAACAAAGGAATCAATTAAATTATTATGTAATAATATCAAAATTTCAAAATAAAACTTAAACATTTGCATACATATACACATGTATATATATAGTTGTCGATATACATCGATAATTTTGATGTTGCTTGCGGTTGTCTGTTTGTTGTTGTTGTTGTTAATGTTGGTTGTTGATTGTTATTGTTGTTTTTGTTATTAGTGATATTGTTTTATGCTTACATTCAAATTATGTATTTATGCTGCCTTTTTTCTTTATTTTGCTTGCATTATATAGTTGTATTATTTATTATGTTTATGTTTCTTTTCATGTTGTTTGTTTTTGTAGTCAATCGCGTTCAGTTAATTTATTAGTCGGTGTTGTTTGCTTGAATTGAGTACGTTTTAATATAAAATGATCGCAGCTTTATCTTGTTATTGTTTGAAAAGATTAAAAAATGTTTATGCGTGTGTGTGTTTTTTTTTTAAGTTTTGCCATTCGTTAATTCATTTGATTGTTCATTAAGTTATGAATGCTGCTACAAAAACAGCGAGTGTCTTTGCATTTCATTATTAATTGTAATTGTTGTTAAAGTTGCTTGTGTCGGGATCTGTTTGCCGCTGCTGCTGTTGTTGGTGTTGTAATGTTTGTTTTAAAATTTCCATTAAAATTATAATAGTTCATATTACTATATGGTTGCTGTTGCTCTTGGTGTTGGTGTTGTTGTTGTTGTTGTTGCCTATGCTATAGGGAACCAGCCGGAAAACTTGTTGAACTATTGCTATGCGCTAAACTAATCATGGATCCAGACAAACTGCCCTCCTCATCTGGGTAGGTTTCGCGTGATACCTCCGTTAGTGATAAAGTGCTGTAATATATGCAAGTACATATATATATATATATATATAATATATAATTAACATAGGTGTTTGTGTGATTGATTCATACCTGAAACCTAAGGCTATCGATTCATTATCAAAAGCTTCCAATTCTTTAGCATGTTTCTCGTGTTTCATGCGTAAACGTTCGGCCCGTTCCAGATTAAATTGCTGCAGTTCGGCATCCATCTAAATGTGGAGATGTACGATATATTGTTGTAAGATACGACCATAATAATAATAATAATAATTGTGATGGAATATTAACCTTATTCTCCAATAAATTGCGCCGTACACTGACGCGACTCTCGAGCTCGCGACGCTCCCGATCACGCTGCTCCTGCGCCTGCTTCTTGTTCTTGTTCTGATAGGCTTTGAGCATATCCAGTTCGTATTCCAATTGCTCATTGGTACGTTGGCACTCGATCACTTGACTCTCGTCCAGTTTATAACTTTGACTTTGGAACATGTCGGCAATGCTTTGCTCATACTGCAAATCAAATTCAAAATCGATATGGATAATGATATATCTACATCAATATCTATGTAGATTGACACTCACCTGTTCACCCAGCAGCGTGAGCTTCCGATGCTTCTCCTCCTTGAGCTGCTTGATGACCTCCTTCTGTTGCTCTTTGGGCGTCGTCTGCAACACTTGCGCCTTGTAGCGTTTATATTGTTTCGTTTGCGTTTTGCATGTCTCGCGAAACTGTTTGCGTATCAGCAGCTCCTTTTGCTGAAAATGCCGATATTCCAATTTCAATTACAATTATAATTCATTCCCAGTGGATGCTGGGTTCTAAATCAAAGCCGATCGTTCGTCGCTTACCTTCAGGCTCTTGGGCTGTTGTCTTAGCTCGAGGGCATGCTTGCGCTGCAGGTCCTTTTTGATGCGATCCATGTAGTCTTCTTGATTGTGGAACTCCGTGTCGTGCTGCTTGTTTATCTGTGGCAGGGCAGTGAGGGATTAATAAAGTAACTGAAGCACATATTATATAGCAGTTGATGGCGCCGCCACTCACCTGTTCCTCACGCAATTGATGCACGCTCTTCTGCTGGCGATACTCCAGCTCCTGTGTCTTTTCGTGGTGTTTCAACAGCATGGCGTGGGCCTGTTCCAGCTGCTGTTGCTTCTTGCTCAGCTCCTGTATTGGCGGCAAATCGAGTGTTTCAATTCAATTAATTACATTTAATTTGGATAATTTTTGGGCGCAACTCACATCACGCAACAGATGATCCTCCAGATCGTGCTGATGCGTCATGCGTCTTCGCTTGAATTTACGCATCTCTAGCTCAATGTATTGCTTCTGAGCCTGCAGCATGCGTTGCTCCTCCTGTGCCTCGTGCTGTTTCAGATTATCCTTTTGCGATTGCAAGGTTAAATCACGCTGTCGCTTTGGCGTTGACTCATCCATTGAGAGTTCGCGTTTCCAGCGCTCCTTGTTCGCTTTGTATTCCTTTTTGCGATTCAAATCGAACACCTTACGATCGCCCTCCTGCTTCAGCGTAATCTCTTTCTGTAGTTTCTTCTCGGCCGTTGTTGTCTGCTTCGAGCGCCGCTCCACATCCTGCTGATGCTTGGCCTGCAATATGAAAAATGAGTATCAGTGTTGATCTTGCTGTTTACAATCTACAAGCTTACCTCGAGGCGCTCCAGTTCTCTGGTAAAGTTATGCAGCAGATTATCATACTCCTTGTCCAGCGCCGACTTGTGCGTCTCCATTTCCACTTTGCACTTCTCCTCGAGCTTCAGCAGCGTCGCCTGGTGCTCCCGCCGCATCCGCTTGTAGCCGGACATTTGTTCGTGCATCTCCTCCTGCATTTCCACAAATTAACAGGCAAAACACACAAATATTGTACATGGAAAACAAAAGTGCATTTTAGCTACGTGTCTGTGTGTATGAGGTGCTACAGCAGAAACAGCAATAAGAGCAACAACAACAACAACATCAATTATTATAACTTACAACGATTCTATTAAGCTCCCATTCGTTCTTAACCTCAAAATGAGCAAAATTGAAGCAAGGAAAAATCATACTTATTGAAAACAACAGCCGCCACTGCTGTGCAAATGAATACAATGAAATAAAAACAAATAAAACATTCAAACCTAATACTAAAACTTTAACAATGAAAGCCAGGAAGAAAAAAACAGGCAGCGTTTTAAAGCAAAAGATAAAGATAAAAGGCCGGCTTCTGTTCTGCACTCGCCGCTGCTGACAGATGTCAAATGTCAAGCAAGCAAAGAGAGACAGGGAAAGAAAGAGAGAAACAGTGTAAGAAAGAGGGGGGGAGGGCAAGAGCAGGACAGGTGCAGAGTGTAGGAGTGAAGTAAAGTTAGGAGTGAAGTAAAGTTAAGAGTGGAGTGAAGTGTAGCAAGCAAATAAGGAAGAAGGAATAGCAGCATAGAAAGCAATTTGAGCAAAGTGGTGCGAGTGTGAGTGAGAAAGTGTGAGTGTCTTGTGATTGGGCAGATGCGGTCGCTGCTCTAATGTAATTGTTGTGTGACTGTGTGTGCTTTTTTACTGTTTGTTGTGGATGCACTCAATTTGCAAATAAGTCTTTCGTTTGTTGCATTAATTATCTTATATATTTATTGATATATATATATATATATATATTTATTGTCATGGACTCCACCCAAACGCACAGGACACGCACATACTTTAATAAATACACACACATATATTTATGTAATGTACTATTTTTTTGATTTTGTTTTTTTGTTTTCGTATTTAGTTATTTTAAGAGATCACACAGGGACAATGATTTAAAGTTTGGCATTGCTTTGGACTGCTACTATTTTTAGCCTTGTGGAAGAAGCCGTCATCGTGGCCAGCGAAGAAGTCATCCGCATCCGGCTCGCTGCCTCTGCCGCAGCAGAAGCAAGTGCAACAGCCGCCGCACAGTTGGGAACAGAAGTTATAGCGCGCCTATTTGTTATTTGTTGGAGAGTAGAAATACAAACAATAAACAACAACAGCAACAAACAAGGTTGTCCACAGAGAGGGAGAAAGAGAGAAGAGAGAGGTAAAGTTAGAACGAAAACGATCGATTTGGAGAACGAGAGATCGACAGGCAGGAAATGACAGCTGTGACTGTGTGGAAGGGAGAGGGGGGGAACTATGACACAATGGGGAGTATTGCTGACAGGACGCAAACATGGTGAAATAATCCACCACACAAACACACATACACATACAGTAAAGCACACAACGATATGAGTGAAATGACTGAGAAGTGAGGTGAGAGTTATAAAAAGCCATCATTTATCGATAAGGCTTCGATAATTCAGCCGATCGTTTAATGTGAATGACACGTAGCAACCCTGTTCATTTCAACTAGTACAACTATAACTAAAACTACACACACACGCACTCACACACACACACACGCGCGCGCTCATCATAATGAGTTTTTGTTGTTGGTGTCATGTATGTAAATATATATATATATCTGTATATGTATATATGTATATGTGTATTGTACACACCTGCATATGCTCCTTCTGCTGCTTAGTGACAATGCTTGTCGTTCGGATGGTGGCGAAATTGTTGGGCCCATGGTCGTTGACCGCATTGGAGATGGCCTGCTGCGAGGATGCCGAGGTGGCCGCATAAACAGCCTGCTGTGCGGCCGGTGTCGCCAGATAACGTGGCTGAATTCCGGGCATGCGATGGTCACCGCCAGCCGGTGAGCCACCGGTGCTGCCACCACCACCACCACCAACAACCATCAATGCTCCAACACCACCAGCAGCACCGCCTCCGCCTCCTGCGCCCAGAGAGACACCCAGGTGCGGCATCGCCGATAGCGGAGGCGCTGGCGCCGGCACCACCGAAGCCGAATTCGTGGGCGTCACATTGTTATTCATGGAGTGCATTATGTTTGGCAACGGTGGCAGATTGCGATGACGCGACGAGTTGCGCGATACAGCGCCACATCCAGCACCAGATGATGAGTTCTGCTGCTGTTGTTGTTGCTGCAGTTGTTGTTGTTGTTGCTGTTGCTGCTGCTGGGGTACAGTTGACCAGTTGCTGAGATGCTGCTTCTGCAGCTCCAGCTGATGGTGCATGGCGGCTGCAACAGCGGCCACCTGCTGATGATAATGCGCCCCGATATGGTGGTGATTCTGCGCCGCGGCCGCAGGTATCGAATTCGACGAGGAGCTCTGCGAATCAGAAACGAATCAGAAGTGTTGAGGTGAATAAGTCATCTCCAATCTGTAAATTCACCTGACTACTGGCCGCCGATACACCCACGGAGTGTATGGAGTGTTCGGAAGTAATACTATTGCTCTTGCTGCTATCGCCGCCGGCATGATCGTCCTGCTGGTCATCGGTATCGCCGATGGCGCTTTCCGTTTCGCATGTGTCCACCATAAGTATCTTCTTCATTTTGCGATAGTTGAGGTTGTCCAGTTCGCGCACCGCCGACTTTGTGCGCGCGATCAGTTCCAGCAGCACCGTCTCGGAGCGCGGACGCGTCACATACGAGTGCTGCAGCAGTTTGGCCGATGAGGGTCGCTCCGCGGGCATCTTTTTCAGGCAGAGCTCCACGAAATTGCAAAACGTGTCCGACCAGTCATTTTTCTGCCAAAGCAAAGTCAAACAACAAATTATTACATAATGAATATCTCAATATTTAAAAGGGTCAATCGATAATTATCGATTGTTTGATAATTACCGGCAACGTCGGCGACTCGTTCTGGGCAATGTGATAAAGTGCGGACATGGCATTCATATTGAAGTATGGGGGCTTACGCTCGGCGAGCTCAATGCAGGTGATGCCTAGAGACCAGACATCCACTTTGCCATCGTACTGGCCCTCGTCCATGGCCAAGATGACCTCGGGCGCCATCCAATACGGTGTGCCCACAAAGCTATTCGCCGGACACTTGATCGCTGCACTGCCAAAATCGGCCAATTTCACCACGCCCATATCGGTGAGCAGTATATTGCCGGCCTTAATGTCCCGATGGATGCGACCGAGCGAGTGCAAATAACTCAATCCGCTCAGTACGCCCAAACAGATAGCAGCGATCTCGTCCTCGTGCAGCGGCTTCTTGTGCACCTCAATGATGTCCGAGGCGGACCCCACGCAATACTCCATCACCAGCCACGCCGTCGACTCTCGCAGATAGCAGCCCTTGTATTCAATTGTGTTTGGGTTATTCAATTGACATAGAAAGCTGCAAGTGAATAATTGAATAACAATAACCATATTAATAACAATAATAATAATAATAATAATAATAATAATAATAATAATAATGATAAATATAATAATATAGGACAAATATAATTACCGTATCTCCTTGAGTATGTCCTGCCATTTGTCTTGGCTCTGCTTGCCCGTGTAGGACATCTTCTTGATTGCGACAATCTCCTTGTTGAGATTGCAGCGGGCATAGTAGACGGCACCGAACGACCCATGACCAATTTCACGCAAATCCTCAAAGATCTTCTCCGGATCATGCTTGTTAAATAGATCGGCTATTTCCGGATCTTTGAGACTACCAGGACGTGCCGAAGGCATCTCTGTTATTCATGTTATGCCCACAAACGCACACACCAACAACTCTCTCTCTCTCTCTCTGAGTAGAGCTGACAACTCGTTTCTTTTTTCTTTTCTTTGCTTTGGATTTGTTGTTGTTGATGTTTTTAATTGTAATCTCCGCTTCCTTCTGCCTGCTGCGCACTCTTCTGCAAACGAAATTAATTGAAAGTTACATATGCATATGTATGTATGTGTGTGTGCATGTGTGTGGGAGAGCACAAAACTATATTAGTATATAAGCTGTGTGTATGTGTGTGTCTGTGCGTGATAAAAGGAGTCTCCAAGTTCTTTTGCCGCATTCAAATCGATCAAGTGATTCACACACTCGTTCTTCGTTCATTTAGCGACTGCTTCATATATACAGACGCAAGCACTGAACACACACACACACACACACACACACACACTTACACGCATATCCGCACACTCATATCTCATTCAGTTTGTTATGCGACAAGAAGCCGCTTATCAAAAGTATGTTATTTATATTTCTATATTTTTGGCACTCAGATTTGAGCAAATAACGGTGCATCATCCAGCTACGCATTTTTTAATTGAAATGCCGAAGAGAGAGTTTTCGCACCTAACATAATAATATAACATAATCCGATATTCTTCCAAATTCAAATTACACATATGTTCCAGATTAGATGCAAGGTGAACAGACCGAGAGAGGGAGAGCAACACACGTGCATATCTGTCATATACACACACACAGATATATTTATATGGAAGCTGGCTAATTCATAATGGACATGGATATGTAAGTATCAGCGGTACTAATTCACTGCCCAGCGCCGCATGCAGACCAACCAAAAAAAAAAAGAAGGGTTGCAGCACTTAGTATTCTTTTCTTGTCACTGTTTCGCCAAAAATCATGCGATTTGTTTGAATGAAACGATTCGTTAAGACTTTTGGAATCGTGCTAATTGTTTAAACTATGTGTTTGATTTGTTTGGACTTTTTTTTTGTTTAATAGCGAATCGGTAACACGCCTATTTTTTCATATACACATAAACACACACATAGACAGTCAGCCATGTCTCGGTCATACACACATGCGTGTATGTATAAATAAGCGTATGCATGTGTGTGTGTGCGGTGTCGGTTGTTTTGCATTCGACCCGTCTTTTTGTCTCTTCACTCTTCGCTTTTCCGTTTGTAGCTTAAAAGCAGCGTTTAATGCAGCTTTGTTTGCCGTTCCTTATTTTAATGTGATGGCTTTTTGTTCTTTGGTGCTTGTGTCTCAATTTTCCGATGATATACTTGATTAAAATTTTGATTATTTGCTTGGATCTATGTTTTTATTTTATTTTCTTTTTTTTGGGTGCGGACAAACACATACAAAAAGCAAATCGCACGACGCGTCGACGTCGTCATCGACTGCGACGTCGCTGTTAACAGCCAATGTTTTTGTTGTTGCTGCTGTTGTTGTGCTTGTTGTTTTTTTTTTGACAGCGATGTTGCTTGCAATTTGAAACAGCGAATTCTCTTTTTTTACATAATCTACAACGTTTACCACACTTGAGCTGTCTTCGTTCTATAAAATTGTAATTGTTTTGCTTGCACATTGCACAGACAAATACACACACACATATATACGTACACTTATGCATATATATATGTATATATATAGACGTACACCGACGACGGCAGTTACATAGACAGACAGCTATGCTGCGTGCTCTTTCACACCCGCACAAAAGGCACTCACACACATGCACACACTTACTTGTGTCGCCTGTTAGCGCAAAATGCATGTAGAAAATATGATAAAAGTGTGGAAAGTTGTGATTTCCTTACATTATTGCGGCTTACTTTTGCAATGGAACTCTTTTTGCTAATTAATCAACACGGCTGAGGCATTTTCTGTTCTGCATGCGTCGTTTTTCTTTCACGTCAGATCGGCCTCTGACTCTGCTGCTGCGCTGCTTCTGCTACTGCCTGCCTGCTGGTATTGTTTGCTTTGCTATGTTTCGCCTTGCACTGCACACGCGTTGCGTCGTTTTACATATTTGCACTCGCAAAGCATTCCGATTAAAGCACGAAAGCAATATGTTAAATTAAATTTGCTTTGCACATATCATTTAGTTTTCCAATTTTTCCTTCAATTAATTTGTATGAGTTACGTATATATATGTATATGTATGTATTTATGCCAGTGTTGGGCAATTTCGATTTGGCAGAAATCTTTCAACAAGTTGGCAGCCCGCAACACACAAAAATATTGTAAAAATACCACGTATGTTAATAGCAGCTGTTATGAGTAGCAGTTTGCCTATGTTATAATTCGAATTTTTTTCGTTTTGTTTTATAAAAAGAAAGTGATCATGTTTCTGCAGAAAATTTGTGGGATTTATTTGTACATATTTGCCTTTTCACAGCATTAATTGCAAGAAAAAATAAGAAGCAAAATATGTTGATCAGCCTGAACTAACGTACACATTTATACATGTGATAAAACGAGGCATTTTTAATGAAAACCGACGCAAAAGCATACCAATAAATGTTATAACAACAACAATACCAATAACGTGTGGGGAGAATGTACCTTACTCACTCACACTCACACAAGCACCGCGAGAGAATGTTGAAACTGAGCGCCAAAAGAGAAGTGATGGCGATATGGAGAGCAGAAGTAGAAGAAGATAGGCACGTAGCGCACAACAAAAGCGTCGTCGTCGTCGCCATCGGCGCAAGGTAGATTGTGGCCCCCAATCATTTTTTAGTATTTAAAGAACAGTCGGGCAAGCAAGTGAAAGCCGCTGCAAGAGGCGACAGCCACAGAGAATAAGGCAAAAGTTTAAAGTAAATAACAAGCACTTCATATTCTTACATATATATACATTGTATATATCTATATATAAAATATATATACATTTACAGTTATGTGTGTATGTTATGAATCGTTCAACTGTCAAAATTCGCATTAAATCAGCAACTGAATTGCATTTGTCATCAGGCTTCGGCAGTTTTGTTTTGTGCTTTTGAGTTTTACTTGATATTTTTTTTTTCTGTGAGCAAATTGTTGACAATGTTATTCAAACGTATGGGTGTGTGTGTTAGGTGTTTGTTGCTACCTACGTTGGAATGCCAAAGTATAAACATAATAAAAGCTAAATATGCGTGAAATAAAAACAATACATATAAAAAACACTCATCTAAACATGCTTACATACATGAATATGTATATATATATAAATATATATATATGTGTGTGTGTCTGTGCTTACAATGTTGGCTGCCCTAAATAAATTAATATGCGTACAAATGAACATCTTGTTATGTGTACACACACACACACATGCTGGCACTTGTGCATGTGTTTAGTTTGCCTTAGCGCAGTACGCGCGCGCGCATCATTGTGCGCTGGCGCGCTTTGTGGATGCTGCGATCGTTGCCTCAATTTCAGTAGCTGTAAATTGACCACAGTGGGAACAGTAAGCTAGCTGCCCCATGGGGAATGTGGCAGCAACTGCTGCTGTTTTCAATTTATGACTTCATTGTTCGGCACATTAAAATCAATCAAATCGCAATGTACACACACACACAATAGAAAACCACAATTACAATTTTCCCTCTGCCCCGCAGAAATTTGCACTTAGCTGCTGCTGCTGCTGCTGCCGCTGCTGTTATTGTTGCATTGCTGGAGCTTCGCTGTCGACAGTGCACAGATACAAATACACACGCATACACACACATACAAACATACAAGCGCATATTTCGATAAGAATATGTTTATGGATTGACTGCTTAAAGATGAGCCGCGTTTTAAATAGTTTTTAAGGCATCTGCTCCGATATCGTTTATGTATGTGTGTGTGTGCGTTTTTATTTATTGGCATATTTGTGCAACAATTTGTTAACCATAAATGGCAACAGTCAGTCAATAATCACCCGTCCCACACACGCACACGCACACACATACACACACACACAAGCATTCAACTCAAATATTTTTGCTCTTATGAATTTTTAGTTTAGTTTTGTAGCTTTTTTTTAATATTGATCAATTTTTTGCCGCAAAAATCAATGGAAAATTAAGCTAAAAGCCATATGTGGCATATACAGATATATATTTGTATATTAATCACGCATACACTAAGCGAAACAATGCTGCAGCACATGCATAAAAGAGCAATATTAAATTGTCTTAGCTTTTTTCCATTATCTTTTATTAGTTAAGATTGACTATATTTTCTTATGCTTTGATATTTATCCCTCCTTTTGACTTACGCACACTTTTTCTTCAAGTGCATGTGATCAAAGTAGCTTGTGAACACTTTTTTTTTGTATTGCTTTTATTTTTTCTATTTTAGCAAGGTGCTCGAAACGCCTTGGCGCCAATTTGCTTTGATGTAGACAACACATACAACACACCCACACACACGCACACACACATACCCACCCACCTGTGTGTGTTTTTTGTTAATGCGGAAGTCGTATTTTCAATGTCTTTTGGCTTCTCCAGGCTTTCACTTTCACTGCAAAATGCCAATTGGCAATTGCCAATTAGGATTATTAGTAGAGAAGGGTGCGGATATCGATCTACCAATAATATCTCAAAATCTCAAAAATACCCCTCACGTTTGTAAACAGTGCGTCATCAGTGTTGTTGTGTCTGGTTGCGCCCAGCCACCCTCCCCCTCCACCGCAATGCCACCTTTTGGCCAGAGTCAGAAAATGTCTCGCAATGAGCTCACAGTGTGCGTCATCATTAATGAAACAGCCGCACGAAAGGAACGAACGAACACTCTCAGCACCGCAGACGAAGAAGAATAAGAACAAGAACAAAAAGAGAATAAGAATTAGAAGCAGAACAAACATACAAAATCTCACAAAAATGTTTACAGTGGTTGTTTACGACAAAATCAAAAAAAATCGAATAGAAAATTAAATTGAATCAGAACTAATTTTTCATATTGGAAAATTATACTTGCAAAACGATCGTATTTGTGAGCGACTGATGTACAAACATAAATATATATATATATATATATATATATGTATGTATATACAGAATACATCTTTCCAATTTATGAGAATTGAAAATAGTCCGAAATTGTACAGCTTCATTAGAATTTCTCGTTGCTGCTCAGCTTGGATATGTGGGAGATAACATACATCCACACACACACACACACATTTGTATGTGCACCTGTGTGTGTGTGTTCGTTCTTGTGGCCATGTTTCAACAGGTGGCAGCCTCGCATTATCTGCGACCTGAATCTTCAACATGTCAAGATAGCACTCACAATACACCTATGGATATATATATATATATATATATATATATTTATTTATTTATATGCACGTTCGCTGCTCTTACATAAAAAACTTGTTTCTGTTTGCAAAGTCAAGCTGTATATAAGAAAATACTAGCTTTATTTTTTATATTCAGTTACATTAAATTTAATATTATATATATATATATGAGAATTTTGAATATCAATAAATATTTAAATCTTTATTTCAGCACTCATTGAATTGGCTTTGAAGAAAAGGATATTTGATAGACACCCATTCCTACACCTAATCACATATATACACACACACACACACACCACACACACATTGCGGCATTCGAGGGGAGCTTAAGCAGTCACTGAACAAAAATGCCCGTTTTCCACACAAAAACAATCGAGAGCATTTTAGATCCTGTTGCTCAGCAGGTAAGCGTATGGCAAACCTAACCCTATCCAAAAAATTGACTTAAGCAACTAAAATAGTTTCAAACATGCATAGTATATATATACATATATATATATAATATATATTTTTATAAACACGCATAGCTATAACAAGTGTGCAAATTGGCGCCCAAAAAGGTAAATAAACCCTAAGAAATATATACAAATATATCATTAGAAATCGAAAGTAAATTGGAATTGTTGCTATACATTTATTTTGATTAGAGTAGTAGAGTAGCTATACAGATCAGTTATGTTGATATATATAAGGTAGTTAAGTTGGCAAATTAACTTGAAAATTGTTAGTAAAATGCGAAATCGTTTCAAATACACCTGACAATAAACATAATCAGCACAGCTGTGAAACATTATGTAAACATGTATAATATATACATATACATATACATACATATATGATATGTGTATCAATTTAGACTGAATAATATATAGAATTCATAATACCCAAATCTCTATTTGTGAACACCGAAAAAGCAAAAACATCAACAAACTTAAAGAAGCGTCTTTTTCTTGATGTTTTGTATGCTTACTTAACCAATTGTGCCTAGCTAAAAATAAAAAAAAGGTGGCAGATAATCATAATAAAAATAATAATAATATCAACAGACGAAAAAGAAGAAGAAGAAGAAGAAGACGACGAAGGCTGATATTGCATCGACCTGAGCCTGAGGACAAGCGAACAAATTTGATCATTTAATGAAACAACAAATGGAAATTTGTTAGCAACAAAACAAAAAGCCAAAGCGTCGTATATATATAAACCTATATATACTTATACATATATATATATATATATGAGAGAGAAAGAGATTTGTGAAATGCCAAAAATAGCAGCACAAAATACAAACATAAAAAATAAAAAAAACAACAACGAGCAAAATGAAAAAAAAAAAAAAAAATAAATCCTAAGGAAAATGAAATCATTGAGAAGCGAGAAGAAAACTGCTCTTTTGGGGCGAACATGTGGAAACCGTTTTGAGCTGATAGATCGTAACGAACACTAAGAGACTATGGGGGAGGGGGTGTGTGTGCGTGTGTGTGGCACGAAACACAAGGTGTAGGTGTATTTAGGTGCTGATGCGGCTGACTGAAGACTATATAGATATAGGGAAATGTGTGCCAAAAAGCAAACCCAACTGTGTTGTCTGAGTCATCGTTCATTTTGGTGAAAGAATAGTGGGACTGATGAGGAAGAGGAACGGTAGGGGAGGGGGCAGTGTGGTTGTGGGGGTACCTGGCAGGGTTTTGTAGCAGATCTTGCCGTGGATGAATGGCTGGCAGAAAGCAAACAAAACGAATTAAAAATGATCATTCAGCACATCAATCAACACATTGAAACACACACACGCACACACACACACACACACACACACAGAGACATATATAGATAATACTACACTTCTACTATAATGAACTGGTTTGGTTTAAATTTAGACACGCTGCCGAATTGGTCAGCAAATGTGTCCCAAGCGAAACCACCGCTGATGATGATGGAACAAACGCACCCACGTTGCCGCTGGGCCAAAGCCAGAGCCAGGGGCAGGTGCAGGGGCAGGGCCAGTACTGTGGGGGCTTATCAAATTAATTACATAATTAATTCATCAAGAAAATGACTCGAAAAGCGCTGAGATTAATTGGGCAATTGTGCTGCATATTTAAACTAGAACAATGCTAATGCGAATCGGAATTGGAATTGAAATCAGAATGGGAATGGGGAATGGGAATGGAATAAATAGTGTTTGTAATGGGATGTTCGCTATATAGGTATATATGTATATAATTTTGAACAGATTCAATGCATAAACCGATTTGCCGCAAAGCCATAAGTCGATTATTTTTAACAAATTTAATATTTTGATAGAGGCACAAGTTTTCAGACAGGTGGCTATAATCAAAAGCGATTTAGGATGGTAATAGCCACGGAGAAGAATAGGCTTTGAATACTTGATGGTCTGCCTGTTGGCAGGACATAGACTATATAGACTATATACATATACAGTGAGAGACAGCTCATTTGGAAAAAAGTAATTGCCTGCCATAAGCTAATTATTCATTATTTTTCAAAAATTCCAAAAACCTATGTATGACCCCAATAAACTGAGGTTTCCCCTTATCAATGAGACTTGATTATAATTCATTCGTTCGATGTATAAATAGTCGCGTAGTAAAACGAAACCGCAATGGCAAGTTGAATGTGGCCGATGCCGAGTCTCGGTTTCTCGAGATTACCCGCTAACGGAATCGGGTGCTGATGTCAAGTCCAAGTTCGAGTCGAATTCTTCGACCAAATTGCAAGACCCACGCTTCATTTGGCGGCCAATTTGCAATGCGAGATGCGATCTGAGTGTCTGTCTGTCTGTCCGTCCGTCAATCTCGTTATGGTCATGCGTGTACACGAAAAGAGGCCGAGATTGATGGAGCGCGTTTTTGGTCATGACGTAATGACAATTGCTTGCCATACTTTCAGTTTAAGTTAATCAGCGAGACAGAGAGAGAGAGTGATAAAGTGGGAGAGAGAGAGAAAGTGATAAAGTAGGGAGAGAGAGTGATAAAGTGGGTGAGAGAGATATATATTTAAAAGAGAGAGACATATAAAAGAGAGAGAGAAATTAAAGAGAGAGAGTGATAAAAGAGAGAGAGATAAAAGAGAGAGAAATAAAAGAGAGAGAGAGATGAAAGAGAGAGAGAGAGATGAAAGAGAGAGAGAGAGATGAAAGAGAGAGAGAGATGAAAGAGAGAGAGAGTGATAAAAGAGAGAGAGATACAAGAGAGAGGGAGAAATTAAAAAGGGAGAGAGAGAGATAAAAGAGAGAGTGGTAAAAGAGAGAGAGAGAAAGAGAGAGAGAGAGAGACAGAGAGAGAGAGAGGGACAGAGAGACAGATACACAGAGAGAGAGAGAGAGAGAGAAAGAGAGCTGAAAGTGGCAAAAAAAACATATTTTTGTATAATCTAAATTTAAGTTTCAGTTGACTTGCTTTAATTTGTGTAGAAATGCAATAATAACAGAAAATAGATACCAGATCCCAGATCCCATAAACCCAGCTGCTAGATAGATTGACCTACTTTATTGTCAAATTTTTATACCAGATTGAAGGTCTCTAAAGTCTCATTCACGCGGACAATCCTGATTAAGAATATATTTACTTTATTTAATCCAAATATCATTTGAAATTTGTTTTTTAATTTGTCTGAGCATCAATAAACTATTTGAAAGCTTGATCAATTGATCAATCAGTTGATCTAGTTTTCATCGCTTGACCAGTTATCCCATTCCATCATCAAAGCAGATTTCACTAATCTCTAGTTGTCCAATTGTTCAATTGTCCAATTGTCCAATTGTCCAATTGTGAATTGAACTGAGCTGAAACTTCAACTTGAACGAATTGATCTGATATATATAATTGGTCTGTTGGCTTAGGTATCTCGCTTGGTTATCTTACACGAGGAGGCTGAGGATGGCAACGCGATGCCGGATCTTAGCCGGCCGGTCCAGGTGGTGTCGGCTGCGGTGGCGAATCTGGTGAAGGTGGGCCGCGAGACGATCAACAGCTCCGATGATAAGATACTGAGGCAGGATATGCCGTCGGCATTGCATCGCGTGGAGACTGCCTCGCAGTTGCTCGAGGAGGCTTCGGATATGTTGCGCACGGATCCCTATTCGGGGCCGGCGCGCAAGAAGCTGATTGAGGGAAGCCGCGGCATACTGCAGGGCACCTCCTCGCTGCTGCTCTGCTTCGACGAGAGCGAGGTGCGCAAGATCATACAGGAATGCAAGCGGGTGCTCGACTATCTGGCCGTTGCCGAGGTCATCGGCACCATGGAGGAGCTGGTGCAGTTCCTCAAGGATCTTTCACCCTGCCACAGCAAGGTGGCGCGTGAGGTGGGCGCCCGCGAAAAGGAGCTCACCCACCAAGTGCACAGTGAGATTCTGGTGCGCTGTCTCGATCAGGTCAAAACCCTGGCGCCCATACTCATATGCAGCATGAAGGTCTACATACACATTGTCGAACAGCAGGGCAAGGGTGCCGACGAGGCGGCCGAGAATCGCAATTATCTCGCCGCTCGCATGAGCGATGAACTGCAGGAGATTATACGCGTACTCCAGCTGACCACCTACGATGAGGACACCAGCGAACTGGACAATCTGACCGTGCTCAAGAAGCTCAGCAATGCGATTAGCAACAAAATGGAACTGGCCAACGAGTGGCTATCGAATCCTTATGCCTTGCGCGGCGGCGTCGGCGAGAAGGCGCTGCGTCAGGTGATCGACAATGCCAACGAGATCTCAGAGCGTTGCCTGCCCCAGGACTCGTATCCCATACGCAAGCTGGCCGACGAGATCAGCGTCATGGCCAACAATCTGTGCGAGCTGCGTCACGATGGCAAAGGCAACTCACCTCAGGCGGTGGGCCTGGCCGATGCCATTCGCGGCCGTCTCGGTGAGCTGCAGGGTCTGGTGCGGCAGGCGGTGCTCGGCGTGGATAAGGCCGGTGTGCAGCAGACCGCGCATACGATTCAGGGTCGTTTGGAGCAGGCGGTCAAATGGCTGCAGCATCCGGAGATCAACGATGGTGGCCTCGGGGAGCGTGCAATTAACCTGATTGTGGAGGAGGGACGCAAGGTGGCCGAGGGCTGTCCGGGCCATCAGAAGGCGGAGATAATGCAGCTGTGCGACGAAGTGGAGCGACTGAAGCGACAGGCAGCTGGCACTGGACCTGCGGCCAAGCAGGCGGCCAAGCAGCTCACCCAGAAGCTCTACGAGCTAAAGGCTGCCATACAGAATGCGCTGGTCAATCGCATCGTGCAGGACTTTATGGATGTGAGCACGCCGCTCAAGCAGTTCACCGAGGCAGTTATGATGCCGGAGGGAACGCCCGGACGCGAGCAGAACTTCAATCAGAAGTCCAACAATCTGCAGGCGTTCAGCGATCGAGCCTCGAAAACGTCGCGCATGGTGGCGGCTGGTGGCGCATGTGGCAATAAGAAGATTGCCGAAATTCTGTTGTCATCGGCGGCACAGGTGGATTCGTTGACGCCTCAATTGATCAATGCCGGACGTATACGCATGAATTATCCGGCGAGCAAGGCCGCCGACGAGCATCTGCAGAATTTGAAGCAACAGTATGCGGATACGGTGCTGCGAATGCGGACACTCTGCGACCAGGCCACCGATCCGGCAGACTTTATCAAGACGTCCGAGGAGCAAATGCAGGTGTATGCCAAACTCTGCGAGGATGCCATCCATGCACGTCAGCCCCAAAAGATGGTGGACAATACGTCGAACATAGCACGGCTCATCAACCGTGTGCTTCTCGTGGCCAAACAGGAGGCGGATAATTCCGAGGATCCCATCTTCACCGAGCGACTGAATGCCGCCGCCAGAAATCTGGAACGATCGCTGCCCGCTATGGTTGGCGATGCCAAATTGGTGGCCACCAATATCGCTGATCCCGCTGCGGCTGCCGCCTGGAAGAAATCATTCCAGCGTCTGCTCGGCGATGTGCGCGAGGTGCGTGATGCCATTGCACCACCGCAGCCGCCACCATTGCCCACATCGCTGCCGCCGCCCATACCGGAACTGAGTGCCCTGCATCTCTCCAATCAGAATGGTGTGTCTCAATACTTTCATATATGCACTTAATCCAATTCGTTTACTCATTTCTCTCTCTCTCTCTCTATCTTTCTCTTCTTTTTTTGTACGGCAGCGGAGCGAGCTCCACCGCGTCCACCACTGCCACGCGAGGGCTTGGCACCCGTGCGTCCACCACCCCCGGATACGGATGATGAGGATGAGGGCGTTTTCCGTGCCATGCCTCATGCCAATCAGCCCATACTTGTAAGTTAGCTTCACTTCGCGTTCCTTTGGCTCGATTAACTGTTGTTGATCTTTGATCTTTTTTGCCAGATTGCGGCACGTGGCCTGCACCAGGAAGTGCGCCAGTGGTCGTCCAAGGACAACGAGATCATTGCGGCGGCCAGGCGCATGGCCAAGCTGATGGCACGTCTTAGCGAACTGGTGCTGTCCGATTCGAGCGGCAGCAAGCGTGAGCTCATTTCGACAGCCAAGAAGATCGCCGAGGCATCGGAGGATGTGACGCGACTGGCCAAGGAGCTGGCACGCCAGTGCACGGATCGTCGCATTCGCACCAATCTGCTGCAGGTGTGCGAGCGCATTCCAACAATTGGCACCCAGCTCAAGATACTGTCCACAGTGAAGGCGACCATGCTGGGCGCCCAGGGATCCGATGAAGATCGCGAGGCAACCGAAATGCTTGTTGGCAATGCCCAGAATCTAATGCAGAGCGTGAGTCAACCTAATCGCCTCTCTCTCTTTCTCCCCCTTTAACCTCTCTCTCTCTCTCTCTCTCTCTCTGTCTGTAGGTGAAGGAAACGGTTCGTGCTGCCGAAGGTGCCAGCATCAAGATACGATCCGATCACACCAGCAATCGACTGCAATGGGTCCGTCGCCAGCCCTGGTATCAGTACTAGGAAATTAGGCTTTTGATAGAGTTATCCAACGTTCGTGCATTGTGTAACATAAACTATACTAATCTTAATACATTTGATGCTATTTTAATATTAATGACCGTAATCCTCCATCTAATTCCTCAAACTACATATATTTTTATTATGTGCTCTGCTTCAAAGAAATACCCAACTGCGAAACCCTTTCGACTACCACTCAAAAAATATGTTTCTATTTCTGTTTCTGTTTCTGTTTGTTTTGTTTTGTTTTGTTTACTCTCCTATTTTTCATAATTTCTGTATTTATAAATTTAATGTTTAAGACGTGCAATAAATAAATGTACATACATACATATACACACACACGCACACACATTCAGGTGCAATGTAAATATAGCAATCCAATTGAATATCTTGAGCAACATCCACAAAAAAAAAAACCCACCACAATTAATCGTCAGTTGGTTCTTGTAGCTGCATTTACAGAGCCCCCAAAAATCCCTCAAAATTGTTAATTGATATCTTTGACTAACTTGAAAATGTGCGAATATACAAGTATATATATATACATATGTCTATAAATATATATACACTATATACACAATGACTACATGTATGTGTATATCGAGTGCCTAATTCACATTGTACTTGCATAGTTATAACTAGAAGTAGTAGCCCTTAACAAACTAAGCCTAAAATGATCAACGCGTTATGTGTCATGTTCAAGAAAAATAACTTAAATAAAATATATATCGAGTGTTACAATTCAATGTGGACACTTTATTTCGTATATTCTTATGTACATATATGTAATTAATTATCGGCTGAACATTGCGCTCATGTGTGGAGCGTGGAGCAAGCAGATGAATACAAGCCAAATGACACGAGGGTTGCTGTCTAGGATACATTTGTAGCACCAGTGACATAAATTGGGTTGGTGCATTGACTAAATTGGCCTTAAGCGAAATAAAAGATTTGGCATATCTTTGGGGGCATATTGGCAACTAATTGGCAAATTGGCTCTAAGACTGTCGATTACAAGGAAGAACAAGGTGCTGTAGATTCGCAAGGAACCCACTGCACTGAAGGATTATGGGCGTCATCAATAAACCAGACACTTGTAAAAATTGTACTTGCAAGGCGATCGATAACAAAAAATTCTGGTCACCTCGGAAACTACAAAAACATTGCGGATGTCCTTCGGCCAGTTGGTAGGTCCGGTGAAAATCAATTGTTTTGCATAGAACTTGCCATGAACTGGAAGGTTGCGGCCGAGCTACGGGCAATTTTCTCTTTAAGGTTGCCTGTGTGACTTTTGTCCTTTTTTATTTTTATTCAAATCAGTAGGCCAAGGACTATCTATAGTCCAAAGGACACTTGTGTAATTTTCCTCTAACATTTTGTTTCTACTTCTCAAATTTTGGAGTTTTATAAACTATTGTTGTTCTCGATTAACGGAAATTCTTGTATGCCACTTGCTAATCATATTTCCATGTCCTTTGGAGATCCTTAAGGTTATGGCTTGAAAGCACACTCTGAGAAATCCTTTCAGATCCTTAAGCAACGATTTTTCCGGACTGAATTCATGCTAAATACGAGTTCACGGCTCAAGATTTATTGAAAAAAAAGAAAAACACTAAACAGGTTGAAGGAAATCAAGTTGAATGTAGCTGGAATTGAGTCGGTGTGGAGTTATCATTAGGTTTTTCCAACAGTTCTTGCTGCACTGGCAAGCAATTGGCAGCTGCCAAATTTCGTTTTTGCATGCATAATATATTCATGTACATATATATCCATATATATTTTTCTTGAATATTTTGCAGAAACACAGCTTAAAGGGCAAATATAATTACATGGCACAGTGAAGCACTTGACACGGCGTATACGTAATTTGCAGGTGGCACAGTTGCCACCCTAGCGTGTACGCAACGTAATCGGATATTGCAGCACAAGAATATTGCAGTAAATGTGTTGCCTGCTTTTAGGCGGGCGACTGTGCGGCATCCAATTTGCTTATCGCCCACCCCACTCCCTTCACCAGCCCCCACCCCATCCACAGGTCTGCCACCCGCCTGCAGTCAAAGGCAACTGGAAAATGTGGAAATTGGAGAGGCCAGTTCAGCTAGCTGCTCGCTCGCTTCGAGTGAGGCAAACTAATAATAGATACCTGACTGCTGCCTGCTGCCTGCTGCCTGCTGCTTGCTACCAGCTGCTTGCTACCAGCTGCCTGCTGCCTGCTGCCTGCTGCCTCCATGCCTCGGGTTGAATATCGTGCAGAGCGCAGCGGAAATTGAAATACAGTAGTCAATCGCTCGTCGTTTTCAATGAGTTGCAATATTTTGTATGAGCTTGCTGAGAATATTCGATTTATGAATCGAAGGAGACTGGTTCAATCCCTAAAGTCCCTAGTTGTACTTATATACATTTCTTCGAATGATTACTGTGAGTCAAAATGATATTATAAATAGCTGCTTTGTTAGGAAACCCTTTAATGGATGAGGTATTTCAATTTGGATTCATATTGGTTTTCTCAGTTTGACATAGAAAAATAATTTCTGAAAACTGAATTGCTCAGAAATTAAAATAATTATTTTGAATGAATTATCCTTCATCTGTTGTGTATACTGTTGGAGAGGCAAGAGCTGTTTGACAAATTATACAGCGCTGGAGCGGAAGCATTCCAATTGTCGAGGCATCACTGTAGTGAGATAACTAAAAATTGAGATACTCAGATGTTGTGATATAATCAGAGCGAGCTGTTGTATCAACCGCATCGACAACAACATCGCCAAGATCAGCCACATCGGCAGAATTGGGAACGCGTCAGTTGCGATTCGATTATCGAGAGAGTGAGAAAGGTTGATTCGATACGATTTGGTTCGATTCGATTCGATTCGGTTCGGTTCGGTTCGATTTGGTTTGGTTTGGTTCGCTTTGATTTGGTTCGAGGTTTATTGCGATTCGATTGTGAAAGCCCACACAATAAGGGGAACAAAGAAACAAAACGAAACTGAGTAAGTGCGGAAATGTCGCAGCAGCTGACGAAGGAAGTGCCACAGATGGCGATAAGCGCCTCCACGCAGGAGCTGGCCACGCTGATCGATGGGCATTTGGGTTCATTGCGTGGGGAGTCGCCATCGTTTCGTGTTGCCGACTCTCCCATCTCGGGGCGTGGCATCTTCGCTGTGCGGGACATTGCTAAGGGGGAGCTAATCTTTCGCGAGCACACACTCCTCGTGGGCCCAACGGCGCATCGTGGACGCAATCTGCGCACTTGCACCCAATGCTATCGCCAGCCACCCGGCGACAGTGATGCCTCTGCCCTCTGTCCCGCCGGCTGTGGCCTGCCCGTCTGCGGCAATTGTGCTACCTCGACGCAGCACACGCTCGAATGCCAGCTGTTCCGCAAGTGGCAGCCAAAGGAGGCAACAAAGAGCAGCATTGAGCCGCGGGCACTGCGCATCCTCAGCGTGGTGCGCTGCTTCTTCCTCAGCGAGCCGCAGCGGAAGCTCCTCTACGCACTGCAGGCGAATGCGGATCGATATTACATTCGTGAGGTGGAGCGTGCCGCGGAGTGCTTTGACCACTTCCCACATGACCCGCAAATTTTGGAGTACTTCTATCGCACCATCTGCGCCTTCAATACGAACGCCTTCGAGAGCCGATTCCACATGGATGACCAAGAAGTGGTGGCACGTGCTCTCTTCCCGCTTGCCGGCCTGCTTAATCATCAGTGTACACCGAATGCGGCGCATCACTTTGAGGATGGTGAAACGATTGTGGTGACGGCAACAGAGCGGATACCAATGGGCACCGAAATTACCATGTCCTACACGAAGCTCCTTTGGTCGACGCTGGCACGCAAAATGTTTCTCGGCATGACGAAGCACTTCATGTGCCAATGTCCGCGCTGTCAGGATCCAACGGTGAGTTAACTAACCGTATCTATAACTCTATATTCTGGAGCTCCACGCCATGTGCAGATAGATTCATATTCTTCCTCCGCCTCCGCCTCCTCTCATGAAGCAGCGCATTTCAGTGTGTTGCAATCAAAGTGCTTCCCACACACCAAAATAGCAACAGATCTATATCTATATCTGTATCTGTATCTGTATCTGTATCTGTATCTGTATCAGAATCTGTATGTGTATCAGAATCTGTATTTGTATCTGTAGCCTCAATTGTATGTGGGGCAACAGATACATGCGATGCGCGTAATTATGCATTTCGAGATCAATGAATCGTTTCCTTTTTTATATACATACTATATACTATATACTCGATACTCACTCGATTTCCAGGTTCATTCACCTGTGGTATCCATCAACATTGCGAAATAAATCGATTTATCGTCTATTTAAGCCAATTGCTGACTGCAGCGGCTAAATTGAAATTATATTTCTACTGACAGCTGCCAATCAATGCTAAGGTGATTATTAACTTGGACAATGCTAAATGAATAGTTGTTGAAAAACGAATAAGCTTTGTGCCCCTTCTGTTTTTTAAATGTTATTTTATAAACACACAAAAACCCAGAAGATAAGCAATCCATTAAAAAGACAGCCACTTTGGCAAGTGAATGAATGCGAAACAATCGCAAACATATGAAACTGCCCATGGGTACGTCTTGGCAACGAGAGCCACGAGAGACCATTCTCATTCCCATTCTCTTTCATTCAGGAAAATGACAACTTGTTGCATGTGCCAACATCCACATCCACATCCACATCAACATCAACATCGACATTTTTTTGCTCTTAGTCTTGCTCTTGCCCAATTTCTCTTTGCTGCTCTTTTTAAATATTTTGAATGAACGTATATGTCCCGCAACAAGCCATCAAACCATTCAAAATCAGTACACCCCGATCCCCGGCATCCGCTGCCTATTCCACCACCGTTCCGCCACCGCCCCCTGCCCCACTGTACACCTCGTTTGTCACATGGCATGTCATAATGCATATTCCCATGGGCCTGGGCAAATTGCCAGGTTAAGAGCTAATGGAGGCCCAAACTAGTCCAAGTACAAATACACACGCACACAAGCAGAGAGTGAAACACACACTCACACACACACACACACAGTCAGTTTGGTGTGCTCATGCACGCACATTCGGCACGCCAGGGGGCGCTGTTGTAAATCTTTGGCTTTTGGTCAGAAAACGCGACACATGCGAGAACTCATATGCACATACATAGAGACATACAGACAGATAGACAGACATGCAGACAGACAGACAGACAGACAGACAGACAGACAGACAGACAGACAGACAGACAGACAGACAGACATACAGACATACAGACAGATAGACAGACAGGCAGACAGGCAGACAGACAGACATACAGTTAGACATATATATCAAAACTCAACTGACGTGCTTCCCGATTCAAAAAAAGATTTTTTTTCTTTTTTTTTGTTTTGGTTTTTGGCATAGCCATTTAAAATGTGTAAAAAGGGGTATATTCAGAAAACAATAATGTAAGTATGAGCTCAAAGGAACAGGTATCCGATATCATCTAAAAATAGTTTAGAAATTTGCATTTAAAAATTGTATTTTATTGGTTTATCTCAAATCTTCTAATTAATGATTTCATGTACTGTTTGTGAATTTCTTCGTGTTTCTTTACAACTTTTAAGTATAATTTTTTTTCAGTGGAGTTTCCGAAATGAAGATTTAATTTTTCGTATGACAATTCAATTTTGCATTCCGATAAATTCTCTGATTTTACAAGTTTTGCAAAAACCAAAAAAAAAACCATAAGTACAAAATTCAATTCAACTTTAAATAATTTATAATTTTTTTCAAATTTTCGTTCGAAAAAGTAAAGCAAAAATACAAAAAAAAAAACATTTAATATTCAGATTGAATATGTATCCATTTATTTTGATACTCAGTATAGGGTATCTGCTAGTCTAGCATTCTTATATGTTGCTTTTAACGTTTCATATTTTTCATTGGTATTTTAAGTATAAATATTGTGCAGAAATATTCTATGCAGAATGAAAACTGAAAAACAAATAGATTTTTTTTATTTTTTTTTCAAATTTTGTTGTTGTTTTGTTTATTGTTTAATGTTTTATTGGTATTGCTTTTTAATATGCTGGCGCATTTGAAGTGGGGAACAGTTCTTGGAGTGTTCTCAATCGCCGAACCTAACGGGGGGCAGCTGACACTGGACGTGGAATTGAGAGGCAGCGTGTGGCCGAGGGCGAGGGCGAGGCCGACGGCTGAGGATGGGGGTTAAGCGTGAGATACTTTTTTTTTTTTGCTGGTTCAAGGACTAAGTCAAAAAACGTGAAATACGTGAAAATATCAACCGATTTAGGGCGAACATTTATCTTAAATTTTTTTTTTTAGGTTGTGAGTATACGCATTGTGTGAATGTGTCTGATTTGTTGCTGTTGTTGTTGTTGTTGTTTTTTTGTGTTTGGTGACAACGTGTGGCAGTCACCTGCAGCAAACCTGGTCACGTGTCATGTGTTGTTTGTTGTTCGCCCTGATGATGCCATTTGGCTGTTGGCCATTGGCAGGGACGCGGCACGCAATCAGCTTGGGGATGTCCTAATTTATGTGGCGTCAACACGCAGCGCCAGAGAAAAGAAGAAGTAGCAAGCCAAAGTGGAAGTAAGCAAGGTAAGTGAAATCCCTAACGCATGCCACGCTCACAAAGCACTGCGAGCGGGCTAGTTGGGTGGTGGTTGGGTGGGGATGGGGTAATTGCTGCGACTGCAACAGCGGTTTTGTGGTACCGCCTATTCAGCGGAAGCCGCAAAAGCGACTACGACGACGATATCACCACGTGCCGCCTGATTCTTGGCCAGAGCTTACTTACAGCTGTGTGCTATTGTAGTCGTACACGTCGGCGTTTTGTATTTATTGGCGGCTCATAACCGCAGCGTTAAGGAAAGGAAAGAGGAGCATGGGTTTTGGGGATGTGGAGAGGGGCGTCACACAAAATACAAATTGAAATGACAAATCGAAATGAGTGGAAAAGCAAAAGACTGTTGTTAAAGGTACGGAGGGTGCATGGAGGCTAGGTGGTGGATTATAAAGGGGATGATGGAAGGGGGGGGGGGGGAGGTGTTGGTGTTGGTGTGTGTGTAGCATGTTCGTCAACACGTCATGTGGTTGTCAAGCGTTGTTGTTGTTGTTCTTGTTGTTGTTGTATTGAATCCAATTGAATGCAACAGAAAATTGAATAATAGTCAAAAGCAAAAGCGTAAGCGGCTTTTCTTATATATGTGTGCATGTGTGCGTGCGTCTGTGAGTGTGTGTGTGTGTGCGTCGCGCCGTGGAAAATCATATTTCTTGTCGTTGCTGCTGTTGCCTCTAATTTGTGAGTGTGTGTGTGTGTGTGTGTTTTTGGTTTTTTTTTTTACTAGTTGCGTTTAATGCTCTCTGAGGGCGTCGCAGTCTCAGTCGCCGTCGCCGTCGCCACCGGCGTCGACGTCGCTGCCCAGCGCTCGCCTGGTCTGGTCTTTGTCGCCTAGTCGCCAGTTTGCCAGTTTGCGAGTTGGCAGTTGTGAGTCGCCAGCGTCGCCTTCATCACACGCCAAACACACACACCAAACCCAAACAAGAAAAAAAATCGTCGCATCGCGTTTTGCGTTTCGTCTCGTTTTCGTTACGTTTGTCGTCGTCGTCTTGCCGATCCTGCCCAGAGCGAGATAGCGAGAGGGTGAGGGAGAGGGGGAGAGATAGAGAGTGTGTGTGTGCGTGCGTGTGTGTGTGTGTGTGTGTGTGCGTGCGTGTGTGTGTGTGTGTGTCTAGAATGACGGCACGCACGAATACGACGGCAACAATGGTGGCCCATATGGCGCCCAGTCGGCATACAACGCCCGAGCAGCTGGCCCGGCTCATCGATGTGCATTTGGGTGAGCTGCGCGAGGAGCAGCCCAACTGGATGCTGGCGCCATCGCCAGTTGCCGGACGTGGTGTGTTTGCGACGCGTGACATTGCCGCCGGCGAGCAGATATTTCGCGAGCACGCATTGGTTGTGGGTCCGACTGCACGGAAGGGTTCCCAGATGAATACGTGCGTCTGCTGCCACCAGCTATTGTCCGCCAAGCGGTTCCTCTGCCCGCATCTGTGTACGCTGCCCGTGTGCGCTGAGTGCGCCGATTCGGAGTCGCATCGCAATGAGTGCGCTCACTTTCAGCGCTGGCATCCCAAGGAACTCGACGAGCAGGTGCAGCCGAATGTGAACGGTGCGCCAGCGGATGCTGAGAAAATGGATGTGGTGAATCCGCTCTCGCTGCGCATTTTGACGGCGGTGCGCGTCTTTTATTTGAGCAAGGAGCAGCGTGCTCTGGTGGATGCCATGCAGGCGAATGCGGAGCGTGGATATCGGCAGGAGATCATCAAAGCAGCGCAATGTTTCCGCAAATTCCCCACCACAGACAAACCGTTCATGGATCAGTTGTTCCGCGTGGTCGGCGTCCTCAATACGAACGCCTTCGAGGCACCCTGTCGCGTCGGCACCCACGAGACGCTGCTGCGTGGCCTGTTCCCGCTGACGGCGATCATGAATCACGAATGCACGCCCAATGCCAGCCACTACTTTGAGAACGGGCGTCTGGCGGTGGTGCGGGCGGCACGGGCGATACCCAAAGGTGGCGAGATAACCACCACCTATACCAAAATCCTGTGGAGCAATCTCACGCGCGGCATTTTCCTCAAGATGACCAAGTACTTTGTGTGTAACTGTGACAGATGCAACGACAACTCTGTGAGTAGATTCCAACTCTTCTCAACGTGGCCAATCAATATCGTCCCTTATATATATAGATATATAAACTTCTATCTGATATAGATACACCTATACATAGATATATTGGTTATCTGCTTCATTTGATCTGCTCCAAGTTCAAAGTTTATGTCATTTTATCGTAGCTCTCCTTCGGATGTTAGTTACATGCTCAATGGGATGTCATTTGAGGGTCTGACTGAAGTAAATGATTTAGGTTTACTTCTTGAGTTATAAGTTAAATATCGATTGTCATAATAAGTGCACTCTCTACAAAGCCTTTCAAGTTATTGGTGTTATTTAGCGTTGGTCTTGGTCTTTTCACTTCTCTTGTAGGTCCACTTCTTGTCACTTCTATCCTTCCTCAATGTCCGATTCACCAAAGTAGATTGGATTCTTTGCAGATGAGTTTCTTTCATTTTTTGCTCTTCGTCGTACTGCCTCCATTCACCCATGGACTGCTTCTCATTAATCTTCGCTCCTTTGACCATCTCGTTACATTTTCCCATTTGCTCTTCATCGACTGACTTTATGAACCGTTTCGAGTACTCTATAATGATCACAATAGACTCTATCATATAACCAATTCAGAGTCCTCCATTTCTATAATTAAAAACTTAATTTTAAACATACTAAATCCTTAATTTTTTGGTCTGATCGGAATTTTTCTGGGATTTTCCCAATTCATGCATCAAGTGTTGGACAATTTTTTAGTTTAATTTTAATTTGCATTTTTTCTTCAATATAATTTAATGCAAATTGTTACTTTTTCTGTCGACTGACATTAGTTATCATTAAATAAATAAATAACAAAATTTTCTTTTAAATTGAATAAAACCTTTATTCCATCCCAATTACGATCCAACTATGTTGACAATGCAAACCTTAAATTTGGACTCTTGATTGAATTTTGACACATTCTTGAGCAAAAATTGTCGATTTTTAATTAGGGCTCAAATTCTTATGTCTTAAATAAGAAATTGAGTTTATATGCTCGATATATGTATGTAAGAAATCATTAAATTGTAAAGATTCATTTCCGGTTCGCTTTTGGGGTAAATCGTTGACTGGAAAAATTGGCTCACATCGACATTGTGGGATCGAAGCGAAGGTTTGAGGTTGAGATTGAGACCCTGGGAATGGTCATCTCTAGACAGACATAACACAATTATTGGAATTTCTGAAATGTGAAATGTGCCTGTGTCTGTCAAGAAATATCTTTGAATAGAACCGAATAAGTCTGCAGCGGCGTG
This sequence comes from Drosophila kokeensis, assembly GCA_035042145.1. Classification (NCBI taxonomy): domain Eukaryota; kingdom Metazoa; phylum Arthropoda; class Insecta; order Diptera; family Drosophilidae; genus Drosophila; species Drosophila kokeensis. The sequence continues at coordinate 2,914,688 of JAWNLT010000256.1, forward strand.
TGAGTGTTTGAATATATGTACATATATATATATATGTATGTGTCTGTGTGTGTGTGTGTGTGTGTGTGTGTGAGTATTATGTATGTTCAGCAAATATGCTCATCAAAATTATATCGCGCTCTTTACCTTATATCTATATACATATTTTTTTGGATTAGATGAATAATCGTATTTGGCAGCGACATGACAAAAATGCGCTTAATTAGATTAGTTGTATGACTTTTGCATGAACTTGCTCTGATGATGCAGCACTGGCCTGCAGACCCCGCACTACCCCCATTACCCGCTCACACACTTATTCCTCAAATACCTCATAGTGTACACAACTAACCTGTAAGTAGTTTGAGGCCGTGAGCGGGAACATGAGCGTGAGCTCATTAGTGCAACATGACCAGACCCAGACCCAGAACCACAACACTGACAAACAAGCGGCACCAGACAGCTAAGACAGCAGCTGCTGCTGCTGCTGCTGCTGCTGCTGCTGTTGCTGCTGCTGCTGCTGCTGGGGGGATGGGGATTGGGGATGGATGTTGGGTTGGATTGTGTTGGGCATTTTCGGACATGAATGACATGTCCGTTCACGCCACCGCCACCGCCCCCGCCCCAAGATACCCGTACTATAGTGCATCCATCAGAGTCTCTACGCGGGTTATGCAAATGACGCCGCCGAATACAAAGCGAATACGAATACAAGCAGCAAAATGAAAATGAGTGCTCAGAACAGGTGGACTTGTGCGACTACTTAATACTTTGTAGTCTGATTGACGTTCGATTAAAAAATTCAAATTTCATTATTAAAAACATATATATATATATGTAGGTATTTATTTGTAAGCCCAACTGATTTGCTCAACAAATGTTTCACGATTATATGGCAGGCGTTGCCAGCTTAAATAAATCCAAAGGGAATTCTTAATCTACATTATGACTGAATTAGCTACTGAAAACAATCAACAATAAGTATAAAAATGATCATGAAAACCAGTTCCAGTGCAGCAACAAATGATTGTCATTTAAAACTATCCGATCTTGGTACTGGGACTAGAAGTTAGAAAATACAAATTTACATTTTTTTCTTTGAGAATAAAAAAAAAAAAAATCGTCATCAATTTTAAAAACTAATTTTGAAACTCAGATATGCATTGCACTCGTCTCGTTTACAGGAGAATGGAACCTATTTGGCGGCGCTGTTCTGTCGGGAGCAGGGCTGCAAGGGGCTGGTGATACCCGTGCAGACGAAGACACTGCAGCCGGACTGGCGCTGTCTCAGCTGCGAGAATGTTTTCCCACACTCAAAGATGGCCCGCTATCAGGACTTTGCGCTCAACACGATCAACAATCGGATTAACACGTGCAGCGTTCGCGACATGATACATTTCATCAATGATCTGTGTCCACGGTTCTGCCCGCCCTCCAACTATGTGCTCATCGAGGCCAAGCTCAACGTCATCTGGCGGATGACGCGATTGGGCGCAGATGAGTATACGCCCGAGGAGCTGGCCCACAAGGATCGATATCGCGAGGAGATTCTCGCTATATTGCATAAGCTTGGCGCCGGCGAGTGTACGCTTAAGAAGCTCATCAACGAGGAGATCAAGTGACCGAATGCAGTGAGAGCCGACAGCTGACCGACCCCTCATCCAACTATGTGTGTGTCTGACTGTGTATGTGTCTGTTCGTGTGTGTGTGTGTGTGTGTGTTAGGATGTGCTAGTTGGGTCAGCTGTTAGCAATTGAGTTGTGGTAGCTAGTGAAAAGTGTTTTTTTTTTTGCCTCTATTTTGTAATCACTTAAGGAATACAATAAAAATCGAGCTCTTAACAAAAACATCATCGCCAATAGTGTGTTCCACAGAAGACTCTCTTCCCATACCCCCTCCTCGCTTCTCTCACAAAATCAACATCAGCACACGACTTTCCTGCTTTGTCAATGCTTAAGACAAATTTGTGGCAGCTGTCATGAGCTCAACCAAAAAAATCGAATGGCAGAAGCCAACTCAAATGGGATACTCGCTTGTGTGAAAGTCAAAATGTTTTCGATTCAGAAATTTTGTCATTTGTCATTTCGATTAAAATAGAATTCTCAAAACGAGCACTCAAATATTTATGGTTGTGTGAGTACTTCATTTAAATTTGTTGTCGAATAATTACAATATGGATTTGATCAGGTAATAAACCCGAATCAAAAGTCTAACAACATTTTAAGAGTGATACCAAAAACAAAAAAATTACATATAGATATATAGAATGCCTGAATCTGAACAGAACAATATGAATAAAGTAATAGGACTATGACTAGGAGCTTTAAATTGAACCAAATGAAGCAATCGGAACACAGAGAGTTTACTTTAGAGCTCTATCTCTAAGTCTGTTCAAGTTAATTCCAGAGTACCGCAAGGAAGTCACCTTGGCCCCTTGTTATATTCATTATTTATAAATGACCTTCAGTCGTTTATAAGTCACTCTAGAGTACTGATGTACGCCGATGATGTAAAACTGTGCCAGTCGTCTACTGACTCTTTTACTGGACAAATTCTTCAAGCTGACCTAGATACTTTTGAAGCCTGAAGCTAATTGCAAACTTATGTCTTTTTATAGACAAATGGCTATATTTAAATAATGATTTTCTTAATGGTAATCCATTGAATCGCATTGATGAATTGGGTATCCTTTTAGATCCCAAGCTTAAGATTGCCAAGCATATTTCTTTCCCTAGTAATCGAGCCTTTGGAGTCCTGGATTTCATCAAGAGCTGGTCAAAAGAATTTGACTATCCCTATATTACTAAAATACTTCACTTGTGCGTCTTATTTTTGTTGTATTGAATTATCTATTTAGTAATTCGCAATATTCGGAACCGCCCACTCGGTTGGGTGGGAAGCAGTTTGCCTGGATGCATGCGTTAACCAGCCCATGCTTGGGATCGTTGGACCGCTTGAATGTGCTGCTCGTTAGTACTTCAACGTCCAATTCAAATAAACCGTGGGGATCTGATTCGATTTAAGCTTAAAACAGTTCATATTGGTATCGAAAAGTTTGTGAAATTAGTTTTGAAATAGTACAAATCCAATGAATAACTTGCGGTATGATTTTCAATATTTTTATTATACCCTTGCATGGGATATTATTGTTTTGTCAGAAATTGTGTAATCCATATATGTTATTGGATAGCGTCAACACTCAAGTCGATCAAGCTAATTATTTAGGAGTGTTATTTAATTTAATTTGGTCCGTAAATTAAGCTCTTTTCTTGGATTTTACTGCACACTCAGTTCTGGAAAGGTATGTCAAAAATGCGATACGATTAGGAGAGGAGCGTAAAGAGCATTACAATAACTGTTGTTCTCTGTCGCATTGCGCTCTTAGAGATAAGCTTTGTCAAAGCTCGGCCAGACGCCATGAGGCTTTTTTGAATGACGCAAAGCCAACGACGATGTCGTCAGAGACAGAGACAGACAACACAATTGCAACTGTACTTAAATGATACGTATTCAATATGTAGTTCATTTGGCATGAAATTGTGTAAATGAGATGCACATACACTCCGCGAAATTCGTTTAAAGCCACTTGATTTTTTCCATATAAAAGAAAAATACAATTCAAACACACTTCAATTAAACAATAAATTAAATTTGTAACTTTACCATGGCATTTTTTATTATTATTATTATTATTTTTTGTTTTTTTTTGTTAGGTCAGTTCAATAGTGAACTACACGTGTTGAGGTTGCAGATTTTGTGAATTGTTTGTTTTGTTTGATCTATATACAATTGAAATTTACGTCAAAATTATGTTTTGATTCTAATTATAAGTCTACAAGTTTAACAAACGTAACTCAAACAACGTCGCTTACAAATTTTATACAAGAACATTTGGCATATACATATAAAAAAAAGCTGTGCAAAGTCGAGCAATTATTATCCATTATCCATCTACAAAACAGAAATGAGCTTAATTCAAGAGACGCCCATTAAGCCATCGTCGAATGATGCCAATAATGGTCGTCGAGCCATATCCAATAATAATAATAATCAAAATGAAGAATGTGATTACTTATTGAATGAAAATAATGCAATGCCTTCGGTTATAATGATAGCGATTGGATTGATGATGATGATGATGATGAGCAATTCGATTCAACTACACAAGTACATGGTGATACTATCAATACTCTATGCAAAAATGGCCAATCCGCCGTTAAAATCAATAATAATGCATCGAAGAAACTACGAAATGCCACCGAATCTCCCGCTCTGCCTAGCATGCCGCTGAAGCCGAAGAAGATTCTCTGCGGAAAAACAACAACAACTGCCAAGAAGGTAATGCCCACGGTGCAACGAATTCGTCTTTATAACAAGCTAATTCTCCGTTGGGCACGTAAGCAACAGTCTATTAATTTCCGCAACCAGGCCGTAAAAGACCCTCATCAAAAAGGTCATAGCGCCGATGATGTTCAATTAACCAAATATATTTTAGACAAACCTGAAGTTAAAAGCAACGATTGCCGTGACGTTGATTTTGATTATGATGACGATTTAGATAACATTTCCGACAGCTCCGACACTGAAGATGGCTATCGGAAGTATGCGTATAAGATGGCGCATTCGGGCGATGGCTTATTATCATCGCCGAAGGACTCCACATCCTTGCTACTGTCACAGTCATCAGATGAGGATTTAAGAAATCCGGAATCAGTACTGATGCCCAGTCTCTTTCCATACGTTCCACCCTATCTATCCTTCTCGTCTGCCACCAAAAAGGGACCCAGTGTACCGCCGGAGCTGCATCGAGTGCTAAAGTGGCGCGCGACAAACGCAATGCCAAAAGTTGTGCGGCTAATCTTGGCCAACAGTGGCATGCGAATGTTGAAGAAAGCCAATGACTGGATGGGCGCCTGGGATAGGCATTTAAAGTCGCCTTGTTTTAAGATAATTCGTTCGTATCAAAAGATCAATCATATGCCCGGAGCATTTGGTATCAGTCGCAAAGATTCCTGCTGGAAGAATTTACAGCGGCAAATGGAGAAGCACAGCAACCGGGAGTTTGGCTTCATGCCTCGCACGTACGTTATACCCAACGATCTGTGCGCTTTACGCAGACATTGGCCAAAGTATGCGCAACGCGATACAAAATGGATTATCAAGCCGCCAGCGAGTGGGCGTGGTGCTGGAATACGTGTGGTTAATCGTTGGCGCCAGATACCCAAACATCGTCCCCAAATCGTACAGAGATATATTGAACGGCCGCTGTTAATCAATGGCAGCAAATTCGATTTGCGGCTGTATGTGCTGGTGACATCTGTGAATCCATTGCGGGTGTTCATGTATCACAATGGTCTAGCGCGGTTTGCCACGGTTAAATACAGCGCCGAGGCGGATGCATTAAACGATCGCTGCATGCATTTGACCAACTATAGCATCAACAAGCTTAGGCCCAACTACTCCAAGAACGAGGATGTGAATGCATGCCATGGCCACAAGTGGACCATCAAATCGCTATGGACATATTTGGCCAATCGTGGTGTGCGCACTGATAGCCTCTGGGTGGCACTCAGAAGCCTAGTGTTGCGCACCATTTTGGCTGGCGAGAAAGGCATAAATAAAATGATTCAAGCGAACGTCGAGTCCAAATATAGTTGCTTCGAACTGTTTGGTTTTGATGTGATTTTGGACGATGATCTGGTGCCCTGGCTACTGGAGGTCAACATATCGCCTAGCTTGCACTCCGATCTGCCAATTGATGTACATGTTAAGGCACCCCTGGTTCAAGGTGTTCTGAACACCGCCTTGTATAATATACCCCCGAAACTGAGTCAGGAAAAGCAAAAGGAGCTAGCCGCCGAGCTATCATTTCCAAGCGGTACACAACTGTGCTATGATAAGCGTCTACACATCCGCTATTTGTCGCCCGAGGAGGAAGTTAAGCACGCTAACTTCACGTGCAAGTCCATGGAAAGTCGTGAGGAGTACATCGATGCAATACTTCAAAAATTGACGCCTGATGATGTACGCTGTTTGATAATCGCCGAGGATGAGTTGGCGCGTTGTGCACCACTTGAGCGTATCTTTCCCACTGATCAGACGCACAACTATCTCAAATACAATGCCACGCCACGCTATTATAATCGCCTTTTGGATGCATGGGAGTCACGATACGCCAATAATCGCGCAGAGGGCATTGCCCTCCTGCGAGATTATTGTCAGAGCAAGTTTCACTTGCAAGTTCCTGCGCCGCCTGCCAAAATGGACTAGTTTATCAAATTAATGAGCCGTGTGTAAAGGCCGTGTTTTAAAATAATTATTATAATGTTTATGAATGACTGAAAAATAATAAATTAATTATGTGTTCACCCTGCAGATTTATTTATAACTAAAAAAAAAAATCGATTCGACATTGATTCAACAAGTTTAGAACTTAAATAGTGGAAATTTTGACCATTCTTTAACGACAGCCTTCGTAGCTGCTCAACTGTCTCTAACTGCCGCTTATCCACTTAAACTCGCCGGAACAGGTGTCCCCACATGTTCTATGGGATTCAGGTCGGGTGATCTTGCTGGTCGCTCTAAAAGATTAAAATCCTTATTCCGAATCCACCTACGACACGAATAAGGCATTTAGGTCCGATTGATACTCCATAAAGTTCACCAAAACCGTGTTTTTCCTTTCCCATTCCAAATTTGTATGCAACGAATGTATTTCTACCTATAAAATATTAAATAAATATGTTTTTCAAAACTTATCCCATTCAAAGAAATTCCAAAGACCGCCCTACTTACCTTTCTGAACGCTTTGAAGTGACTGCCTTTCATCGAACTGCGCACTCAAACTAGCGCAAAAATACAAATGCATCGTATCAGTGTAAGAAGAAGAAGAAGCACCGTTATAAAATGCTTTAACAAGGCCCCGCTAGGCTAGGCACCATAAGCACGAGTGCCGTTAATCGAATTTCGCGGAGTGTGTATATTTACAACTGTATTTATACAGTTTATTTCTCGAATCGATGAATCAGCATTTAATGACCAATTGAAAAATTCCAATAAAATTGTATATCAAAAAATTGTCGCTTCTTTTCTTTAATGGTACTGCAAAATTAAAACTAAACAAAATATAATATATATATATATATACATATATATATATATATATATATGTGTGTGTGTGTGTGTGTGTGTGTATATGTGTATGTCTGTTTATGCACGCAGGCCGAGTATAAACGCATTTAATAATTACTCCAAAGAACGCATCATTTGAAAGCAAGACTGAACAACAGAAATTGAAATTGATGCTTGTGTTATTGTTGTGATCCCCCCAAAATTTCCTATTGGATAAGTTCTTTATAAATAATTGATGGCTATAGCTATGAATACATGTGTATGCATGTTTGTATGTAGGCCTACTTAATACATACACACTATGTATGTATGTATGTATGTAAATATGTATGTATGTATCTGTCGCTGCGTACTGAACCAAGTTGCATTTGCTTCTTTTTTCCCCAAAATATTTCGTTACACATTTTCCTTACAAGCTACACGAAAAAAAAAAGAGTCAAAAAAATTACAATTTACATGTTCAAATATTGTCCCGCCCTAGCGCCCCCCTGAGAACAGAGCTAACTGAGCGCCATCTGCTCACAATTGGATTTCTGGTTCGTCTTGTTGGCCAGATAACGCTGCACTGGGGGAATGAAGAACATGACCAGTCCACTGACGGCAATCATCACTCCCGCCAATATGAAGGCCGGCGAATACGATTTCGTTATGTCGTACAGACAACCTGGAATTAATTTGGATATTCCAAAATTGTAGTTAAGTAGAAAGAGATACCGATTGCCACAAATCTTACCGCCTATGGGCGGGCCAATTAACGTGGCAACGCCCTGGAAGAGTAAGAGCAGCCCAAATGCATTGGTCAGTTTGTCCAGGCCCAACAGATCCACCAATATGACCGAGGTCAGACCAACATAGGCGCCAATGGTGAACCCAAACACAGAGCAGTAAATGAGCAGTAAGTTGTAATTGTTGCACGCCGGCACCGTTACCGTGGCTGTAATGACAAAAATAAAAACGCTCAACGGGGATTAGATTGAATTTTGAATTTGGCTGTCGCCACTCACCGATGCCGCTAATAGTGAGACAGACGTTGTAGACGAGCAAGCGATTCACCCAAGGCTTGTCCGCTATATAGCCGAGAATGATGCGTCCAATGGTATTGGCAACGCCGATCGCTGAGATCAGATAGCTGGCATCCGTTGGGCCTATACCGAGTTCTTTCGCCTGGGAGACTATATACAGATAGGGCATATTGAAACCGATGCTTGTGCAGAAATTCGACAGGGCGAAGATCACAAAGATGACATCCTTCAGCAGGGAGAAGTTCATCATTTCGGCGAACGTGTCGCGCGTCTCCTTGGAGCAACTGATGCAGCCGCAGCATTTGGTCACCTCCTGAAAAAGCTAACATAAATCAGTTTGAATTTCAAAGTAATTCGAATTCTACTCCAATCTTTAGCAAAAGCTTCACGTCGTCATGAGACCCTTACAGGAAGCCTAGCATAGAACTACTATGTCAACGGACGTAATGTTGACAGATAGAGAGAAAGAGAGAGAGAGATAGAGAGAGAGAGATAGAGAGAGAGAGATAGAGAGAGAGAGAGAGAGAGAGTATCCAACATCTCTTGTTGATGATCTGGACAATCACACCTCTTCTCTTCCCAAATACTCTCAGCCAACAGAATGATATTTTTCCCATAGTTTCCATAACTGTACGGGTTTTACATGTGGAATTTCATAGTGTAAATGATCTAAACTTATGATGGATTTTAGTTCCAGGTTCAAAGTATAATATTTTATTTGTTTAACAGTGACACGTACTTCTGGATTTTTACTAATAGCAATTGGAACAAGGGCCGAACCGACTGCTTTGGCTGTCAACTGCCCATTCGAGGGGGCAAGAGGAATGAGTTTGAGGGCTACGCATTCCAATTAGCATGCACGCACATTGTAATGAGCTATACATAAGTAAGCAGCTCATGTAAGTTTAATTCCTGCCGATCTAATGAATAATGGAATGAACTGCAGCGGGTCGCGAAAAGAGACAGAGAAACAGGTAGCTGTGCCAAAATTGGGACCTACTTGTGGTTAGTGCGTCTGTGTTCGTAACGCTGACAACAACTAGCTGGTTGCTCTTGCGACTGCCTATTTGCATATTATTGTATATGCACATATCTATATATATTGATAGAGAGTCGCATGGCAATGACGCAACCGCTGGCCGAGTTCTTTGAGGGCGCCGAGATCTTTGTGACTGGTGGCTCTGGTGTTGTTGGCAAGGCACTGATCGAGAAGCTGCTCCGATCCTGTAATGTGCGACGCATCTATGTCCTGCTTCGACCGCGCCGGCAGGTGAACGTCGAGCAGCGGCTAGCCAAGCTTCGACTGGCCAAGATCTTTCAAGTGCTGCGAGTCCAGAAGCCAAACGAGCTGGACAAACTGGTTGCCATACCTGGCGATGTCTCACTGAAGGCACTGGGAATCGATGCCAACTACCAAAAGCTGCTCACCCGGGTCTCGCTTGTTTTCCACTGTGCGGCAACGGTACGCTTTGATGAACCTTTGCGCGTCGCCCTTCAGCTCAATGTGGGCGGCACTTTGGAGGCACTCAAATTTGCCGAGCAACTGCGTCATTTACGGGTCTTTGTACACGTCTCCACCTTCTTCAGCAATCCGTATTTGCAGCGTGTGGAGCCGAAGGTTGTCATCTTATCCAATTTAGTTCATTGACTCGCTGAGCTGAGCTTTCCACCCTGCCATATATTTCCAGTACTATTCCTCACCCATGGATTGGCGCCTTTGCCTGCGCCTGTTGCAGGAGATCAAGGACGATGGCGAACTGGATGCGCTCACTCGCAAGTAAGTAGCAATGGAATCGACCACATGCCCAAAACTCCGTTCGCAGAGCAAAGTGAGCGCTTTTGTAATCGTCAATCGACTGTTATCGGTATTGAAGAACACTAATCCGAATTTTTTAGACTGATTGTAGGATTTCCTAATACGTACACATTTACAAAAAATCTGGCTGAATCCTTGGTTAACGATTATCGTACACGCCTGCCTGTTATCGTTTATCGGCCTTCGATAGGTATGTACTCCCAATTTAAGCTCCTCATTTTTCTACTGATTTCATTTATTCTGTTTGCTTGAGTAGTTTTATTTGCGGTAAGTGATCCGTTGCCTGGCTATGCCCCCTCTCTAATGGGAGCAATGGGTTTATTTTCGCTTGTTGGCGCCGGACTGCTCAAGACCGTATATATAGGAAATAAGGTGCATCTGGACATAACGCCTCAGGATTTGGGCATTAAGGGCATGATCTACTATACCAAATGCGGTTACGATGCCTACCAGCAGGGGTAAGTACGACAATACCCAATATCCCAAGCAGTATCTGAACTTTGATCGATTTGAAATCGTTTGTATCGTTCAGCACACCCAAGGATCTATTGGTGTATCAGACCTCATCTTGCACACACATACCGTATACCTTTAAGGAAATGGCAAATCACATGGATGACTACAATCTGTGGTACACTGGTGCCTTTCTCAAGAATCTAATGGTGCCGGGCTGCCACTATACGGATAATCGTTTTGTCTACAAATTTCTGGTCTTCACCAAGCAGTTAATGCCCGCACTGCTGGTGGATCTGCTGATGGTACTCTTCCGACGCCCACCGGTGCTAATGCCAATAATGCGTAAGCTCTACCACACGCTCGAAGTGATGAAACCCTTCATGCTCAACAACTACGATAGTCCCGGCACCACAAACATTCAGCACATGCTGCAGGAAACCAAGGGGTATGTTTACTTTGCTTTTTGTTTTATGTTTTTCTTATTTTGAATATGAACTTTACATGCAGCACTGAGTTTGATCTATCCAATGAATACAATACGGATTACAATCCCGAGCGCCTGTCCTCCGCCTGCAGCAGTATGATATTGAGCATACGCCATGACCTACTCAATGAGCACCCGAGCACGCTTCCCCGTGCCCAGCTGATAATGCGCATGTAAGTAGTCAAGATGCGAATGTCATCTAACAGATACTGATTGTCATATATTCCTGACTGCAGCAAGACAGTCGCCTACAAAGCCATACTCATGTACCTGCTCTACAAGATGCTGAGCTGGCTGTGGTATCACTTTCTGGTATAGTAGATGGTATATCCTTGGAATTTCAGAGAAGCATTTTAAGGACTTGACAAAGCTTCAGAGCGTTTTCAGCTCCTAGATCTATAGTTTTGTTAAACATTCAGCGAGTTTTAAATGTCTGTTACTATTTAAATATTTACAAATATTAAAAATCTTTTAATTTTTTGAAATCAGTCTGTAGTTTGAGAATATTTCAATTTGGTTTGTTAAATCACCTTAAATTCAATCTGTCTGCAGGAAAAATGTTACTTCTTTTTAAGAACTCTGGTTCCAATGATATCTCAACTTCGGCAGACCGAAGGAATGGTTTTTTTTGTTAGCCTTAAGTATCCAATCCCAAGGATTATCCAAATAAAACATTTCGCATGCGAAAAAGAAAAACAACAACAACAACAAATGTTTGCATATAGCTAAGCTTACCTGACTCTGGGCCAATGGATGACTCTGTCTTAGGGAACCATAGCGCTTGATGATGTTAGAGCCAGACCGAGAGCGGGAGAGTTCATTGCGGGAGCTGGCGTACTCCGGTATATTGTGCAGAGAGCCCTGAAATTGTATATACATATGTGATACATATTATCTTCTAAAATTTATGGGTCTAGGGGGTATCGATGTGTCCATAGATGTATATATCGACGTGTAATCTTTGTTTTCTATCAATATTGTTTCCTTCACTTTAAATACCGATAATTTCCAAGAGACAAAATATACTCTTTTTACCTTCGATGCCAGAGTATAGTAATTCAATAAAAAAAATTGAACATAAACTATAAATGAATATAAAGGTGAAGTAGAGTGTGGGTTAGCGCTTACCTGGTAAAGTGCATCCGGGCGGTACATGGTGCCGCTAGCGCTACGCTCCCGATGCACCTCCCAGAGGGGCATTAGTTGCGGCTGGCTGGCGAATTGGCGGGCGAGGTCGTTGTTGCTGGTGCTCTTCACCACTGTTGGCGCATTCCGGGCCTCGTCATTAAGCAGTCCATTCGAGTTATTGTTCTGCGAAGATCTGCGATTAGCAGGCAAGAGCAGGAAGCTGGCCAGGATTAGTGGTCGCACTTACCAAGCCGGGTCTGAGATTGTGGCCAACGCTGTTGGAGCGACAAAGTCCATTGCCTCCGCCTCCGCCTCCGCCGATTCCGGTGGCGGTAGGTGGCGCATCTGCGCGCTGTGGCAGCTGCAGATATTGATCGGCTGATGGCTTGAGTGCCGTCACTGCTTTGAGCGGCTCCAGTTCGGCAGGCGTGACATTTTGATCAATAATCGCCGACTTTTTGGACGGCTTGTGGGACTTGGGGCGCGGCGCCTCCAGTGGACGAAACATTGCACCGAATATGACACAATTGAGCACGATGCCGCCCATAATGAGCATCGCACCTCGCCAGCCATAGCTACCAATGAGCCCCTCCGTCACCGGCGCAAACACAAAGGTGCCAAAGCCTGAGCCACAAACAGCAATACCGGTGGCCAAAGATCGGCGTGCCTCAAAATACTGTGTTACGCTCACAATGGCCGGCAGATAGATGAGGCCGAATCCGAGGCCGGTGCCCAAACCAATGGTCACAATCAGCGTGGCCACATTCTGTGCGAACATGCTCACAACAATGCAGACCGCTGCCAGAATAGCGCCAGCAATAGTCACGGCTCGACAGCCATACCGATTGACAAAGGATGAGCTGATGGGACCTGTAATACACATTTACACCGTATAACAATTGCGAGGAGACCAACTGAGATGTATACGAAACTCACCCGACGAATAGGTAACGCCCGCCATTATAGATGCGATCAGGGCTGTGTAGCCCTTGCCCTCATTGAAGTAACGGAGAAACTCATCGTAGAACAGGCCAAAGGAGTATGTCATGCCATCGGCTAAGTGTAAAACGATTATATATTAAGTTAGTTCAAGTTTTTTCTTATATTCCATTCATTCATATTTTATCCCTGTCCTATTCTGTATGCTGTTAAAGTTGATGTCGATTCAGTAATCGCCTATCAGAGAGTTTTTCCATACTGCTCCTGTCAAAGCTTCAAGTTCGTTGATTATCTTAATATCTTATTTTTTGTTTTAATCATTTTACATATTTCAATTTCAAAATGATTATTTTTTTTCGATTTTTTTTAAGACTTCAATAAATTAAATCGAATTATTGTTACCTGCATATTGTCATAAATGTAATTCAATTGTGCTCTTGGTAATTGCAACACTCCAAATTGGTTGCTACCCCAAAAAAGTAGGCAACATGCATTTTGAGTCTTTTTACAGTTTATTTGAACAAAATTTGAACAGCTTCTCATAAATCAGTTAAGTGGCCACTTAATGATATATTTCCATCGTGGTCAAAATGTGGATTTGCTTCTGTTGCTGACGCTGTTTATCAGCAATGCTACCGATGACATGTTTATGGCCCACAACTAGACACGATAAGAAACTACATGCGATGGCCAAAAGTGGAGTTTCTTTTGAAATGGCAGTTACCCACTCGATTAGATTAGTCAACCAATTACCCAATTAATAAATATGCATTACATACATGTACATACATATGTGGCTATACTATGAACCCCTCATCTGTCTATCTGTCTCTCTGTCTCTCTGTCACAGACGCCATTCTCAATACCCTTGCATAATAAATCTAGTGTTAACAAACATTTATGGCTTAGTGCTAATCACGTCTGAGTAACAAATTTGATTTGTACGATTAGTGCGAGCTTTTATGATCCATCGCTGATGTCCCTCGCCATATTATATGCTTGCCAAGGTTTTTGTGGCTAGTTTTTATTTATTTATGAATTCAGCTTTATGCGGTTATCATGTGACTGGGTCATGCCAATCAATTGGCCCAAAACACAAGCTCCACTCGAAGTAGTAAAAGCCAACAAAAATCAAAATCCACCAACCAATGGTTGCTGTGGTTGCCAGTCAATGATTTCACGTCGAAATTGTAAGCCATTATCAAAGGCGGGCATTGATGATTAATCACATAATCTGAGACTATTATCAAGACTTATCAATGCTAAAATACTTTGATAGCAACCCCATTTATTGGATTACAGATTAGACGTCCGTGTATTTGAAGCATTACTATTTTCATTCCTTCAATTGGAAGTGTTTGATAACGACTCTATCTATTGATATATATGCTAAAATATGTCAATGATAGGAACAACTTACTTCAAGGCCTTATCACATCATATTAAGAGTACTCAAAACGAGTTATAATCAACTCTATTTCTATTAGATTAAAGCAAAAACTATGCATATGTACTTGACAACATTCGAATCCTATGAATTCATAGTTCTTATCAAAATGCTTTTACAACTGGAATACTTTCGAACTAATTGATTATACTACAATATTGGAGCGATTATATTTGAAAGTCTTCTGAGTTCGGCTGCATGTTTTTTTTTAATAGTTAATTGAATTCGGGTTGAGCACTTACTGACTATGTGAATCATGAAGGAGCCAAAAACAACAACCCAGCCCCAGCCGCCATCGGGCGGCGCCGGCATCTCATCCAGTTCCATTTCCATGTCACAATGCTGTTGCTGCTGCTGCTGCTGTTGCTGCTGCTGTTGCTGCTGCTGTTGCTGTTGCTGTTGCAGCTGTTGAGATTTTCTACGTGCTGGTGGTCCGTGTACCATTTTGATGTGCGATGCCTCCTGCTCCTTCTAATCCTACTCCTGCCTCTGACCTGTGCCGGTACTCGTAGCTGCTCCTATAGCCTTAGACTCCTGCGCCTCTCTCTCTCTCTCTCTCTCGCTCTCTCTCTCTCTCTCTTTCTGTATCTGTCTGTGACTCTCTTGCTCTCTCTCGCTGTGCGTGTGATTCAGTTGCAGGAGTACCCTATGTCTGCTGCAGCTGCTCCGGCATGTTGTGCCGGGTCCAAGTGGCTTTACTGAAATCAGATTTACAAACAAATTAAAAATTGTCATTATGTAATCTATACAAATTTTTAAAGATAGATTTGAAATTAGATAACTAGATACATCAGATTTGCCAAGCTGCTTCATTTTAGTCCGAGCGTTTATAGAGAAATTTGAGATTATATCCGGAACCTGTTTTTTGTGTAGGTTTTATATCTTCTACTCGAGCTCCCTCTGCTAGAGTTTGCTCATTTATATTGTATTCAATTCGCGATTCGATTTCTTTTTGTTAAATTCAAAAACAAATTGAAAATTGTTATCAGAAACATTTGAAATTGGCTTAGCATCGATAATCAAAAATGCTCCGATGCAATCTCATGGACTTGTAGCGATTTCGATTTAGTAATTTTAGCTTAACCATAATAAACATCATATCAAAGTCAATATATACACGACTATGCAATCTGTCAATTGGAAATGCAGCGCTGCA
The DNA here is from genome assembly GCA_035042145.1 of Drosophila kokeensis. Taxonomy (NCBI): domain Eukaryota; kingdom Metazoa; phylum Arthropoda; class Insecta; order Diptera; family Drosophilidae; genus Drosophila; species Drosophila kokeensis. The sequence continues at coordinate 2,930,246 of JAWNLT010000256.1, forward strand.
GCTGATGTGTTGATGTGAGGAAAACTGAATCGAATCGGTTATCAGATAGTAGCTCCACCTACTGAACTGCCCCATAATCGCGCAAAAAATAAAATAATTATAATACAATATGGGTAAGTTCAAATTCGAAATACCCTACAGCACGTGCTTGCATCAATATTTAAAAAATTTGATTTTTTAAAAATGCGACAGATTGTTCTTTGGCTTTTTTAGAAGATGTTATCTATGGACAGATACTTTCAATGGCTGCCAGAGAGGCTACCTGCACTACACGATGCATTAATCATAATACCCTCTGCAAGGGTATAAATAAAAATTAAACTTTATCTCTGTACAGACGAGGCGAGAAGGGGGCGCTCGGGAGGCTATTGCTGTGACATGATCCGATCAATCTGACAAATGGCAAAATGAGAACAGTTTTTATGTAAAAATCACTTATTGAGTGGCCTTGGTTATCAGGTCTCAGACCCCCAGCGATTGTTTTGCTGCCAGGCAATAAACAATTTATACTTATAATAATGATAGGTCATCGTAAAAATCCAAAGGTTTATGCGTACGCGAGATTCGTGATAATCATAAAAAAAAGCACACTCATTTCAATTAGTAAGTGAAAACTGAGACAGTTTGAGGCAATTTAGCATTTTTGCAATCTACAAATATATATTTTAGCTTTCAATTTTTCAGAATATTTATTTGTAGTCTGGCTTGTAAAATCTGAGCGATTTTTTTTTTTTTTTTTTTGTTTCTTTCAATATATTAAAGTTGATAAGATTTTTGAATCACGCGCTTGTTGCTCATTAAAAAATCATTGTGTCTCACAAATTTGAAACGCCTGTAAAAATGTGTTAATTATTTTATTTTTGTGTTTTTCTGGACAATCGCTGACGTCAGTTTGTTAATCGCCTTATACAGATACGATTGCATTACATCAATACATACATACATACATACATACATACATACATATATAACATGTTCTCAATGCACAATGTTGTTGTTGCCATCAAGTAAGAACAATGCACAAGAGTTGCAACAATGCGATACGATAATAATAACGATGCCACAATAATGCACAGCGAGCACAATATGTACAAATGTATCTGTATCTTTCTGTGTGTATATATATATGTATGTATGTATGTCATATGGAAAAAAAATACCACAACACAGCATAACAAAGAAGATTTATGTTAATGACGACGAAAAAATACCCTTCCAGCAACACATACTCATTATTTAAGCCATGATCCCACATCATTATCTAGTCAAATAGTATTGTTATCAATGGATAAAAAATCGAGTCCTTAAGTGAGAGAGATTAAATGCTCAGAGAATAAGAATTAGCATTCTTGATTCAAGTACAAAAAAATGTGTCAAAAATGAACTTCAATCAAGTTACATTAAGTTCGTTAAAAGAAGAACTTTATCAGAATAGTTTTCTTTTAAATGATTGAAAATATTTAGAACAGATTCTGAATTTGAGTTGTTAGCTTTTCAATTATGTTAAAAATCTGAATTTACTAGTTGCCGTCGAAGATCTGTTGCACGAAGATCGGTTTAATACATGCAGAATTAGTTTGGTTTTTGGCAAATAAGTAGACAGACTCAGACTCAGACTCAGACTCAGAATCAGACTCAGAATCAGACTCAGAATCAGCAGACAATACCTGTATTTCGACTGATGCGTTACAAAATTCACACAAATGTATGTGCAACCCACTGAAAGGAAATAATGAGCACAAAAATGCTCTAGTTTCCTGCCTGACTATCAGTAAATATACGAATATTTATATACATTGTACACATATGTATATTCATAGTACATGCGTCATATGATGATAGCAACAACAACAATATGTGCCACACTCGGACGAAACAAAGCAACTTCATTAGAATATTGATTGTGGCAGCTAAGGGGCGTCTCCATAAAGAAGAACAACTAGTGGATAAAAATTAAAAAAAAAACAAAAAAAAGCGCGCATGCGCCAAAGTCTCACTGGTCACAATTGCAGTCGCAGTCACGGGTTACGTCTCACAATCACCGCCAAAAATCATTGTACGGCGGCGCTGAGCTTTGTGCAATCAAAGCCAATTAAAATGTCGTGAGGTATCTGAACCACAACTCAAAACAAAAAAAAAAAACAAACAACAAAAAACAAAAAACAAAAAAAAATCCATCACTACCGTCATCTTATCAAATGCGTTGAAACGCCAGAAAATACATATACATATATATATTTATGTATGTGTGTATGTATGTATGTATGTATATATGTATGCATGTATGTATGTATGTATGTATGTGTGTATGTATGTATGTATGTATGTATGTAGTTTTATATATTTTGAAATAAAATCAGAAGTCTTGACCATGACTTTCAGTCGGATGTAGATAAATAGATGATGGTCCTAATCTCGTGACATTAAATTACTTACAACAAAAAAAAAGTGATTATAACAACGACAACAAAAACAATAACAACAACAATAACAGCCAGATGAATCGGATATTGCGCATACGCAGCGTGAAACGGTAAACTAATTGAGAGTCTTGTTTGCTCATCATTATGTTTAATAAAGAAGCCAAAATACTACTAAATTAAAAAAAAAAACAACTCAAATCACATTTCTTCAGATATATTTTTTGTTTCAAGTAGTCATAACTTAAGTGCCGACAACTATTATTAATTGACTTAGTTAATAAGCGCGGCAAACTTCAAATAAATAATTATTTAACTGAAGCAATTCGGATTCGACGCTAGAAAATAATTGAATATTGGATTTATACGCTAGTTGGAAGTATCTAACTGAAATGTTCATTAAAACTGGGCAGAATTATAACAGTCATATATGTTAAATGATATTTGAAACATTTCAGAGTTAATTTTGATATTAAATTAATTATTCATAATAATTATATATCTATATACATATATATATATATACTGTACATATATTTGCTCGCATGCTTGCCAGCTCTGGCATGGGTTCAATACAGTCTTGGGATTGCACTCAATTCCATTGTTAGGCGAATTGGTTTGGGTCTAAAGTCGAGTCGTGTATCGGTCAGCGACCGATAACAGCATAAGTACGCTCGGGTTTATCGAGTGGGGCGTCACAATTTTTGCTCGCACAGGCATCGCATGAATGCGTCATGCTGTGATTCGCGGTTGGTGGCTAATTGTTTGTGGTTTGTGTTGTGTTAGCGGCATACTGACCTATCCCCAGCCCTGGCCCAGAATTCGGGTGAATTAAATGTCAAATTGACTTGCAAATTGGCAATAGGGATGGTGTGGTTTGGTGATCTGGGTAGCGGTGGAGGAGGCATGTTTTTGGCAGCTTTTGCGTGGTAGTTGCTATTGCTGCTATTCTGCTGAAAGTCGTTGAACTCAAATAAATAAATAAACAAAATGCCAATGTCGTGAGTGCAATAAAGTCAAACTGAGAGAGAGAGAGAGACAGAGAGAGAGAGAGAACGAGAGAGAAAGAGAGAACGAGAGAGAAAGAGAGTGTGAGATACAAATGCCCATTCAGAGACTGCATATTTGCTTCAGATTAGTTCAGTTCAGAGTTCAATTCACTTTTTAATAGATCAATAGAACGACGCAAATCGGGAACAGATCTCTCACCTTGGTGAATACAGCTGTTAAGCAGATGCATTTTCATCTTGGACACATGAATGGAAATGTGAATGCGAATGCGAATGTGAATGTGAGTGTGAGTGTGAGTGTGTGCCTATGTGAAATGATGAGATGAATAAATGACATTTATGAGGCTGTAGGCCATCTGGAAAAACTGTCGCAGTAGAATTTTGTTTCCTTCTTTGTCTTGTGTCTCGGTGCTTCTCTTTCTCTATCTCTCTGTTGTCGTCTTTATCAGCTTCATCCTTTGTTCACTACAGATAGCATTTTATGCATTTACACGTCTGCCACAATAATGCAGTCGAATTGTGCATTCAGACAATTTAATTGCTTCTCCCTTGGCTTTGATTCACGCCATATTATTTACCCACCTACCCACCTCCCCCGCCACGCCCCTATCCTACCATTTACTGGCAAGGCATCCTTTAGGCATGGCAGTCGACCTAGTGACACCAATGCAGCTGCACCACAAAGTGTCCCTTAGTTCGCATGTTTATTTTGACATCGATTATAATTATTTATTCCACCAGAATGTCTACATATATTTTTTGGGTGGAATTCGTATCTGAGAATTATAACTATAGCAATTTAAGCAAAATTGATATATTACTTTTTAAGTCACACGCATTTAAGTAACTGACTTCGAAAAATATTGACATCAAGACACAAATACTTTTATTACGCAAAAGAGGAATGCAAAGTAATGAATAAACATTGTATCAAGTTCAGTAAAATTTAATCTCATATATGTACATTAGTAGATAATATTTAAATCATCTGTTATATTGAATACAATTGTTTCAAGATAAGATACATAACATGAAATAATTCAGATAAAAAGAGCTTGTTTATACAAAGGTATAGCTAAGTATGGTCTCGTATTAGCTCTATCTGTACTTTGTTGTTGACTGGCTGGTTGACTTGTTGGCTTGTTGGCTTGTTGGCTGGTTGGCTGGTTGGCTGGTTGGCTGGTTGGCTGATTGGCGAGTTCATTGCCGTAGAGCATTTTGAGGGATTTAAGCTTTCTGTGGGACGCTGCCTCAAATGTTGCCCATCGATAATATCGCATGTGTCTCTTGTTGACATTGCACTCGCTGGTGTGGCAGCCACTTGTGGAGCGCTTTTTAAGTAAATGGGATTAACTGTCTCAGTGCACGAGCAGCTCGGACACACACCCACACACAAATCTACACACACTCGCACAGTCTTCCCGCTCGCATACAATATATTTTGTATATTTTTAGTTATTTTTTGTGTGTTTGAAATCGAAAGAATTTTATAAATAGTTGCACGTTTCGGTTGATCCAAAATATATGTTAACATGGCCAATGCATGCTTTGCATTTGGCCAGTATAATTTATACGAATATATGTCGCATATATGTATGTATGTAGGTACATATCTTACCTTGTCTTCCTTTTGCTGATTGCTCTTAAATAATTGGTTGTTTCTTATTTTTTGTTGGCTTGTTTTTATTGTTTATTTTATTTTGCACTTTATTTTTTTGTTTATTTTTGTTTTAGTTTTTACAAATTGAAAGTGTCCTTTAACTGCATCCCCTTGGGGCACTTCACTTTGCACTCGATGCGCGTCGCTGAGCTGCCGATTTAAAAATGAAACCGCTTCAACTTGTAAACAGCGCGTTTCTTAAAATCGAAAATCAACAAAACTGCCCAAAATTATAAAACATAAAAAAATACAAAAAAAAAAACAAAAAAAGAAACAACAATTGCGAAAAACGTAGATTTTGAGTATGTGTTCAGTATGTCTGTCGGAGTGTCCCGCGAATCGAATGTCAGTTCGGATGGCTTCTGGTTGCAACTGGCTCTGGAGTGGGGAACAGCCGTTGCCGTAGTCGGTGCGCGACCAAATAAAACCAAAAGAAGAACAAATTATGACGATGCCGCGCTCTGGTCGCGACCAAACCGAATCTACAAATGACTGGCAACTCTATCACTTCCTCTCTCTCTCTCTCTCTCTCTCTCCCTCTCTCACTCCCTCTCTCTCGCTCTCACTCTCGCTCTGTTGCTATCTCACACTCACTTGCTCAGTCGCTCCCGAGGCGAGCGCTCAGTTTCTTTCTTATCACTTGTGTCACTTCCAAGAGAACGAGCGAGAGAGAGCGAGAGAAAGAGAGCACACATTGGACACAATCTGATTCAAAGTATGAACTCTTATCAGAGATAGATTTTTAATCGTCAACTTGGCGCCTCATAACATGGCTCTTTTCTCGGATGGGAAAGCGACTAAGGAAGGCTGGGTGAAGGGGCGATGGGGCGATGGGGAACAACTGCTGCACAGGGCCTTGTGAGGTAGTGAATGTAGTGTTATACATGAAAATTAGCATATATTTTATTGAATAATTTAATATATATACAATAAGCACGTTCAACTAACTATCCAGACATACATATGTATATGCACATTTATACATATACATTCACACATCCATGCATACTTGTGCTCTCTCCCTTTTGCACTTTGCTGAGTAAGCTCTACAACTTTATGCAGCAGTTGGCAACATGACAAAAGCTAATATATAATTACATACACATGTGCATACATACATACATACATACATACATACATACATAGCTATTAGCTACCTAAAAATCTCAACAAAATTAGTCAGAGAGCATTGCAAATAGAATAGAGCAGTTTACAATAAAATGAGAAATACAACATACATACATGCATACATACCTACATACGTACATACATACGTGCATACGTACATACATACGTACATACATACATACATACACACACACAAAATTAAATAAATACATTTCGGTACATACATTTCTTTTTAGAGGAATCAGAGCAGTATATTGCTCTGGAGTAAAATAAATCCTGTTCTGATTATTGTTGCTGATTGTTCTCTCAAAAGCAAAACAATACTTATAAAATAATTAAATAAATATTTGTTTCCATACACAGTGAAAAGCCTCTACAGTATGCTGCACATTATCATAAGTTGAACGTTTACTTTACTTTAACTTTAATTTGACACTAAACAATCGTTATGATTAAAAGATTTTTCACTTTCTTTCATAAATTCTTGAATTGAATCAAGGTGAAACATTTGCAGCTACTATAATAGACTTAAGGCATTATCTTTATGGCACTAGTTTAGAGTATATTGGGCGCCGGTGTGGCACAGATAACGAGCCTTTTACTTCAATTTATGTTCAATCGCAACGCGCTTTACTGTCTAATAGGAATTTTAAAAATGTATTTGCTGGAGAAGCGTGCGCTACAGTGGAACCATTTTGAGCATACACTAAAGTAAATTGTAATTACTACTTAAGTTAAAATTATATAAGCATAATGTATATTAAACAAAGTCTACAAACGAGCCTAGAATGCTAGCTTTTCCCTACCCTAAACCAAACCGTTAATTGAAATAATTGTTCAGCTTAAAACAAAAAATTAGTGTGCACAATAGATTTGAAATTCATTTATTATTTCGAATTGCGTACGTCATTCCACTGTGCAGTGCAAACCGTTATTTTGAATGACTGTAGGAATGTTCGCACTCGCCTCGCCGTCTAATTATCTGAGTAAACAAAATGAAAGGTGCAAGGGGTGAGAGAAATTGACTTATGCCTCGATTGCTTCCACTAACGCAAGTCCATCTACTTTCTGTCCTGATTGAATAACGTACAAGTATGCGGTTGTTTTGAGTACAGGAGGGAAGTTTGGGGCAATTAATTAATTAGTGCGAGTCCATCAACTGCAACTGAGGCCCACTTCTCACTGCTAAGTCAGAAGAGGACTGGATCGCAGCGGGACAATGTGGGGGGCGGTGGGCAACACGTGATCGTTCCTCAATGCTCAATGCGCCACCCAAGCTAGCGCGGCTCTCCCCGTATAGATCCCCCGACACACGATTTACGATCGACTTAATGCGACCTGATAAGCACCCTGACTACCCTGTATACATACATATGTATGTACATTTGAGTGTTATTGATAAGCGAATTGAATTTGTTGTTCGCATCGAATTAAATACGCAACAACAGAAAAACAGCAGTGTAATGCATTCCTTACAGCAGCAATGACCGAATACCCTAACCGTGATGCCACGTCTATGTGAAACATTTGTCATTATATTTCTTCTATATAGGAATTGTAAATTTTATATTTCAAGTAAATTGTTTTTATATTTTATAATATATATTTCTTAATTTTAAATAAAATATTGCCAACTTTTCAAACATTTACACAACGCAAATATGCTCTAGTGGGGTTTGCAAGCCATACAGGCGTTTGCCACGCCTCTTCGAACTAAATATTTGCATTTTGCAGTTGCAGCTAAAGTATTTGATAAGCAGACTTTACAGCTATATTTGCTTCGATTGCGATTGCAAGCCGCAAATGCAATTAGAGTGGAACGAAATTCAATTATGTGTAGCCTCCGGCGCACAGGTGCGGAGTTTGAGAAATCGGCTCGCCCTTTTGATAGTTGTGTGAGTGTTGGGCATATCAAAATTTATCGACTGTAGTGCTCGTTGTTGAAATTTATAATCCTTTTCTTTTTTATTCATTTGAGTAAATTTATTCACAGTAATTAGCTTAGCCAGTTTTGTCCTTTAATAAGCTGGAGATGGAAGTTCTGAATACCAGGATGTTTAACCACAGCATTGACACCCAGACCGACAAAGAAGGTGCACAGATCACGATCCAAACGCAGAGCTGTAGCGACTGTCAGTGGCTGATCATCGCATTGCTAATGATGTTCATTCTACTGCCGGACGCCATCTACAAGTGCTTTCATGTTTGAATCCATATGCACTACGCTCCTGACTCACAATATTTCGCGCTCAGCGGGACTCGGCTAGATTATTGAATAGTTAAGTTATTTTTAAAACGGGCATTGCTATTTTAAGCTTTGCTCCCCACTCGTGACAACTACAGATAGCGACCATTGCTGCTGCTTCCCATTCCTATCTACCCTACTCCCTCCGTACCCACCCCACCTCACAAAAGAAAAACTGGAAATACATAGACAAAATTCATTCTGCGCCACAGAGATGGCGATAGCGACATTGACACCAAATCCAACCCAATATTAGCTGTTAATAATTAGCCCATATACATATGTATATATTGTCAATATGTTCGTATATGTACATTTCAAAGTACACCAAATAAATTCAAGAACTGAGTGTGAAATTCCATTCGAGATGCAATTGATGGGCAATAGCCTCAGGAGAACTGTGATAAGCACATACACGCGACAACACATGCATATATCTATACATATATATATATATGTATATAGGTGCGTTCAACCTGGCGGGACAACCTTGCCCCATCTCTGTGCAATGACACTGCGACTGTCGCACAGTCACCCCATCTCAGAGGGTATCGCACCGCTCCGCTCCCCAGTTTAGTGTCAAGGTAAAACAGCAATAGCAAAAATAACGACCGTTCTAGTTGCAAGCCTTCAAATTGTGTCATTTCTTTCACTCAGCATTAGCACACATTTTATATGGATTCAAATCATGTGCTCAAATAATAACACCTTAAACATATACATACGAACATATAAATATACATATATATATTTTTCCATTCAATTGAACAATACTTTTGAACATGTTTTTCAATTATACTGCTAAGGTCATATTGCAAATTTAGACATGCATAGAAATAGTTTGCAAATCATTTTAACTTATATCATTATAGATAACTAATCTGACCTATGTAAATGTAAATTTAAGACCATACAAATTCAGTTCATTTCCCGATCAAGAATATACATATTGTATATCGTTGCGTGGCAGGATTATGACACACTCTCTATACAATCAAAAGAATACGTGGCATAACAATTTTCTTCAGTGTTAATTTCATGTGCATACATATTTCGCACAACGCTTAAATAGAATTTAATTTTAATATTGATTTGATTACAGCGCTTTTGCTTTGGTTTTTATTTCCTTTGTTTTTGCTTTGTTTATTAATGTTGTTGTTGTTGTTGATTTGTCAATCAGTTGTCATTGCCGTTCACCGCTATTCATTGGAATATATAGGCGTTGCCCTGTGTGCATCGAACATGAAAATAACTCTCCCCTACCCCGTACATGGCCACACACACACACACAACGCCAAGTGACGAAAGTGGCACAACATAGAATCATGCAAATTAGCTGACAAAACATGCAATGCAAAGATATCCATCAATTTGTGTTTTAGTGTGCGTATGTGTGTTAGTGTGTGCGTTGTGTTTGGTATTCTTCTATCAACAGTTCAGCCATTTTGTTGTGCATACACTACAATACAATAGCACAGGCAACAACAAAACAAACTAAATGTCAGCCTAAAAGCAGGCAACAAGAAATTGAAGAGCTTGTTAGCCTGACAGAGAAATGAGAGATGATGATGCAGATAACGGAGAATGCAGTGTGGCGGGGGTGAGAGACAGAGGTTGATGCTGGCACACAGGTCACTCGGGTCGTTTGCAGTGTTGCCCCTTTATATTTAACATGCACTTGCCCATTGTGCTGCATTAATAATACAAGTTCCTGCGTGTGTGTGTGTGTGTGTGTGCAATTTGAGCGCAATGGGAGCTTTCTCTCACCTGTTGAGGACTATCCTAAAGCGACATCAACGGCAGCAGCAGCTGTAACGTAACGCATTACATTGCATATATAATTACATACACACACACACGCATAGATATGTTTGTACATTAGGGTCGAGCGAACCAACATGTTTAATTGGGCTTTAATTTCACTCTAGAGCTATAAATAAAGATTTTTTTTCTTAAATATTTGTTTTTTAAATACAAAATGCCCAAACTTATAATAAATTAAAAAACATCAAATTTTTCCCATCTGATTTTTGTTTAAATAACTAAGATTCGGTCTCAAAAAGATCAATGTCCTGAATTGCTTCCTTTAAGATTTTATTTTATAAAAGCATATACTGTTAAATATGAATATATCAGAATTATACGTTTTTATCATCGCTTCTTTTACAACTTAAAACTTGCTGATGATTATATAAATGCATTTTGTTGCACAAAAGTTGCTTTCTATACGCAAAAAAAAAAAAAAAACTCCGCCCAAATGTTCATAAGCCTGCACAAGTGCTAATTATGCGAAACTTATAAAAGCTCCACTGGCCAACTACACACATGCACCTATAGACACACATACACACAGGCAGAAGCTTTGCTTTGACTTAAGAACCTTGACCATAGACATGGTATTTAGCATATAAAATTTATTGACTCGAAAATGCACTTCATACACTGTCCGACAAAAAAAAAATTGTACGAAAGGTTAGGTTTGCCGAGTCAAAGAAATTTTCTAAATTCATATGTTAAAAAAACCGTTAATGTTAATGTGTATTTTTAAGAGAAATTTTTTGTTTCTATAATAAAATAACTTGTTCGCAAAAACATTTATATGTTTTATACTGTTTAAAGAAATTTCATCAATAATTTTCATCGATAAGCGATGGTGGTTTTAGTCTACTTTTATTTCGATTATAATGTGAACTTGTGCATATTTCTTCTAAAGGAGCAGTCTAAGATTTACTCAGTATTTATAGAAGTAAAATTTATTTGTATTTGTTTTTTTATTTGTTTGTTTTCGTTTTCGCTTTCGTATTATGCCACACGTGTCGCGTCTCGTGCCAGTCACTATTTGTATGTGTGTCTGTGTGTTATTGTTGTTGTTGTTGGTGTGTATGTGTGACAGGTGGTTACATCGATGCAATGCCGCCCGCCATTTGCTTGCCAGTTACACTCTCTCACACTTTCTTCTCTTAACTCACATTTATATAGCTTGTTGACAAAGGATATGGGATGGGGATATTGTGGGGGGCATGCTACCACGTGACTAAACACTTGCACGTGGGTCGATCCTTTCGACTGCAGGTCACGGACGCCAGCGTTGACGCTGACGAAGTTAAGGTAAAGACAAATTTAAAAGGCACAGCGCACAATCCAATTTGCTCACGTAATTTATATGATGGCGTGCACTAATTTGTATAACAAACATTTAGTATGGTTAAACGAATTTTCTTACGCACACACTTGAAACAAAAAAATAAACAGAAAATGTAAGCCGGTCAGATCCGGTGCGACTGCCGACCGGCAAATTCAAATCACTGCGCCGAGACTCGATTGCGTCGCTTGTCTACCAAAATCCGGATGCGGATGTCTATGCGGACAGACAGGCGCACACGGCGACTGACAGTGCCGCAGTGACCGTGGCATTTGCGCAACAGACACCTGAGGATTCAACGACTGCCATTTCTAACACCCTGTATCCCATTTTGAACGCCATCAAAAGGGTATATTAAGTTTTTGCAAATGAATGTAATGAACACATTTGGGCAGAACGATTGGCGATCTCAGATTCTACCATTAAACTGGGAGCAACAAAACTGGTATGTATTAAATTGAATGTTTTTCTTGAAAATGGGGTTCAGGGAACAATATACAAAGCCACCGCTTATGCAATTAATTTTGGTTCTATGTTCGTAGCTAGGACTGTGCATTTTAAGTAGGTGCTGGGTATAAGCTAATCGGATACTATGTAGACTAGAGTTTGCTCCTTTAGCCGAATGTGAGAAAGCTTTTTCATTATAAAACCAGCGCAACCAGCAGAGCTTCTGAGCTTTTCTGCGAGCAGTAATGCGCAATAAAAGCTCGCGCAGTTCGACCAAAAGCCCTCAAGCTGTTAGTTGAATGCTGTAACAGGATCCTGGCCGTTGCCTGATACTAAAACAAACAAAAAACATGCGCGTCCATTTTTTGTATGAGCTTTGACATGAGTTTAGTTTCTTCAAGATTTTGGAATGATTACATGACATATGAAGAAATAAATTAAATGATGTGTGTGAAAGTTGCCGCTATTGGTAGTTATAAACTACGGCTCTCCACCTCTGGCGCCATCCTCCTCATCAATATCCACCCAGCCGTCGTCACTGAGTTCAGCGATGGTGTCGTTGTCATCGACCACAGCAGCCACACTGGTGTCGTCTTCGGTGGAACCAGAATTGGTATTGCTGTTGGTCACAACAGCTGTGGCCCAGCCAGTAGCGGCCGGCAGATCCTGCAGATGCCTCTGCGTCACTGGCGTCTCCGATGTCGAGTTGCTATCTGTGGACGATGTTAACGATGATTTGCTCGCATCGATGGTTTCTTTTAGCTTGTTGCGCCTACGCAACACTCGGAATTCCTCCAAATCCTCCAGAATCAGATTAATTCTTTGCAATTTACGCTTTAACATGATGTTTCCCGCCGAATTTATACTCGCTGTGTGTTAGAAACAGTTAGAACGCTAGGCTGCCACCCTGCTTTTAAAAGCGCACGGCAGAGCTGCAAGTTTTTCGATAGTTGATTGTTAGTAAATCTCCGGTTATTAATTTGACAGATTTCGTTGCATGTAAACAATATATATAATTAGATGTGAGCAACCTAGACGAAAAATAAAGTATAAAAAATTTATTTTGAGTTAGTTGAGGTTGAAATATATTCTTTTTTCAAAGCAGCCGATAATTAATGACATAAACTTTTAATATATTTAAATATAGCAAAATATGTATTTTAAAAAGTGCATTTATTGAAAGGACATAAAAAAAGAAAATATATATATATTTCTTTTTTTTGTATATATTATATATTTATATATAAATACTAAACATAAATAATAAACATACATTTAATTTTCTTTAGTAAATTCAGCGATAGTTTAATCGACCAGCCACCACGTCTATCGTGGCAACTCTATTTTTGTTTGCTCAATTGTTTTGTTTTGAACAAGAAACATGTTTCTGAAATAAAGCAACGTGGACTTGGCGCGGCTCTCTGGCTTACCAACGCCGCAGACGCTCTTCCAAAATAAGACTACGTTCGCAAGCTGTATTTGTTATTGACACAGACGTTTCGTATATTGCTTTATTGTTGCTGCATTGTTGTTGTATTTACTCGGATATTTCTGTGTTGTGTTCTGGTAGCAGAGGGTAGCAGCAGGGCATTGGCATTTTAAGCGGCATCGGCAGAAACTGTGCTGATCTGGCATTGCCCGCGGCCAGTGGCACGTCGACCGGCGCACTTCGTATATGAAGAAAGAATTACGGGCGATTCATGCTGAGCTGACCTGTGAAGAAATTAAGACGTCTTGGCTTCTAATGAGCAATAAACTAGCAGACAATATGAACGGGCGCACAATACGCATCAACCGGGTGCCAGCAACCATTACTGCCATTCTGCTGACCATTGCGCTCGTGTACTTTCTCAACTTCCAGAAGGATGAGCGGCCGGCCATATATGGAATGCTGCGCAGCGACAATAATGTGAATCTACGCAAGATGCTCATTGCCGCCATACAGGCGGCACAGCGTGGCGGACTGGAGGTGGTCGACGTGATGCGCTCGCGTCAATTGAAGGAGCGCAGTAAGGGTAAAACGGCTGAGGGTGTCAACGATCCATTTACGGATGCAGACGGGCGATCGCATTGTGTCATGAAGCAGGGACTGCAACGCATTTTTCCACGTGTACGCATCTTCTCCGAGGAAGATAAGGAGCATTGCAAGGATGCATACAGCTTTGATCTAGATCCAACTGTGTTGCACGAGACGGCCAAGGTGCCCGACATGTCGGTCACTGCTCAAGATGTGACCGTCTGGGTGGATCCGTTGGATGCCACCAAGGAGTTCACAGGTAAAAAACTCTCAAACGAAAAAGCCAACCGTATAGTTCAATCTAATGTAATTGTAATCTTCGTATCCCAGAGGAACTGTACGAGTATGTGACGACAATGGTGTGTGTTGCTGTGGCAGGTCGTCCAGTGATTGGCGTTATACACAGTCCCTTTAGCGGTCAAACCGCATGGGCGTGGGTGGGCCAAAGCAGGTCCGAATACCTGCAAGAGCTGCACCAAATGCCGCGCCTCAACTCCAACCAGCCCATCATAACCGTTTCGCGGTCCCATGCCGCCGCTGTCGAGAATGTGGCGCGCAATGTTTTTGGCGGGAATGTCAGTTTGCTGACTGCCGCCGGCGCTGGCTATAAGGTGCTACAAGTGGTGGCCAATAATGCGACTGCCTATCTGCATACCTCCATCATCAAGAAGTGGGACATTTGCGCCGGCGAGGCCATACTGCGCGCCCTCGGTGGCGCAATGACAACGCTTAATGGCGAACAAATCCAATATGGACCCCACGATTCCTCAGTGAACACAGGGGGCCTGTTGGCCAGTCTGGTCAAGCACGAGGAGTACATGGAACTCATTTCAAAATATCGCTCCACGCACAATGGCAAACTTAGCTAGTAACTAGTAGACTATATAATTAACTGTAACTGAAACTCTCTCTGGAATCTCTACCCCGGCAGCTGCTACACGCGTGCAACGTCGTCGTCCGCATAGGCTTAAGTTCAAACTTAAATAGAAACAAACCGGTTCTTGTGCGAACCGATTGATTTGTGTTAGCATTTTCGCGATGGGTCATGAACCCCAGTTCGTCTTCTAAATAATGGAAAATACTTTAAAATTGTGCTCAGTTATATAAAATTAATAAATACATAATAAGCGAACCATCACTGAAATTATCCATGCTTATTTTTAGGATTTCGAAGCTTTGAATTATGTTTGAGCTGCGTAAATATGCTAATTAGCAATATTCGTTTGCTTGTGATTGTATAAGCCGGTCATAACTTTATATATATCTATATAGCCAGACTAAACTGATTGGAATGGTTTGATTAAATTAAGGATGCAACAAATTATGAGTTCATTTTGCCAATTGGTTATACTTATTTATATATATAGACAGATGATTATAGATAATAATAATAATAATATGATATCGTGTTAACATTTATTATAAACACACACACACATACTTGGAGCATCATCAATACATTATGCTCTGCTTGCCAACTTGAATGCCAGAGACAATTGTTTTAGCATTTAACATTGTTTTAACTATTAACGTGCATTGAACTTGTTAACTGTATTATTTGTAGAATGATTGTTGATATAACAACTCACTTAATGCTTACAATAGCTTTCCCTTGTGGCAGATTTGCTGCTATTTAATGTTATTCTTATTAAACTCTAATGCTCAATTCTTTAAGCTGTGGATTATTTGTTTGCTGCTGTTTTCCATCTCTTTTGTTTCTGCAGCGCTTCGTGCATACCGTGTCACGCTATGTCTGGGCACGCGATCATCTCTAATTGATACAGCTGTGACGTATGCAGCTGCCAGCTGATTTGTAATCCGATTTGCGTTGTGGTCGGGGAGCAATGACCAGCAGCGTCAACGGCTGCAAGCGCATCCATCAGATTGAAGTCGAATCCCTGCGGGAGTCGGACAAAGTGCGCCACAGCCTCCTGCTGATAAAGGGCCGACTGCTGCCCAGCTGCTCCAGTGGCAATCAGCTGAAGGCGACACTTGCATTGCGCCAAACAAAACAAGAGCAACTCACCCAGCTGTCTGCAATTGGAGAGTTCAAACTACTGTTTGATTTGGAATCCGAGACGGGGAAGGAGTCGCAGGAGGTGCAGGAGGAGGAGCTGTGTGAACTGCAATTAAACTGTTGCAGCAGCAAGCGTTCGCTGCAATTTAGCTACCAGCGACGCCTCAGCGCATATCGTGTGCAACCATTGTATCTATTGTGTCGGCCCAGCGACCACGACGAGAAGCCGGTGGAATCAGAGCAGTTGCTGCGCGAACGTTGCACTTTAATTGATTTGAATCTGCGCCTGGTGCAGTGCATCTATGCGCATAAGCTGCACGCGGCCGGCTATGCAAATCGCACGTTCAGCTTAAACGGCACCTGTCGCATCTTCCGCAGCCAGTTGAGTGGGGCGACGGCACGTGACTGCGGCGAGGACGAGCTCTGGCAGCGATTCGCCAGCGAAATACTCGCCTGTCCCCACTGGGGCCAGCAGCAGCATCTAAAGTTTGTCGCCTTCATTGGCTGTACGAGCTACGACGGCGCTGGAGTGGCGGCCAGTGGTGATTACAGTTACGCGAATATCCGCCGGCATCTGGAGGCACACGCTGCTTTGGGTGGTGGTGGATTGGCTTTGTTTGGCAGCGGCCATTTTTATGCATGGCCACGACGTTTTGCGGAGATTGGCGAGTGCATACGGAGCACGAGGCGAGTGGATGTGACACGACTGCCGGACGAGAGCAACTATCGACGCACCTACGGTGGCGTCTATGCCAGCACCTTGGGCGCTGTCTGTCACGAGCTGGGCCACTGCTTCGACCTCGGCCACACCATCGATGGTGTGATGGGCCATGGATTTGATTTTCTAAATCGTGTGCTAACCATTGATCAGCCAACGGAGCATCTGCCGCAGCGTATTGTGGCGGCTGCGACTGCGGCCGGCGCAGTTGCATCTACATCTCTAGTGCGTCCGCGTTTCACACAGCTGAAGCTAAAGCAGCCGGCGGGCAGCGGGTATCTGGATACCTATCACGAGCAGCGACGCAACGATAGCTTCTACTTTACAAATAATTGTGCCGTCATTCTCGCCCAGCATCGCTGGCTGCGACCCGACTTGGAGCCCCAGGCCCAGAAGCAACAGCCACACATTGAATTGCTGACAGCGAGCGGTGAAATTGTGTCAAGTATGCCGCTGCGTCTCATCGAGCTACGTTGCAATCTAAATAGCTTGGTTGCCCACTACGAGGTGTTCGAGGAGCAGCAGCAGACGCATCGCTTCCGCTTGCCCGCTGCGCTCTGGCATCTTTTGGCCACCCAGCGCACCCACTACGCCTTTGTACTGACCATTGACGGCGACATCAAACGCTTGGCCTGTGACAACGCATCCAACTAGCTATCGGCCGGGTGAGCTTTCAGTCGCATAATTCCATAAATCATAAAAGATGCTTAAAATCTTGATCAACTTAATTGGCATACCAGCCTTAAATCGAATTGTCCACCGATCCTCCAATTTGGAATTATAGTACTTTAAAATTTCCATTTGCTCTTTATCATTTTCTGTTATCTGAATGTATTCACAGTGGGTGTAAATTCAATGATTCACGAATATTTGGGTATTCGAAATCACACAAATGTTGATTGATATTTATAATAGTCGTTAATATGATAACAGATAATGAGCATAATAAATGTTCACGCTATATGTATATGTATATATATATATGTATATGCTCAATTATCATAATATCACATCATTCAAGAAGTAAAACTTTTACCATCATCCACTAAAAAAACACTGCGAAATTCGCAACTGTCTAAAATCTTTTTCAACCATTTGTTGAATTCACTTTTAAAGTGAAACATTTCCATTTGTAGGCAAAGCCACGCAAAAAAAATAAATAAAATATATAAATAAATATATATAATATAGAATAAATATCATTACGGAACTGGGCTATCTATTAAAGATAAAGCGTATCTTTAAAACTAATTTGAAATCTCTATTAAAATAATTTAATCTAGAAAATGCTAAGTGTGCAATTTCTACTGCTAAAATATAGTATTATATACATTTTTTTAATTATAAACATTTGCAAATTTTTCTCATTTGAAGAAAACGTTTAAACAAATGAAAATTATCTTTTTTTATAAACAGTTTCAGTCTATAGCTCTGTCTTGATTCAATAAGTGAATAACACTGAAATTTCAGTTACTGATCAGATATCAATACAATAAAATGGGCATGTGGGAAATGTGAAGGTTTGCAGCCCATTAAGTCCTGCCTCAATGGACTGGGGAAAAGATAGCAAATCATACATTGTACATTATGAGTCATGTTGCGACATAAGTAGATACATATGTATTTGAAACTCACAACTTGATGATTCATGCGCGCAGTGCCCGGGAGTTACCAACATCGACTGATGGAACCGGCTCTCGATTTGCTATCAAAGTTCGATGATCGCACGCATATAGTTAAAGTCGAAATATACGAGATAACTAGCTTTGATAAGTAGCCTCTCAGTTTCATTGAGACTGAGACTGAGACTGAGTTTATGTTAGTTGAGCTCTGAGTTGAGCTGGCAAACCAGCTGAGAGAGACACACACGAGAGAGGAAGAGCTTCAAGACGACTTTCGCTGAGAAGTGCGCATCGATCGTTGTCTATGTCAAATGGGTTAAGCTTTTGCGTTGTCAGCATTGCTGCACACTGGTGTAAGCGCTACAAACGAATAATATTCGAAAATCGACTTATTAAACATGATTCATATAGTCGTAATGATTTTTGCATTTCATTTCAATTAACTAATGAGAAACGTGTATTTTTTCTTGTAGCATCTTTCAGTAAACCGCAGAAAACTCAGCCAATCAACATTTAAATACTTAACGTACTCCGAGAGGTATGTCAAAAAATAATATATATATATTACAAGCAAATTGCTTTAAGATTGAAATCGAGTTGGAATTGGAACACGTTAGTTCGTCTCTTTAAACACTGTGCAGCGTCGACCAACAACTCGCATTTCTGAGACTTTGTGTTCCGTTTGGCTTTTTTTGTTTTTTTGTTAAGCCAACAGTTCGATAGTGAATTTGCTGTGATAGAAGCAACAAACAAGCAAACTTAAAAAAAAAATTTATTTTTGTCAGAGGTCTGCCTGATAAGATAAACATATAGAAAAAAAAAAATATATAAATTCATATTGAACTAGTACCAAACGCAAGAGACACGAGAAACCTGTGCTAATTACTATTTGTGGGGCTTGTGTGACATTCACATTTCAGAGCTCAACTGGAGCAGCAGCTGGAAGATCGAAGACAGGAACCCAATTAAATATGGTGGATGCGCGCATACAATTTAAGGTCCTCAAGGGCTTCCCGGATGCAACGGATAAAATCGAAACGCAGACTTTTTTAAATGCGGCAAAGGAAATTGTAACCGTAATTGGTGAGCCAGTTTGATCAGTAGTTGATCGAACGCTATGAATAAATTATATATAAATTATATTATCTTAATGCCCGCATTCTTTTAAACAGAAACCTTTGGTAAGCTCTTCACACCCGTAATCAGCGATATGAATGGCAATATAAATGTAAGTTTTATCCAAATACAATCAAACATATATGTATTTATCACATCTTCGGCACAGAAACTAACCAAAGTCTATGGCACGGATATGCTGAAATATCAATATCTGGAAGATATGATCGTGACAAATGTGAATGTGGATGATTTTGCGGCAAATGCTCTGCTCTGGCTAAAACGCGGTCTACAATTGATTTGCACATTCTTCGAGAACATCTACAACGATGCACAAAACACGGAGGCACTGAAGCATCATCTACAGGATGCCTACGATCGCACCCTGAAGCCATATCACGGCTTCATTGTCCAAAGCACCATCAAGGTAAGAGAGCAACGATAGAAAGTGTCCAAAATGCATTGCTATTTTTTACATATTTTTTTTTCCAGATCATCTATAGTTGGGTGCCCACACGCAGCCAGCTGCTGGGCCAGGGGGCCGCCCAGCAAGAGAATATCGAGGTGCTGACCAAATACTTGCCCGCAATGCGGGCGCAACTCGATCGGATCGATGCACTACTCAAGGCGCACAGTTTGGACGATGCGCGCAAAGTGTGATTCAAGTGATGATGATCGAAATTCCTTTAGCTTACTAGTTTAGCTTATTTTAATAGTACTATACCATATGCTGATACATATACTATTTAGAATATGATGTTGTTTAAGTCAAAATCCACATAAACGTTAGCGTGCACATTGAAGTTACAGTTGTTTGGCCTTGAGCATGAGAAGTTGCCGCGACTCTTTCTCCTTAATGCTGGAGGTGCACAGTGCATAATGTATGAGCGCCACGAGCGCCTCCAATGCAATCAGTACAAGCTGCACATTCGAGATAAACTGCAGCCAGCAGTCACCCACGGCTGCAGCCAGACGCAGATAGACCAGCGCGGGCAGCAGAACGCAAGGCGTTAGCGTTAACAGCAACCACATGGTTGTCGCACCAGTGCCCAGATTAATTGAGTAGCTGGCATAGAGGCGCAGCGATTCAGTGCCAACTGCCAGCACATAGGCCAGCAGCATGGCCAGGCCAGTGTAGTTCCACAATCGAAAAGACTGCAAAAGATCGGACAAACTGAGACCGATGTATATGTATGTAAATGATGGCTGATCTAACTCACCCAGATGATCATGTGCAACAAATAGCTGAAACTCCAGATGATCGAGAGGTAGGCATTGGTCTGCAGCAGCATTTGCAGCAACAAATTGGAACGATGCGGCAGCACTAGAATTATATGCATATATTTAAAATATATATTTATTTGTGTATCTACGTACATGTCTGGCCATTGTTGAAGTAGTTGCTGCTGCTCCTAACATCGGTATCCATTGTCATAACCAACTATATCACTGACAAGCTTAACGACTGCCGCACCTGGCTTTTTTCTGTTTTTCGATTTGCTGTTTTGCTGCCTTTGCCGGTCGTGGTTGCCAGGACAACAAGGCATATATGTAAATCATCCCCTTATCTGCTTTCAATTTAAAATGTTGTCAAACTCAATATATATAAAAACACACACACACATTTTAACAATTTATTAATTCATTTTAACAGCTAACAAAATGCATTACTTTAGCCAGTTTATTTATTAACAACATAGATCTAGCAGGGCACGCTCGAGCTCAGTGCCATTTCCAGGTTTCTGACTGCAAGTAAAAAGAGATCAAAATGTGTAAAACAGACAGATTGACTATAGATGGTGCAACAGAATACAATAAGTATATAATATATATATGTATATATATATATATATATATATATATATGATTTTTACTTACTAATCTTGCGATCGTCGCCGTCAAGCGTCGTGAGTGTTGAGGACAGCAATTGATGACAACGTTTGTAGGTGCTTTCAATCACGTCCAACTGGCTATGCGGCAGATACTCCAAGTTGTCATCATTTTCAAAAGTATCCAAACTATTGTTGCTCACATAGCTGGACTCACTAGCAGTAAAGCTCAGACCTCTCCTAAGCGCATGCAAATCATTTATATAGCTACTGCAGCTTTGCCACTCCATGTCCACCACAACTACCAAATGGAAAATCTGATCCAGAGCTAAGCGAAAGAGCTCAAATTCTTCGGTGAGCAGACAGTGCCTGTATACCTGCAACAGATAGTCTTTGTGCAGCTTGGTCACCTCGCGGATGTTGCGCGTCTTCTTCAGTTCCAGTTCAAAGTGCATACCCATGGCGTGTATGTCGTAGGCGCAGAAATGCGAATGCAGGCTGGTGATCAGGTTAATCATCCAGAAGCGAACCAGTTCCAGCCGGTGCACCGTCAGGTCCACCAGATCGAGCGGTGCGTGCAGATCTTTGAACTTACGCCGTATGAAACGCATATTCTCCAGCTTCCAAACCGCCCACTTGATCTTGAGCAGTAGCCGCCAAATATCATTGTATCGCTTCATATTTTCCTCTGTAACAATGGTCGACAGCGCCTGCGGCATGGTGTACTTCACCTCGATGGCTTCCACAGCTTCGAATACTCTAACTGACTGTGAGCGCATGCGCGAAATGATCTTCACATATATATCGCTTGCCATGCCCGGATAGTGTACATCCAGGACAGTGTACAGTTTCTTGGTGAGATCCGTTGTGCACGCCCACTGCTTTCCAGACTCAATTTTGCCGTAGAGCCATGTATAGAACGGATATTGTAGACGGTCGGCCTCTAGCATAAGCACATGACGCAGAAAGCGTACATGTTCACCCAGCAGCAAATCCTCCCGAAACCACCGCATCACAAAGACATTGGCCAGTTCGATGCGTTTCCACAACACCTTGGCCAGCGCACGTAACAGCATCTGGGGCAGCTGAAGTGGCGTGCACAGCTCCAGCGCTTCCAATATATCGAGCACCTGCAGCGGCGGCGTACTCTGCTGCATTTGCAATTGTTCCCGTTGTTCTCGCTTCAGGTGTTGCGTAAAAAGCCCAATTAGCTCCGGATCACCCAGCTCACTGTATACCTGCTGCAAATCCTCCAGACCGTTAGTACGCCAGCGACCAACTGGATAGGCGACACTCACAAAGCTCTTCAGCTCATCGAAGAACTCTTTGATAAGATCCGAGTGTAACGATCCCACCTGTTTGCTGGTCACAAATAAATCACCCAACAAATTGTGGCTGTTCAACAGATTTAGCGTCTCAGCGGACTCGCGTGCATGTTCTATGAGCAATTGATAGAATTTGCAGCCGCGCAGTTCCGTAAATATAAATCGATAGTTATCATACTCGCCCTCCTTTCGGTAACGTTCATGTACGCTTTGTACAGCATCCGCACTGTCTGACGGAGTGCATTCCATTATATACTCGTGGCGGCAGTCTTTCAGATCGCCTTTGCGTAACCAGTTGTCAACGATGGTGCAATAGCGTTGCAGCGCGATCAGTAGGAGTGCCAATGCCATCCTCTGGTTCAGTGCGTGTATTTTGGTGTGCTTAAATAGATGAGAGAGCAGATAGGCGCTACGCAGGTGCGGCGGAGCCGAAACAATTGCATTGACAGCAAGCGATTGGATAAACTGCAGCTGCCTGAATTGCACATCCATGTGCCGCACAAAGCTAATCAGTGTTAGAGACGACTCCGTAATGCCGGCGCCACAGTCAAGTAGTTGCCGTTCGAAGGTAATGAGACGTTGCTCAATGGGCTGTATGAGATCGCGCAGCCCCACTGCAAAGCATTCAAGTGTCCCAGTAGTGAGCGCATGGTAGTTGAGCAGAGTATGCTCTTTGATAATCTGTCGCAGTTGCTGCATGGCCTGCATGGCTGGCAGTACCTCATCCTCCAACACGGTCTTCAGAGTGCTCTAATTAACAATACAATACAATTGGGAATCATAATTGCTATAGATTTTTGATATAATGATATACATACGCTGGTAACGCTGCAGATGGTTACATCACTGCGAACGTCGATCTTCATCGATTCTGGGTGCACATAGAAGAAGCAGCAACTGGCCGGCATGAAAAACATAAAGATGATCTCACGAATCAGGCTGTGCTCTTCGACGGTCTTAGGCAGCAAGTGTTTCATATACTGCGCATAAGCAATAGCAAAGTTTGCATATGGATCGAAATCCGGTGTATATGTATAGCATTTTACGTCTTCACGCCACCAATGAGAATGCATCTTTGTCGACAGACTCGTTGCATCGACGTTGAATCTGGTGTATGTTGGTAGCGCCTTTGGAGCCTGCAGGATTGACATGGTTTGGCATTGGACGGGTTGCGAGGTATCGCTGCAGCAAGGGCGATCACTGAAAAACAGCCCCTCAAAGTTATTTCGCTGAAGGCTCGTACTCGATGCCCCCTCCTGGATCTCGGGCATTGTATCCTCTTCATCGCCATCGGACCAGTTCTTTGAAGTAGGCAAACCATAAGAAACGGGTTTAGATTCGTGCTACCAACTGTTAATTGCTAAAAAAAAAAACTTACGCTCAAGCTGCTGTTGCTATCCGAGCTTAGTTTGCAATCTCTGGCGAGATCCTCTCTTAGTAGTGCCACCAAATCGACGTCTTTCTCTGCAGGATTAGACAAGGACTGACTCGCGAGTTTCTCGATAGCCTGCGCCCTTTCCAGATTAATTTTTAGGTCCAGAAGCTGTTGATCCATCAGTTTTCTATTGCGTCGAACCGTCTGGATGGGCGCATAGGTCACGCTCATTAGGAAATCGATGATCGAATATTGTACGTCCGTCACGTAGTGCGACTTCCAGAAGTCATGGTCCATGATGAACGTGCTCAGATAACGCAGCGCGCTAGCCTGATTCGGCATAGCCTCGCAGCGAAATCTCTCGATCATATCATCAACGCATCGACGCACTTGGTGGCTATTGACGTCCATGAAGCGATGATTTTGTATCTTGTGCATTGCATATTGCTCCAAGGCTCGTCTCTGAGACGTTGTCGACTGCATAAATCAGAGATCAGAAATCAGCATTGTTAATATATACATGGAGTTATTTTACTTACGTTGTCGGAAGCTAAACATTTCACAAGCTTTTTCACATTCTGTTGAACAAACGCGCTGCTTGCATCCTTGGACATATTTAGATAGCTAGTGCTGCTTTTGTTAAAATACAAAGGAAATTTGTGAAGCAAATTTCGACGCCTGATTACTTCGAAAACGATGAAGAAGAATATATAAGGCACGTGAAGTTACTTTTTCTTATTTTTTTTTAATGCAAATAGCAATATAACCTGTAAGATGATTTGCACAAAATGCTTTGATTCATCATTGCATTTTTTTTATTTTACTCGTTTCTTTAAATTCCACCAAACAAAACATTTACCTTTTTCCCTAGATAACAAATTATGTACTCATTTAAATGGAAATAACGAAACTTGGAACAAATGTACCATTTGTTTGGAAGGGTTTAAATTGGTTATTAATATAGTGTGACCAGATATTTTAAAGTAACAAATGTTGAGGAGTGGGTCTACTCCTGCTCACGGTTTAAACAATCGCACAACACGACACAAATATGCACATTACTAAACAGCTGACTTCGAAGGATTACAATAACAGAAAACAACTCATCGATAACTGAACAGTTTGGCATCCATCTGTGGCGTTGTTGTCATAGCCATGGGAAACATGAAGTAAAAATCACATCTCTTAATCGTTAGACAAATTATTTGAACGATGTTTCGTTTACGCCATACAATATTTATACGGCTTATACAGTTACAAACAGCTATTAAATAAATAAAATTTAAAATTTAAATAGCTTTTGCTTATCGATGTTTTTGCTAATGACATGAATTTGGCCGAAACTGTTACTGAGAGTAACTAGACTAAATAAATCTTATGTTTGCTTAGTGTGGCCAGAGATTATTTTGAAAAGGTAAACAAAAGCTAGTTAGAAATTTGCAAGCGGTCTCCTCAACTAATCGAAACAATCATGTGTACGAGAAAATTTCCGACAACTGAGACGGCCCACCCCACCTATGTGATACTCGGATCGGGCGGCCACACCGCCGAAATGTGCAAAATGAATCAAGCATTGCTGCGTGACCTGAACACATACCAAAAGAAGTACCAGCCGGTACGTTACATTTTGGCCAATACCGATAATAACTCAGAGCGTCTGCTGCGTGCCGCAATGCCTTCTGTGGCGAAAGACAGCGATTTCATCCGAGTGCCGCGTAGTCGCAGCGTCGGCCAGAGCTGGGTGAGCAGCATATTCACAACGCTGTGGTCACTTCTGTGGAGTTGCTGGCTCGTTTGGCGCGACCAGCCACAACTGGTGCTGTGCAACGGGCCTGGCACCTGTGTGCCCTACTGCTATGCAGCATACATGTGGCGATTGCTTGGCCGCCTGCCCGCCCACAGCCGGATAGTCTTTGTGGAGAGTTACTGTCGCGTCGAAACGCTCTCGTTGAGTGGCCGCCTACTCTTACCCCTGGCTGATTTGTTTGTCGTCCATTGGCCAGCGCTGGCCGCGCGCTATTCGCACAAGCGTAATATACGATATTTTGGCCGAATCTTATAAGAATCATACGCATAATCTTTCAACTATATATGACATCGGTGTGAAGTACTTCCAATGATACTTTCCAATTCCAAGAGATCAGTATTGGTTGCACAAAAAAAAAACAAAAAAATTATATATAAATTTAATAGAAACATAATATAAATGCAAAATGTACCGAAAATCAACAAAAAATAAATAAAAAACAGCAGAAATAAAATAAAACAAACTATTTCTAAGAACATCGAATATTATTATTAATAACTGTGACAAATTGTTTGTATTGCAAGCAATTCCAGTCACACATGACATGTTTTTGCAAGTACGAATTTAGAAATTCAGCGTTTTTTGCGCTTGCAGATCAAACGGTGAGCCTCCATTTGATGGCCAAGTATTTCCTGGCCGCACTTGGGACACTGATTGGTCTGCTTCTTGAGGGAACGTTGGCGCCACTGTTGTGGTGTCATATTGTCTGATTCGCTGGACGTACTGAGATCAAGCGTAGCAATGTCGCTTTCTGAGTAGCCAGCGCTTCTCAAGATCTCACGACTTGAGCATTTGCGTTTTGTTTTTGGTGATGATTTTGGCTTGTTGATGGTGTTGCTGTCACTGGGCAATTTTGACAAGCCCTTGTTCGATGGCGCTGGCACTTTAATGGTGATGCTGCAGCCCTCCAGGTGATTGGTAAATTCACAGCGCTTCATCTTTTCAAAGCAAATGGGACAGCTGGTAATATCGTTGGCTGCATTGAACTGAAAGCGCGAGCTGGAGGCAACCACATCGTTCTCGAGCTGGAATTCCTGCAGCAGTGTATCCTCCCCAAACAGATCTTCAGTAATCAACAGATCGCAGAGCTCAATGGCTGCGGTCACCTCATCCACGTTATCATCGTACTCATCATCGATCATGACAATGTCGTCGTCATTGTACAGCTCCTCTTCCTCCATAACCTCGCGCTTGATGTTAATGGTGCGATCATGGCTGCTTATTGCTGCCCGTTTTTCTGGTTTTGTGAGCACAAAATTATTTGTAGGCGCAGCCTCATCTTCGCTATCTGATATGGTTAAAATTGGAACTTTTACAGAAATATCTTCATCGTATTTCTCCCAGCCCTCGGTCTCTGAAGAGTCCCGTCGACGTTTGCTCGGATTCTGTTTGTTTTGCGCCTCTTGTATTGGCTCATTTTGTTTATTTCCGTTATCAAAACGCTTGCACCAAATCTCGCGCAAATGGTTGCGGTTTACATTGTCCGGCGGCTGGAGCTGACCGGAGATGCTCGTTGTTAGACTGTAGCCCTGACCCTGCATATGACTGCCTATGGACTTGGCCTTCGCCTTGTCCTCGGCGCTTGGGCTGTCTTCGTTGATCAGATCCCCGAAGGTAACTATGTTGCCTCGCTTCTTTGCGTAATTGGTCTGAATGCCAGCAAATGGTTCGTTAGACAGACCCGGATATGAGGTGGGCGGAAATGCGCCTGGCAGTCCAAGATGCGGCTGCGCTTGCGGCAGTAAATTAACAGATGGCTTCTTTTTGCCAAAATACTTGCGAATGTCATCGTTTGAGATTGATGTGATAGTGCTTGATATCTTCGACGCTGGTTTTGCAACTGGTTTGCTTGATTTGGCATCTGGTTTCGGTGGCCCGCTCTTCTTTTCAAAGATGCCGCCACACTGGCGCTGATGTTTTGCCCACCACTGGTCACTGGGACCGGGAGCGCGATTCGACGTGCGCTTCACCCAGCCCTGAAAGGGATTATGATATTGGCAAATGCCATTGCAACGCCAAATGTGCGTCTTATATGCGTTAACCTCATCGTGGAATGTGTGATAAACTGTTATATTAGTGCCCGCCACTTTGTTTATTGTTCCCATAATGCGCTTAAAGTGCGGTCCATGTCCGCCATTGGCCTCAAATATGTTTATCACAAAGCAATATGCATGTATCATCTCGTGCTGCAGGCGACATAATTTACAAATATACATACATATATTTATTTATTACCATAGATTTATGCTCTTACTAGCAGGGTCTCCACTAGATCCTTGCGTGGACGCAGCTTTAGTAGCGGCTCACTGAGGCGTATAATAATCTCCTTGCCCAGACGATTGCTACGCTGATAGCAGATACCAGCGCAGGAATACATACGTTTACTCCATTGAACAGCGACGGCGCTGAGGCGGCGATTAAAGAACTTCTCATCGAAACGCACGAACATGCCGAATATGTCTGGTGTGGGATCGACCAGCTCCCATTCTGGATGGACGAGATTCTGTGTCTGATCCAGGTAATTGTCATCGTGTCCAGCAGGCTCCTAAATAATACAAATGTAAGATGAATGGTTTATTTATATACAACATATTAATATATATGTAAATAATTACATGTGCATCGCTTACCAAAAGGCTGATGTCCGATGGCCGAGTGGCTTCGAAAAAAGGAGCGCTACTTTCATCTGCATTTGAGGTATTCTCGGCATCAAATTCGGCTTGCAGCTGCATCGCCATTTGATAGTCGTCATCTTTGACCGACTTTTGATTAGTTTTTGCCTATCCAAAGTTGGCAAAATAAGAATGTGAATAAGTGCGTTGCTCGTTTTATTCAGTTACATACATGGGGCGAGTCCGAATCAATATTGATTACATCGCCATTGATTTCTTTTTGAAGCTTCCTTGCAAACACGTAGTCTGGATCATCAGACATTTTCGACAATCGCGAATTTTAATGCGCAGGGAAAAAAAGCAGTTCTTTAAAATATTTGATAGCTTGGCGGTCCCAAATGAGAAGAAGACAGCTGTTTCTCTGTTGAGTCTTTCGGCAGAGCGAAGTGAATAAAAAAATATCGATATGTTTTTTGTGTGGGTCTGCAACACTTATTTGCCTGGATTTCAAAAAAGTTACTAAGATTTCTAAATCGAAATAAGGCTCAAGGTTTTTTTTATATTTTTTTGCGAATTAATTATGTTTTAATTAATTAATTATATTAATACAATTTGCATTTCACATTGAAAAATCATAGCTTTTTGTAAAATCATAGCTGGAAACGCTACCGTCACCACCACTAGCTGCTCCATATCGATTATTGCCGTTGCTAGAGCGACTATAGCCGCCTCCAGCATCGCCGCCATATGATGTCTTTCGCCTGCCGCCGCCATCGCTGTTGATTTGCTTGCTCAGCTCGTTGATAGCACCGTTGACGTCTTCTCTAAAGTTGCCAGTGACTTTGACAATCAGGTCGCCCTTATCAACAATGATGTGAACGTTGTAATCGTTCTGAATGCGAATTATATTCGATCCCCCGCGTCCAATAATGCGGCCAACCATTTGGGTTGGAATCTTGAGCGACTCAATGAAGGCGTAGGCTGTCCTCTTCCCAGTGCTGGCATCGTGATCATTATAATTATTGCGACGCGTTTTGCCGTAGCTTTCGCGATAAACGCCGTGCTTTAGTTCTGCTGGGTCCACACTGTCCCAGGAAAATTCGGACATTTTTTAATTTGAGCTCCGCTTTGTTGTTTGAATCGTCAAAGTTTCCGCAGCGACAGCGAAAAAACGATAAATTTCAGATATTTCGATAACATTCAACTTTAAACACAAGTCAAATGGGCGCCCGCAACTAACGCGAGTATTTTTTTTAACATTTACAACTTTGGATTAGATGGCAACTACATACATTTGTATATATTCAAAGCAATATCACTTAATTTTGGCTGGTATACATTGTAGAATATTAAATACTATATGGTATTTTTTGGTAAATTTTTCCGCATTTCAGTCATTTATCTTCGAGTGCATACGACCACACTACATCGTCAGCGGCCATTGAAACATTTAAAAATACGAACGCCGACTGCGCGAATTGTGCCGAAGCGACACGAAAATGAAATATCTGACCAAGCGACAGCGTACAAGAAGGGTATGACTTTTTAAGTGATTTGGAAAGATCTGTTACCCGATCAGCACTGAAGGCCTCAACGGAGAGAGAGACAACGTCCCCCAATAAGAAGGTAAGCTCAATGCTAGCGGTTAAGCTGAACACGTGCAACTTCCACTTCTAATTCCTATTTAAATTGCTCCATATAAAAGCAGGTGCCATTGACGAGACAGTGCATCGCCAAGGTCGTCTACGCGTCGAAGCAGCAGCTGCAGCCGCCCGACGGGACGACATGCCGTGAGTAATTGACGCCGGTTGGCTGGTTTCGCGAACGAAATATCAATAAACCATGTACAAGAAAAACTAGTTTAATAGAAACATAACATAAATGCAAAATGTACCGAAAAACAAAACAAAAATAAAATAAAAAACAGCAGAAATAAAATAAAACAAACTATTTCTAACAATATAGAATATTTTTATAAGATGATGCAGCCCTCCAGGTGATTGGTAAATTCACAGCGCTTCATCTTTTCAAAGCAAATGGGACAGCTGGTAATATCGTTGGCTGCATTGAACTGAAAGCGCTGGCTGGAGGCAACCACATCGTTCTCGAGCTGGAATTCCTGCAGCAGTGTATCCTCCCCAAACAGATCTTCAGTAATCAACAGATCGCAGAGCTCAATGGCTGCGGTCACCTCATCCACGTTATCATCGTACTCATCATCGATCATGACAATGTCGTCGTCATTGTACAGCTCCTCTTCCTCCATAATCTCGCGCTTGATGTTAATGGTGCGATCATGGCTGCTTATTGCTGCCCGTTTTTCTGGTTTTGTGAGCACAAATTTATTTTCAGGCGCAGCCTCATCTTCGCTATCTGATATGGTTAAAATTGGAACTTTTACAGAAATATCTTCATCGTATTTCTCCCAGCCCTCGGTCTCTGAAGAGTCCCGTCGACGTTTGCTCGGATTCTGTTTGTTTTGCGTCTCTTGTATTGGCTCATTTTGTTTATTTCCGTTATCAAAACGCTTGCACCAAATCTCGCGCAAATGGTTGCGGTTTACATTGTCCGGCGGCTGGAGCTGACCGGGGATGCTCGTTGTTAGACTATAGCCCTGACCCTGCATATGACTGCCTATGGACTTGGCCTTCGCCTTGTCCTCGGCGCTTGGGCTGTCTTCGTTGATCAGATCCCCGAAGGTAACTATGTTGCCTCGCTTCTTTGCGTAATTGGTCTGAATGCCAGCAAATGGTTCGTTAGACAGACCCGGATATGAGGTGGGCGGAAATGCGCCTGGTAGTCCAAGATGCGGCTGCGCTTGCGGCAGTAAATTAACAGATGGCTTCTTTTTGCCAAAATACTTGCGAATGTCATCGTTTGAGATTGATGTGATAGTGCTTGATATCTTCGACGCTGGTTTTGCAACTGGTTTGCTTGATTTGGCATCTGGTTTCGGTGGCCCGCTCTTCTTTTCAAAGATGCCGCCACACTGGCGCTGATGTTTTGCCCACCACTGGTCACTGGGACCGGGAGCGCGATTCGACGTGCGCTCCACCCAGCCCTGAAAGGGATTATAATATTGGCAAATGCCATTGCAACGCCAAATGTGCGTCTTATATGCGTTAACCTCATCGTGGAATGTGTGATAAACTGTTATATTAGTGCCCGCCACTTTGTTTATTGTTCCCATAATGCGCTTAAAGTGCGGTCCATGTCCGCCATTGGCCTCAATTATGTTTATCGCAAAGCAATATGCATGTATCATCTCGTGCTGCAGGCGACATAATTTACAAATATACATACATATATTTATTACCATAGATTTATGCTCTTACTAGCAGGGTCTCCACTAGATCCTTGCGTGGACGCAGCTTTAGTAGCGGCTCACTGAGGCGTATAATAATCTCCCTGCTCAGACGATTGCTTCGCTGATAGCAGATACCAGCGCAGGAATACATACGTTTACTCCATTGAACACCGACGGGGCTGAGGCGGCGATTAAAGAACTTCTCATTGAAACGCACGAACATGCCGAATATGTCTGGTGTGGGATCGACCAGCTCCCATTCTGGATGGACGAGATTCTGTGTCTGATCCAGGTAATTGTCATCGTGTCCAACAGGCTCCTAAATAATACAAATGTGAGATGAATGGTTTATTTATATACAACATATTAATATATATGTAAATAATTACATGTGCATCGCTTACCAAAAGGCTGATGTCCGATGGCCGAGTGGCTTCGGAAAAAGGAGCGCTACTTTCATCTGCATTTGAGGTATTCTCGGCATCAAAGTCGTCATCTTTGACCGACTTTTGATTAGTTTTTGCCTATCCAAAGTTGGCAAAATAAGAATGTGAATAAGTGCGTTGCTCGTTTTATTCAGTTACATACATGGGGCGAGTCCGAATCAATATTGATTACATCGCCATTGATTTCCTTTTGAAGCTTCCTTGCAAACACGTAGTCTGGATCATCAGACATTTTCGACAATCGCGAATTTTAATGCGCAGCGAAAAAAGAGCCGTTCTTTAAAATATTTGATAGCTTGGCGGTCCCAAATGAGAAGAAGACAGCTGTTTCTCTGCTGAGTCTTTCGGCAGATCGAAGTGAATAAAACAATATAGATATGATTTTTGTGTGGGTCTGCAACACTTATTTGCCTTGAGTTTAAAAAGTTACTAAGATTTCTAAATCGAAATAAGGCTCAAAGTTTTTTTTATATTTATTTTGCGATTTTTATATTAATTATATTAATACTATTTGCATTTCACATTGAAAATCTTTCTGTGAGCAAAATCATAATAGTTTCTACGAAAACTATAAATTCAAGCGCTTCAGTGCGTTGTCCTTTTTGGATTACAGCTAAATTGTTCATGTCCTTCATGGCAGAACACAAAGTTTGTTAAATGGTTTAGTAACGAACACGGCGACCGCCCCCGCGACCACCACCACCAAAGCCCCGTCGATTTCCGGCACCGCCGCCGCCTTTCGCGGCTCGACGTTCCTTCATGGCCGCAAAGCGATCGGACATGCGGCGCAGCTTCTCGGGCACTTCCTGCTCGGCCTCTTCCAAAATCGTAATCAGCTCCTTGGCCATAGCCCAGTCTTCGCATGTAATGAAGCTAATGGAGATGCCCCGGCGTCCAGCTCGACCCGTGCGACCCACTCGATGCACATACTCCTCAATGTTGCGCGGAAAATCATAGTTGATGACATGTGTTATGTCCCCAATGTCCAGACCACGTGAGGCCACATCTGTGGCAATCAGAATCCGTGCTACACCCGACTTAATGTCGGCAATGGCCTGCTCCCGATCGCTCTGCTCACGATTGCCGTGAATGCTTTGCGTGACGAATCCGTCCAGGGTTAGGTCGCTGGAAAGATCATCGACAATTGCCTTGCGGCCGCAGAATACAATAATTTTGTCCGATTCGGACATTTTCTTTAAAAACGATTTGAGCGTTGCGAACTTGTCCCTTTCATCATCCAGCACTTCGATCACCTGCTGCACAGAGTGCGTGGCCGCCAAGTCCAAAGAGCCCACGCACACCTGTATGGGATTCTTCATGTAGCTCTGGGCAAGTCGACGCACACCCGGCGGCCAGGTGGCCGACGTCATAATTGTCTGCCTGTTCTGGAATTTCCATCGGTGGCAGCGGTGTAAAATCATAGCTGGAAACGCTACCGTCACCACCACTAGCTGCTCCATATCGATTATTGCCGTTGCTAGAGCGACTATAGCCGCCTCCAGCATCGCCGCCATATGATGTCTTTCGCCTGCCGCCGCCATCGCTGTTGATTTGCTTGCTCAGCTCGTTGATAGCACCGTTGACGTCTTCTCTAAAGTTGCCAGTGACTTTGACAATCAGGTCGCCCTTATCAACAATGATGTGAACGTTGTAATCGTTCTGAATGCGAATTATATTCGATCCCCCGCGTCCAATAATGCGGCCAACCATTTGGGTTGGAATCTTGAGCGACTCAATGAAGGCGTAGGCTGTCCTCTTCCCAGTGCTGGCATCGTGATCATTATAATTATTGCGACGCGTTTTGCCGTAGCTTTCGCGATAAACGCCGTGCTTTAGTTCTGCTGGGTCCACACTGTCCCAGGAAAATTCGGACATTTTTTAATTTGAGCTCCGCTTTGTTGTTTGAATCGTCAAAGTGTCCGCAGCGACAGCGAAAAAACGATAAATTTCAGATATTTCGATAACATTCAACTTTAAACACAAGTCAAATGGGCGCCCGCAACTAACGCGAGTATTTTTTTTAACATTTACAACTTTGGATTAGATGGCAACTACATACATTTGTATATATTCAAAGCAATATCACTTAATTTTGGCTGGTATACATGGAAGAATATTAAATAAATAAATAAATAAATGGTATTTTTTGGTAAATTTTTCCGCATTTCAGTCATTCATCTTCGAGTGCATACGACCACACTACATCGTCAGCGGCCATTGAAACATTTAAAAATACGAACGCCGACTGCGCGAATTGTGCCGAAGCGACACGAAAATGAAATATCTGACCAAGCGACAGCGTACAAGAAGGGTATGACTTTTTAAGTGATTTGGAAAGATCTGTTACCCGATCAGCACTGAAGGCCTCAACGGAGAGAGAGACAACGTCCCCCAATAAGAAGGTAAGCTCAATGCTAGCGGTTAAGCTGAACACGTGCAACTTCCACTTCTAATTCCTATTTAAATTGCTCCATATAAAAGCAGGTGCCATTGACGAGACAGTGCATCGCCAAGGTCGTCTACGCGTCGAAGCAGCAGCTGCAGCCGCCCGACGGGACGACATGCCGTGAGTAATTGACGCCGGTTGGCTGGTTTCGCGAACGAAATATCAATAAACCATGTACAAGAAAAACTAGTTTAATAGAAACATAACATAAATGCAAAATGTACCGAAAAACAAAACAAAAATAAAATAAAAAACAGCAGAAATAAAATAAAACAAACTATTTCTAACAATATAGAATATTTTTATAAGATGATGCAGCCCTCCAGGTGATTGGTAAATTCACAGCGCTTCATCTTTTCAAAGCAAATGGGACAGCTGGTAATATCGTTGGCTGCATTGAACTGAAAGCCCTGGCTGGAGGCAACCACATCGTTCTCGAGCTGGAATTCCTGCAGCAGTGTATCCTCCCCAAACAGATCTTCAGTAATCAACAGATCGCAGAGCTCAATGGCTGCGGTCACCTCATCCACGTTATCATCGTACTCATCATCGATCATGACAATGTCGTCGTCATTGTAAAGCTCCTCTTCCTCCATAATCTCGCGCTTGATGTTAATGGTGCGATCATGGCTGCTTATTGCTGCCCGTTTTTCTGGTTTTGTGAGCACAAATTTATTTTCAGGCGCAGCCTCATCTTCGCTATCTGATATGGTTAAAATTGGAACTTTTACAGAAATATCTTCATCGTATTTCTCCCAGCCCTCGGTCTCTGAAGAGTCCCGTCGACGTTTGCTCGGATTCTGTTTGTTTTGCGTCTCTTGTATTGGCTCATTTTGTTTATTTCCGTTATCAAAACGCTTGCACCAAATCTCGCGCAAATGGTTGCGGTTTACATTGTCCGGCGGCTGGAGCTGACCGGGGATGCTCGTTGTTAGACTATAGCCCTGACCCTGCATATGACTGCCTATGGACTTGGCCTTCGCCTTGTCCTCGGCGCTTGGGCTGTCTTCGTTGATCAGATCCCCGAAGGTAACTATGTTGCCTCGCTTCTTTGCGTAATTGGTCTGAATGCCAGCAAATGGTTCGTTAGACAGACCCGGATATGAGGTGGGCGGAAATGCGCCTGGCAGTCCAAGATGCGGCTGCGCTTGCGGCAGTAAATTAACAGATGGCTTCTTTTTGCCAAAATACTTGCGAATGTCATCGTTTGAGATTGATGTGATAGTGCTTGATATCTTCGACGCTGGTTTTGCAACTGGTTTGCTTGATTTGGCATCTGGTTTCGGTGGCCCGCTCTTCTTTTCAAAGATGCCGCCACACTGGCGCTGATGTTTTGCCCACCACTGGTCACTGGGACCGGGAGCGCGATTCGACGTGCGCTTCACCCAGCCCTGAAAGGGATTATAATATTGGCAAATGCCATTGCAACGCCAAATGTGCGTCTTATATGCGTTAACCTCATCGTGGAATGTGTGATAAACTGTTATATTAGTGCCCGCCACTTTGTTTATTGTTCCCATAATGCGCTTAAAGTGCGGTCCATGTCCGCCATTGGCCTCAAATATGTTTATCACAAAGCAATATGCATGTATCATCTCGTGCTGCAGGCGACATAATTTACAAATATACATACATATATTTATTTATTACCATAGATTTATGCTCTTACTAGCAGGGTCTCCACTAGATCCTTGCGTGGACGCAGCTTTAGTAGCGGCTCACTGAGGCGTATAATAATCTCCTTGCCCAGACGATTGCTACGCTGATAGCAGATACCAGCGCAGGAATACATACGTTTACTCCATTGAACAGCGACGGCGCTGAGGCGGCGATTAAAGAACTTCTCATTGAAACGCACGAACATGCCGAATATGTCTGGTGTGGGATCGACCAGCTCCCATTCTGGATGGACGAGATTCTGTGTCTGATCCAGGTAATTGTCATCGTGTCCAACAGGCTCCTAAATAATACAAATGTGAGATGAATGGTTTATTTATATACAACATATTAATATATATGTAAATAATTACATGTGCATCGCTTACCAAAAGGCTGATGTCCGATGGCCGAGTGGCTTCGAAAAAAGGAGCGCTACTTTCATCTGCATTTGAGGTATTCTCGGCATCAAATTCGGCTTGCAGCTGCATCGCCATTTGATAGTCGTCATCTTTGACCGACTTTTGATTAGTTTTTGCCTATCCAAAGTTGGCAAAATAAGAATGTGAATAAGTGCGTTGCTCGTTTTATTCAGTTACATACATGGGGCGAGTCCGAATCAATATTGATTACATCGCCATTGATTTCTTTTTGAAGCTTCCTTGCAAACACGTAGTCTGGATCATCAGACATTTTCGACAATCGCGAATTTTAATGCGCAGGGAAAAAAAGCAGTTCTTTAAAATATTTGATAGCTTGGCGGTCCCAAATGAGAAGAAGACAGCTGTTTCTCTGTTGAGTCTTTCGGCAGAGCGAAGTGAATAAAAAAATATCGATATGTTTTTTGTGTGGGTCTGCAACACTTATTTGCCTGGATTTCAAAAAAGTTACTAAGATTTCTAAATCGAAATAAGGCTCAAGGTTTTTTTTATATTTTTTTGCGAATTAATTATGTTTTAATTAATTAATTATATTAATACAATTTGCATTTCACATTGAAAAATCATAGCTTTTTGTAAAATCATAGCTGGAAACGCTACTCACCACCACTAGCTGCTCCATATCGATTATTGCCGTTGCTAGAGCGACTATAGCCGCCTCCAGCATCGCCGCCATATGATGTCTTTCGCCTGCCGCCGCCATCGCTGTTGATTTGCTTGCTCAGCTCGTTGATAGCACCGTTGACGTCTTCTCTAAAGTTGCCAGTGACTTTGACAATCAGGTCGCCCTTATCAACAATGATGTGAACGTTGTAATCGTTCTGAATGCGAATTATATTCGATCCCCCGCGTCCAATAATGCGGCCAACCATTTGGGTTGGAATCTTGAGCGACTCAATGAAGGCGTAGGCTGTCCTCTTCCCAGTGCTGGCATCGTGATCATTATAATTATTGCGACGCGTTTTGCCGTAGCTTTCGCGATAAACGCCGTGCTTTAGTTCTGCTGGGTCCACACTGTCCCAGGAAAATTCGGACATTTTTTAATTTGAGCTCCGCTTTGTTGTTTGAATCGTCAAAGTGTCCGCAGCGACAGCGAAAAAACGATAAATTTCAGATATTTCGATAACATTCAACTTTAAACACAAGTCAAATGGGCGCCCGCAACTAACGCGAGTATTTTTTTTAACATTTACAACTTTGGATTAGCTTGGCAACTACATACATTTGTATATATTCAAAGCAATATCACTTAATTTTGGCTGGTATACATTGTAGAATATTAAATACTATATGGTATTTTTTGGTAAATTTTTCCGCATTTCAGTCATTTATCTTCGAGTGCATACGACCACACTACATCGTCAGCGGCCATTGAAACATTTAAAAATACGAACGCCGACTGCGCGAATTGTGCCGAAGCGACACGAAAATGAAATATCTGACCAAGCGACAGCGTACAAGAAGGGTATGACTTTTTAAGTGATTTGGAAAGATCTGTTACCCGATCAGCACTGAAGGCCTCAACGGAGAGAGAGACAACGTCCCCCAATAAGAAGGTAAGCTCAATGCTAGCGGTTAAGCTGAACACGTGCAACTTCCACTTCTAATTCCTATTTAAATTGCTCCATATAAAAGCAGGTGCCATTGACGAGACAGTGCATCGCCAAGGTCGTCTACGCGTCGAAGCAGCAGCTGCAGCCGCCCGACGGGACGACATGCCGTGAGTAATTGACGCCGGTTGGCTGGTTTCGCGAACGAAATATCAATAAACCATGTACAAGAAAAACTAGTTTAATAGAAACATAACATAAATGCAAAATGTACCGAAAAACAAAACAAAAATAAAATAAAAAACAGCAGAAATAAAATAAAACAAACTATTTCTAACAATATAGAATATTTTTATAAGATGATGCAGCCCTCCAGGTGATTGGTAAATTCACAGCGCTTCATCTTTTCAAAGCAAATGGGACAGCTGGTAATATCGTTGGCTGCATTGAACTGAAAGCGCTGGCTGGAGGCAACCACATCGTTCTCGAGCTGGAATTCCTGCAGCAGTGTATCCTCCCCAAACAGATCTTCAGTAATCAACAGATCGCAGAGCTCAATGGCTGCGGTCACCTCATCCACGTTATCATCGTACTCATCATCGATCATGACAATGTCGTCGTCATTGTACAGCTCCTCTTCCTCCATAATCTCGCGCTTGATGTTAATGGTGCGATCATGGCTGCTTATTGCTGCCCGTTTTTCTGGTTTTGTGAGCACAAATTTATTTTCAGGCGCAGCCTCATCTTCGCTATCTGATATGGTTAAAATTGGAACTTTTACAGAAATATCTTCATCGTATTTCTCCCAGCCCTCGGTCTCTGAAGAGTCCCGTCGACGTTTGCTCGGATTCTGTTTGTTTTGCGTCTCTTGTATTGGCTCATTTTGTTTATTTCCGTTATCAAAACGCTTGCACCAAATCTCGCGCAAATGGTTGCGGTTTACATTGTCCGGCGGCTGGAGCTGACCGGGGATGCTCGTTGTTAGACTATAGCCCTGACCCTGCATATGACTGCCTATGGACTTGGCCTTCGCCTTGTCCTCGGCGCTTGGGCTGTCTTCGTTGATCAGATCCCCGAAGGTAACTATGTTGCCTCGCTTCTTTGCGTAATTGGTCTGAATGCCAGCAAATGGTTCGTTAGACAGACCCGGATATGAGGTGGGCGGAAATGCGCCTGGTAGTCCAAGATGCGGCTGCGCTTGCGGCAGTAAATTAACAGATGGCTTCTTTTTGCCAAAATACTTGCGAATGTCATCGTTTGAGATTGATGTGATAGTGCTTGATATCTTCGACGCTGGTTTTGCAACTGGTTTGCTTGATTTGGCATCTGGTTTCGGTGGCCCGCTCTTCTTTTCAAAGATGCCGCCACACTGGCGCTGATGTTTTGCCCACCACTGGTCACTGGGACCGGGAGCGCGATTCGACGTGCGCTCCACCCAGCCCTGAAAGGGATTATAATATTGGCAAATGCCATTGCAACGCCAAATGTGCGTCTTATATGCGTTAACCTCATCGTGGAATGTGTGATAAACTGTTATATTAGTGCCCGCCACTTTGTTTATTGTTCCCATAATGCGCTTAAAGTGCGGTCCATGTCCGCCATTGGCCTCAATTATGTTTATCGCAAAGCAATATGCATGTATCATCTCGTGCTGCAGGCGACATAATTTACAAATATACATACATATATTTATTACCATAGATTTATGCTCTTACTAGCAGGGTCTCCACTAGATCCTTGCGTGGACGCAGCTTTAGTAGCGGCTCACTGAGGCGTATAATAATCTCCCTGCTCAGACGATTGCTTCGCTGATAGCAGATACCAGCGCAGGAATACATACGTTTACTCCATTGAACACCGACGGGGCTGAGGCGGCGATTAAAGAACTTCTCATTGAAACGCACGAACATGCCGAATATGTCTGGTGTGGGATCGACCAGCTCCCATTCTGGATGGACGAGATTCTGTGTCTGATCCAGGTAATTGTCATCGTGTCCAACAGGCTCCTAAATAATACAAATGTGAGATGAATGGTTTATTTATATACAACATATTAATATATATGTAAATAATTACATGTGCATCGCTTACCAAAAGGCTGATGTCCGATGGCCGAGTGGCTTCGGAAAAAGGAGCGCTACTTTCATCTGCATTTGAGGTATTCTCGGCATCAAAGTCGTCATCTTTGACCGACTTTTGATTAGTTTTTGCCTATCCAAAGTTGGCAAAATAAGAATGTGAATAAGTGCGTTGCTCGTTTTATTCAGTTACATACATGGGGCGAGTCCGAATCAATATTGATTACATCGCCATTGATTTCCTTTTGAAGCTTCCTTGCAAACACGTAGTCTGGATCATCAGACATTTTCGACAATCGCGAATTTTAATGCGCAGCGAAAAAAGAGCCGTTCTTTAAAATATTTGATAGCTTGGCGGTCCCAAATGAGAAGAAGACAGCTGTTTCTCTGCTGAGTCTTTCGGCAGATCGAAGTGAATAAAACAATATAGATATGATTTTTGTGTGGGTCTGCAACACTTATTTGCCTTGAGTTTAAAAAGTTACTAAGATTTCTAAATCGAAATAAGGCTCAAGGTTTTTTTTATATTTATTTTGCGATTTTTATATTAATTATATTAATACTATTTGCATTTCACATTGAAAATCTTTCTGTGAGCAAAATCATAATAGTTTCTACGAAAACTATAAATTCAAGCGCTTCAGTGCGTTGTCCTTTTTGGATTACAGCTAAATTGTTCATGTCCTTCATGGCAGAACACAAAGTTTGTTAAATGGTTTAGTAACGAATACGGCGACCGCCCCCGCGACCACCACCACCAAAGCCCCGTCGATTTCCGGCACCGCCGCCGCCTTTCGCGGCTCGACGTTCCTTCATGGCCGCAAAGCGATCGGACATGCGGCGCAGCTTCTCGGGCACTTCCTGCTCGGCCTCTTCCAAAATCGTAATCAGCTCCTTGGCCATAGCCCAGTCTTCGCATGTAATGAAGCTAATGGAGATGCCCCGGCGTCCAGCTCGACCCGTGCGACCCACTCGATGCACATACTCCTCAATGTTGCGCGGAAAATCATAGTTGATGACATGTGTTATGTCCCCAATGTCCAGACCACGTGAGGCCACATCTGTGGCAATCAGAATCCGTGCTACACCCGACTTAATGTCGGCAATGGCCTGCTCCCGATCGCTCTGCTCACGATTGCCGTGAATGCTTTGCGTGACGAATCCGTCCAGGGTTAGGTCGCTGGAAAGATCATCGACAATTGCCTTGCGGCCGCAGAATACAATAATTTTGTCCGATTCGGACATGTTCTTTAAAAACGATTTGAGCGTTGCGAACTTGTCCCTTTCATCATCCAGCACTTCGATCACCTGCTGCACAGAGTGCGTGGCCGCCAAGTCCAAAGAGCCCACGCACACCTGTATGGGATTCTTCATGTAGCTCTGGGCAAGTCGACGCACACCCGGCGGCCAGGTGGCCGACGTCATAATTGTCTGCCTGTCCGGGCGAATGTCGAGCAGATCCTTGCGTATCTGCGGCTCGAAGCCCATGTCGAGCATGCAATCGACGTCGTCCAGCACCAGGTACGTAATTGTCGACACATTGATAACGCCCGCCAGATCGTTTAGGCGGCCTGGCGTACAGATTATAATCTCTGCGCCGCGTTCCACTTCGGAAATTTGCATTTGGCGACTGCCGCCGCCGTAGACGCAAACAGCTTTCATATCGCGAAAAGAATACTTCTTCACCTCCATTTCGATCTGGAGAGCAAGCCCCCGCGTGGGCACCAGGACTAAGACATTGGGACCACCGCGTGTGCCGCGTTTCGTGCTCTGGTACTCGGTATGAATCATGCCGGGCAGCAGGAAGGCGAGCGTTTTACCGATGCCGGTCTGAGCAATGCCAATCATGTCGTGGCCTTTGAGCAGAATTGGCCAGGCCTGCGACTGAATGGGCGAGGGCTTCGCGAAACCCTGCTTCTGCACTTCGCCAAGCAGATCGGGATACCCGGCAAAGCACTGCTCGAAACGCCACACGGGATTCGGAATTGGTGGCAGAGTTTCGCCATCCATCGCCTCGAACACGTGCGCAACGCTGATGTTGTTGTTGCTGCAGCGAATGCGTTCCACTTCAGCTTGTGACAATTGGGCCACCTCATCCCACTCCATGTAAAAGTTCTTCGCTAATGGTGGGCATTTGGCCCAGCGTTCGGCTTGTGCTTTTTCCCAGTCTTTGTTCACCGCCTCCCAATCAATAATGCCTGTCAGATCGCCACCTTCTGGAATTTCCATCGGTGGCAGTGGTGTAAAATCATAGCTGGAAACGCTACCGTCACCACCACTAGCTGCTCCATATCGATTATTGCCGTTGCTAGAGCGACTATAGCCGCCTCCAGCATCGCCGCCATATGATGTCTTTCGCCTGCCGCCGCCATCGCTGTTGATTTGCTTGCTCAGCTCGTTGATAGCACCGTTGACGTCTTCTCTAAAGTTGCCAGTGACTTTGACAATCAGGTCGCCCTTATCAACAATGATGTGAACGTTGTAATCGTTCTGAATGCGAATTATATTCGATCCCCCGCGTCCAATAATGCGGCCAACCATTTGGGTTGGAATCTTGAGCGACTCAATGAAGGCGTAGGCTGTCCTCTTCCCAGTGCTGGCATCGTGATCATTATAATTATTGCGACGCGTTTTGCCGTAGCTTTCGCGATAAACGCCGTGCTTTAGTTCTGCTGGGTCCACACTGTCCCAGGAAAATTCGGACATTTTTTAATTTGAGCTCCGCTTTGTTGTTTGAATCGTCAAAGTGTCCGCAGCGACAGCGAAAAAACGATAAATTTCAGATATTTCGATAACATTCAACTTTAAACACAAGTCAAATGGGCGCCCGCAACTAACGCGAGTATTTTTTTTAACATTTACAACTTTGGATTAGATGGCAACTACATACATTTGTATATATTCAAAGCAATATCACTTAATTTTGGCTGGTATACATGGAAGAATATTAAATAAATAAATAAATAAATGGTATTTTTTGGTAAATTTTTCCGCATTTCAGTCATTCATCTTCGAGTGCATACGACCACACTACATCGTCAGCGGCCATTGAAACATTTAAAAATACGAACGCCGACTGCGCGAATTGTGCCGAAGCGACACGAAAATGAAATATCTGACCAAGCGACAGCGTACAAGAAGGGTATGACTTTTTAAGTGATTTGGAAAGATCTGTTACCCGATCAGCACTGAAGGCCTCAACGGAGAGAGAGACAACGTCCCCCAATAAGAAGGTAAGCTCAATGCTAGCGGTTAAGCTGAACACGTGCAACTTCCACTT
The DNA here is from genome assembly GCA_035042145.1 of Drosophila kokeensis. Lineage (NCBI taxonomy): Eukaryota > Metazoa > Arthropoda > Insecta > Diptera > Drosophilidae > Drosophila > Drosophila kokeensis. Next base: position 2,973,939 of record JAWNLT010000256.1, read on the forward strand.
CTAATTCCTATTTAAATTGCTCCATATAAAAGCAGGTGCCATTGACGAGACAGTGCATCGCCAAGGTCGTCTACGCGTCGAAGCAGCAGCTGCAGCCGCCCGACGGGACGACATGCCGTGAGTAATTGACGCCGGTTGGCTGGTTTCGCGAACGAAATATCAATAAACCATGTACAAGAAAAACTAGTTTAATAGAAACATAACATAAATGCAAAATGTACCGAAAAACAAAACAAAAATAAAATAAAAAACAGCAGAAATAAAATAAAACAAACTATTTCTAACAATATAGAATATTTTTATAAGATGATGCAGCCCTCCAGGTGATTGGTAAATTCACAGCGCTTCATCTTTTCAAAGCAAATGGGACAGCTGGTAATATCGTTGGCTGCATTGAACTGAAAGCGCTGGCTGGAGGCAACCACATCGTTCTCGAGCTGGAATTCCTGCAGCAGTGTATCCTCCCCAAACAGATCTTCAGTAATCAACAGATCGCAGAGCTCAATGGCTGCGGTCACCTCATCCACGTTATCATCGTACTCATCATCGATCATGACAATGTCGTCGTCATTGTACAGCTCCTCTTCCTCCATAATCTCGCGCTTGATGTTAATGGTGCGATCATGGCTGCTTATTGCTGCCCGTTTTTCTGGTTTTGTGAGCACAAATTTATTTTCAGGCGCAGCCTCATCTTCGCTATCTGATATGGTTAAAATTGGAACTTTTACAGAAATATCTTCATCGTATTTCTCCCAGCCCTCGGTCTCTGAAGAGTCCCGTCGACGTTTGCTCGGATTCTGTTTGTTTTGCGCCTCTTGTATTGGCTCATTTTGTTTATTTCCGTTATCAAAACGCTTGCACCAAATCTCGCGCAAATGGTTGCGGTTTACATTGTCCGGCGGCTGGAGCTGACCGGGGATGCTCGTTGTTAGACTATAGCCCTGACCCTGCATATGACTGCCTATGGACTTGGCCTTCGCCTTGTCCTCGGCGCTTGGGCTGTCTTCGTTGATCAGATCCCCGAAGGTAACTATGTTGCCTCGCTTCTTTGCGTAATTGGTCTGAATGCCAGCAAATGGTTCGTTAGACAGACCCGGATATGAGGTGGGCGGAAATGCGCCTGGCAGTCCAAGATGCGGCTGCGCTTGCGGCAGTAAATTAACAGATGGCTTCTTTTTGCCAAAATACTTGCGAATGTCATCGTTTGAGATTGATGTGATAGTGCTTGATATCTTCGACGCTGGTTTTGCAACTGGTTTGCTTGATTTGGCATCTGGTTTCGGTGGCCCGCTCTTCTTTTCAAAGATGCCGCCACACTGGCGCTGATGTTTTGCCCACCACTGGTCACTGGGACCGGGAGCGCGATTCGACGTGCGCTTCACCCAGCCCTGAAAGGGATTATGATATTGGCAAATGCCATTGCAACGCCAAATGTGCGTCTTATATGCGTTAACCTCATCGTGGAATGTGTGATAAACTGTTATATTAGTGCCCGCCACTTTGTTTATTGTTCCCATAATGCGCTTAAAGTGCGGTCCATGTCCGCCATTGGCCTCAAATATGTTTATCACAAAGCAATATGCATGTATCATCTCGTGCTGCAGGCGACATAATTTACAAATATACATACATATATTTATTTATTACCATAGATTTATGCTCTTACTAGCAGGGTCTCCACTAGATCCTTGCGTGGACGCAGCTTTAGTAGCGGCTCACTGAGGCGTATAATAATCTCCTTGCCCAGACGATTGCTACGCTGATAGCAGATACCAGCGCAGGAATACATACGTTTACTCCATTGAACAGCGACGGCGCTGAGGCGGCGATTAAAGAACTTCTCATCGAAACGCACGAACATGCCGAATATGTCTGGTGTGGGATCGACCAGCTCCCATTCTGGATGGACGAGATTCTGTGTCTGATCCAGGTAATTGTCATCGTGTCCAACAGGCTCCTAAATAATACAAATGTGAGATGAATGGTTTATTTATATACAACATATTAATATATATGTAAATAATTACATGTGCATCGCTTACCAAAAGGCTGATGTCCGATGGCCGAGTGGCTTCGAAAAAAGGAGCGCTACTTTCATCTGCATTTGAGGTATTCTCGGCATCAAATTCGGCTTGCAGCTGCATCGCCATTTGATAGTCGTCATCTTTGACCGACTTTTGATTAGTTTTTGCCTATCCAAAGTTGGCAAAATAAGAATGTGAATAAGTGCGTTGCTCGTTTTATTCAGTTACATACATGGGGCGAGTCCGAATCAATATTGATTACATCGCCATTGATTTCCTTTTGAAGCTTCCTTGCAAACACGTAGTCTGGATCATCAGACATTTTCGACAATCGCGAATTTTAATGCGCAGGGAAAAAAAGCAGTTCTTTAAAATATTTGATAGCTTGGCGGTCCCAAATGAGAAGAAGACAGCTGTTTCTCTGTTGAGTCTTTCGGCAGAGCGAAGTGAATAAAAAAATATCGATATGTTTTTTGTGTGGGTCTGCAACACTTATTTGCCTGGATTTCAAAAAAGTTACTAAGATTTCTAAATCGAAATAAGGCTCAAGGTTTTTTTTTATATTTTTTTGCGAATTAATTATGTTTTAATTAATTAATTATATTAATACAATTTGCATTTCACATTGAAAAATCATAGCTTTTTGTAAAATCATAGCTGGAAACGCTACCGTCACCACCACTAGCTGCTCCATATCGATTATTGCCGTTGCTAGAGCGACTATAGCCGCCTCCAGCATCGCCGCCATATGATGTCTTTCGCCTGCCGCCGCCATCGCTGTTGATTTGCTTGCTCAGCTCGTTGATAGCACCGTTGACGTCTTCTCTAAAGTTGCCAGTAACTTTGACAATCAGGTCGCCCTTATCAACAATGATGTGAACGTTGTAATCGTTCTGAATGCGAATTATATTCGATCCCCCGCGTCCAATAATGCGGCCAACCATTTGGGTTGGAATCTTGAGCGACTCAATGAAGGCGTAGGCTGTCCTCTTCCCAGTGCTGGCATCGTGATCATTATAATTATTGCGACGCGTTTTGCCGTAGCTTTCGCGATAAACGCCGTGCTTTAGTTCTGCTGGGTCCACACTGTCCCAGGAAAATTCGGACATTTTTTAATTTGAGCTCCGCTTTGTTGTTTGAATCGTCAAAGTGTCCGCAGCGACAGCGAAAAAACGATAAATTTCAGATATTTCGATAACATTCAACTTTAAACACAAGTCAAATGGGCGCCCGCAACTAACGCGAGTATTTTTTTTAACATTTACAACTTTGGATTAGATGGCAACTACATACATTTGTATATATTCAAAGCAATATCACTTAATTTTGGCTGGTATACATTGAAGAATATTAAATACTATATGGTATTTTTTGGTAAATTTTTCCGCATTTCAGTCATTCATCTTCGAGTGCATACGACCACACTACATCGTCAGCGGCCATTGAAACATTTAAAAATACGAACGCCGACTGCGCGAATTGTGCCGAAGCGACACGAAAATGAAATATCTGACCAAGCGACAGCGTACAAGAAGGGTATGACTTTTTAAGTGATTTGGAAAGATCTGTTACCCGATCAGCACTGAAGGCCTCAACGGAGAGAGAGACAACGTCCCCCAATAAGAAGGTAAGCTCAATGCTAGCGGTTAAGCTGAACACGTGCAACTTCCACTTCTAATTCCTATTTAAATTGCTCCATATAAAAGCAGGTGCCATTGACGAGACAGTGCATCGCCAAGGTCGTCTACGCGTCGAAGCAGCAGCTGCAGCCGCCCGACGGGACGACATGCCGTGAGTAATTGACGCCGGTTGGCTGGTTTCGCGAACGAAATATCAATAAACCATGTACAAGAAAAACTAGTTTAATAGAAACATAACATAAATGCAAAATGTACCGAAAAACAAAACAAAAATAAAATAAAAAACAGCAGAAATAAAATAAAACAAACTATTTCTAACAATATAGAATATTTTTATAAGATGATGCAGCCCTCCAGGTGATTGGTAAATTCACAGCGCTTCATCTTTTCAAAGCAAATGGGACAGCTGGTAATATCGTTGGCTGCATTGAACTGAAAGCCCTGGCTGGAGGCAACCACATCGTTCTCGAGCTGGAATTCCTGCAGCAGTGTATCCTCCCCAAACAGATCTTCAGTAATCAACAGATCGCAGAGCTCAATGGCTGCGGTCACCTCATCCACGTTATCATCGTATTCATCATCGATCATGACAATGTCGTCGTCATTGTAAAGCTCCTCTTCCTCCATAATCTCGCGCTTGATGTTAATGGTGCGATCATGGCTGCTTATTGCTGCCCGTTTTTCTGGTTTTGTGAGCACAAATTTATTTTCAGGCGCAGCCTCATCTTCGCTATCTGATATGGTTAAAATTGGAACTTTTACAGAAATATCTTCATCGTATTTCTCCCAGCCCTCGGTCTCTGAAGAGTCCCGTCGACGTTTGCTCGGATTCTGTTTGTTTTGCGCCTCTTGTATTGGCTCATTTTGTTTATTTCCGTTATCAAAACGCTTGCACCAAATCTCGCGCAAATGGTTGCGGTTTACATTGTCCGGCGGCTGGAGCTGACCGGGGATGCTCGTTGTTAGACTATAGCCCTGACCCTGCATATGACTGCCTATGGACTTGGCCTTCGCCTTGTCCTCGGCGCTTGGGCTGTCTTCGTTGATCAGATCCCCGAAGGTAACTATGTTGCCTCGCTTCTTTGCGTAATTGGTCTGAATGCCAGCAAATGGTTCGTTAGACAGACCCGGATATGAGGTGGGCGGAAATGCGCCTGGCAGTCCAAGATGCGGCTGCGCTTGCGGCAGTAAATTAACAGATGGCTTCTTTTTGCCAAAATACTTGCGAATGTCATCGTTTGAGATTGATGTGATAGTGCTTGATATCTTCGACGCTGGTTTTGCAACTGGTTTGCTTGATTTGGCATCTGGTTTCGGTGGCCCGCTCTTCTTTTCAAAGATGCCGCCACACTGGCGCTGATGTTTTGCCCACCACTGGTCACTGGGACCGGGAGCGCGATTCGACGTGCGCTCCACCCAGCCCTGAAAGGGATTATAATATTGGCAAATGCCATTGCAACGCCAAATGTGCGTCTTATATGCGTTAACCTCATCGTGGAATGTGTGATAAACTGTTATATTAGTGCCCGCCACTTTGTTTATTGTTCCCATAATGCGCTTAAAGTGCGGTCCATGTCCGCCATTGGCCTCAATTATGTTTATCGCAAAGCAATATGCATGTATCATCTCGTGCTGCAGGCGACATAATTTACAAATATACATACATATATTTATTACCATAGATTTATGCTCTTACTAGCAGGGTCTCCACTAGATCCTTGCGTGGACGCAGCTTTAGTAGCGGCTCACTGAGGCGTATAATAATCTCCCTGCTCAGACGATTGCTTCGCTGATAGCAGATACCAGCGCAGGAATACATACGTTTACTCCATTGAACACCGACGGGGCTGAGGCGGCGATTAAAGAACTTCTCATTGAAACGCACGAACATGCCGAATATGTCTGGTGTGGGATCGACCAGCTCCCATTCTGGATGGACGAGATTCTGTGTCTGATCCAGGTAATTGTCATCGTGTCCAACAGGCTCCTAAATAATACAAATGTGAGATGAATGGTTTATTTATATACAACATATTAATATATATGTAAATAATTACATGTGCATCGCTTACCAAAAGGCTGATGTCCGATGGCCGAGTGGCTTCGGAAAAAGGAGCGCTACTTTCATCTGCATTTGAGGTATTCTCGGCATCAAAGTCGTCATCTTTGACCGACTTTTGATTAGTTTTTGCCTATCCAAAGTTGGCAAAATAAGAATGTGAATAAGTGCGTTGCTCGTTTTATTCAGTTACATACATGGGGCGAGTCCGAATCAATATTGATTACATCGCCATTGATTTCCTTTTGAAGCTTCCTTGCAAACACGTAGTCTGGATCATCAGACATTTTCGACAATCGCGAATTTTAATGCGCAGCGAAAAAAGAGCCGTTCTTTAAAATATTTGATAGCTTGGCGGTCCCAAATGAGAAGAAGACAGCTGTTTCTCTGCTGAGTCTTTCGGCAGATCGAAGTGAATAAAACAATATAGATATGATTTTTGTGTGGGTCTGCAACACTTATTTGCCTTGAGTTTAAAAAGTTACTAAGATTTCTAAATCGAAATAAGGCTCAAGGTTTTTTTTATATTTATTTTGCGATTTTTATATTAATTATATTAATACTATTTGCATTTCACATTGAAAATCTTTCTGTGAGCAAAATCATAATAGTTTCTACGAAAACTATAAATTCAAGCGCTTCAGTGCGTTGTCCTTTTTGGATTACAGCTAAATTGTTCATGTCCTTCATGGCAGAACACAAAGTTTGTTAAATGGTTTAGTAACGAATACGGCGACCGCCCCCGCGACCACCACCACCAAAGCCCCGTCGATTTCCGGCACCGCCGCCGCCTTTCGCGGCTCGACGTTCCTTCATGGCCGCAAAGCGATCGGACATGCGGCGCAGCTTCTCGGGCACTTCCTGCTCGGCCTCTTCCAAAATCGTAATCAGCTCCTTGGCCATAGCCCAGTCTTCGCATGTAATGAAGCTAATGGAGATGCCCCGGCGTCCAGCTCGACCCGTGCGACCCACTCGATGCACATACTCCTCAATGTTGCGCGGAAAATCATAGTTGATGACATGTGTTATGTCCCCAATGTCCAGACCACGTGAGGCCACATCTGTGGCAATCAGAATCCGTGCTACACCCGACTTAATGTCGGCAATGGCCTGCTCCCGATCGCTCTGCTCACGATTGCCGTGAATGCTTTGCGTGACGAATCCGTCCAGGGTTAGGTCGCTGGAAAGATCATCGACAATTGCCTTGCGGCCGCAGAATACAATAATTTTGTCCGATTCGGACATGTTCTTTAAAAACGATTTGAGCGTTGCGAACTTGTCCCTTTCATCATCCAGCACTTCGATCACCTGCTGCACAGAGTGCGTGGCCGCCAAGTCCAAAGAGCCCACGCACACCTGTATGGGATTCTTCATGTAGCTCTGGGCAAGTCGACGCACACCCGGCGGCCAGGTGGCCGACGTCATAATTGTCTGCCTGTCCGGGCGAATGTGGAGCAGATCCTTGCGTATCTTCGGCTCGAAGCCCATGTCGAGCATGCGATCGACGTCGTCCAGCACCAGGTACGTAATTGTCGACACATTGATAACGCCCGCCAGATCGTTTAGGCGGCCTGGCGTACAGATTATAATCTCTGCGCCGCGTTCCACTTCGGAAATTTGCATTTGGCGACTGCCGCCGCCGTAGACGCAAACAGCTTTCATATCGCGAAAAGAATACTTCTTCACCTCCATTTCGATCTGGAGAGCAAGCCCCCGCGTGGGCACCAGGACTAAGACATTGGGACCACCGCGTGTGCCGCGTTTCGTGCTCTGGTACTCGGTATGAATCATGCCGGGCAGCAGGAAGGCGAGCGTTTTACCGATGCCGGTCTGAGCAATGCCAATCATGTCGTGGCCTTTGAGCAGAATTGGCCAGGCCTGCGACTGAATGGGCGAGGGCTTCGCGAAACCCTGCTTCTGCACTTCGCCAAGCAGATCGGGATACCCGGCAAAGCACTGCTCGAAACGCCACACGGGATTCGGAATTGGTGGCAGAGTTTCGCCATCCATCGCCTCGAACACGTGCGCAACGCTGATGTTGTCGTTGCTGCAGCGAATGCGTTCCAATTCAGCTTGTGACAATTGGGCCACCTCATCCCACTCCATGTAAAAGTTCTTCGCTAATGGTGGGCATTTGGCCCAGCGTTCGGCTTGTGCTTTTTCCCAGTCTTTGTTCACCGCCTCCCAATCAATAATGCCTGTCAGATCGCCACCTTCTGGAATTTCCATCGGTGGCAGCGGTGTAAAATCATAGCTGGAAACGCTACCGTCACCACCACTAGCTGCTTCATATCGATTATTGCCGTTGCTAGAGCGACTATAGCCGCCTCCAGCATCGCCGCCATATGTCTTTCGCCTGCCGCCGCCATCGCTGTTGATTTGCTTGCTCAGCTCGTTGATAGCACCGTTGACGTCTTCTCTAAAGTTGCCAGTGACTTTGACAATCAGGTCGCCCTTATCAACAATGATGTGAACGTTGTAATCGTTCTGAATGCGAATTATATTCGATCCCCCGCGTCCAATAATGCGGCCAACCATTTGGGTTGGAATCTTGAGCGACTCAATGAAGGCGTAGGCTGTCCTCTTCCCAGTGCTGGCATCGTGATCATTATAATTATTGCGACGCGTTTTGCCGTAGCTTTCGCGATAAACGCCGTGCTTTAGTTCTGCTGGGTCCACACTGTCCCAGGAAAATTCGGACATTTTTTAATTTGAGCTCCGCTTTGTTGTTTGAATCGTCAAAGTGTCCGCAGCGACAGCGAAAAAACGATAAATTTCAGATATTTCGATAACATTCAACTTTAAACACAAGTCAAATGGGCGCCCGCAACTAACGCGAGTATTTTTTTTAACATTTACAACTTTGGATTAGATGGCAACTACATACATTTGTATATATTCAAAGCAATATCACTTAATTTTGGCTGGTATACATGGAAGAATATTAAATAAATAAATAAATAAATGGTATTTTTTGGTAAATTTTTCCGCATTTCAGTCATTCATCTTCGAGTGCATACGACCACACTACATCGTCAGCGGCCATTGAAACATTTAAAAATACGAACGCCGACTGCGCGAATTGTGCCGAAGCGACACGAAAATGAAATATCTGACCAAGCGACAGCGTACAAGAAGGGTATGACTTTTTAAGTGATTTGGAAAGATCTGTTACCCGATCAGCACTGAAGGCCTCAACGGAGAGAGAGACAACGTCCCCCAATAAGAAGGTAAGCTCAATGCTAGCGGTTAAGCTGAACACGTGCAACTTCCACTTCTAATTCCTATTTAAATTGCTCCATATAAAAGCAGGTGCCATTGACGAGGCAGTGCATCGCCAAGGTTGTCTACAAATCCAAGCATCATCGTCAGCTCCAGAAGCAACAACAGCGAGGGGACGACATTCCGTGAGTAATCGACGCCGGTTGTCTGGCATCGGTGTCAAATGCCGCCACACAACACATAGAAAAACTGATTTATAAACAAATGTGCAGCGCATTAGCACGCTTTGAATTGACAAAAGACAAACACTCCACACAGAAGGCAAACATGAAGTAAATCAAATGGCTCGAATGTTATGCAATTGATCTTCGATTCGTTAAGCCAACTGAAACTATTCGTAACAGTTCATCAATTAAGTCTAACACTCCCGATTTTTGCCTTTCCTTGTGCGATGCAGTTTTTGGCATAAGCTGGAAAGAGCTGCGCTCAGGTGTTTCCTGCCATTCTAAAACTCGAAAAATCAGAAGATTCGAAACATTCTAAGAAATAGTAGTTAAACTGAAAATAATTGTTTGCTTGAGAGTTGTTAGTTAACAATATATACAAATATTTTAAATATAAATATATGTTTTTATACTTTCCGTAGATCAGCGTCGCTTTCAGTTTAGATTTGGCTCGAGCAGTTTCTGTCAGCATTTTGATCGGGATCTGAAGAGTTATAAACCTCGGCTTGAGCCACTGACCCTAGGCAAAACCGCCAAATATCAACAACAAACAACCGTTTCCAGCAACCATTTGAAATTTACGCAGTTGACAAAAAGGCTAACAATGTCTTGGAGCCCAGATGTGTCAGTTCACGAACTGCTGTTGCTCTTAGCCATGACTACACCATACAAGGAACTGGCCAACCTGATGCTATCCATGCATCAGAACACGGGATTTGGACCACTGAGTACGGGCAGGGCCAGCACTGCCGGCAATATACCATGCATGAAATTCTGGTCCAATCCCTTTTATATGAGATGCGTCAATAGCACCAAGAAGAAATACAATCCAAATCAGTTCGCCGATATTGTGCCCCAAGGCTCCCTGAAGCCCATTGGATATGAGGCCAAGTGCAAAAACCAAATGCAAAAGCAGCAGCAGCAGAAGCAATTACAACCGATGATGAAGGATGATTTGTGGCTGCTCCAGCAATGCAACAGCAATATAATCGATCCGAATCCCAACAGCATTGTGGACAGCATCAAATGCATTTGTAAGCGCAGCATCCAGTGGGACAATTGGCAGCAGAAAAATCAGCAGCAAAGAGCATTGAGCTGGGGTCAGCGTAGTCGGGCTGTATTGGCTTATCAGCAACATAGCTTATATGGCCACACCAGCCAACAAATGGTTTGTCCAGCAGTTGCAGCAGCAACCAGCAACGATATTTATAACGTGCGCAGCAAGGACAATTCTCGTTACTTTGATAAAAGCCATCATTATTATAATGCAAGCAATCCAAGCAACAACAGTCGCTGGCAGTACCAGCAGCAATACGTGCGCTACAGTTATCCGGGCCAACTCCAGCAGCAGTATTGGTGGTCCAATCCACGCCCACAGTACCATACCAATTGCTTTTACAAGGGCAAACATTGCAATTATTGCTACTATTTGGTTCGCCACAGCAACCAGAACCACAACAAAGATCCATTTAAGCTGAATCTGTACCAGGAGGAGCAGGGTGCAGCTCAAATGTATGCAATGCACGGTAAATTCTTCTTTGATATGGCCAGACGATACAGACGTACTATATATCCATAATCTTCAACAGCAACAGTAACGAAGCCAATACCAATTCCGATTGACAACTGGGAGGTAACAACAACAGCCAAACCGCAGGTGAATTGAATAGCTATGAGTATTTCTGATCCTTGTCTAATAACATAATGTATTATCAGAATGTATTTTCCAATATGGCATTATTCCCATTTTCTAAGCTTAGGTATCGAATTTCCCAAAATCTCGCTTCTAAGCAAATTTAATGTAGTATTCAACCTTTTTTATTTCTTCTAGTGTCTTGAGCCGATGTCAGTGGCAATTGTATCAGAATCATCAGCAACGCGTGCCCCTCCAATTCCACGTTTGTGGAGACCTCCGTTGCCAGGAGGTGTCGGTTGCAATCTATATACGGCAAACTTTCCACAATTGCCACCACCAAATCAGCGACGCTGTTACACGTCGGTTTGTCTTAATGGGGCAGCTCCGGCCAGAAAGTGCTCTGTTAGGGGCAGGTCTATCCATGCCCGCCGACCGTTCAATAACACAACACTACCCAAATCTACACATCAGTAACAAACAGCTGATTCAACGGACATTGGCAATCGTAAATATTTAAAAAAAAACGGTACTTCCGACGTCCAACGGCGGCTTCGCTGTTATTGCCGTAGCCCTCCCACCCTTCCTGTGTGGCGAAATCTTTTCTTTTTTTCTTGAAGTATTGTTGTAAATTTCATTTAAGTCACGAGGCAAGACAAAACATTAATCTACGCCTGATATATACATATATATTTTTTTTAAATAATAAATATAAATAAAATTAGAATTTAAGGTAACATAATAAATATTAACTTACAAATAATAATCAACAAATTAACAAAAAAAAAAATTGTATTACAAAAAAAATAAAATTTTGACTAATACCTATTGAATTAATAAATATTCAACTAATAAATAATATTTAACAATAAATAACGGAATTATAATTTCAAAAATAAAAAAAACAGTTACAACAGAAAATAATATGCAAAAATTGCGTCCAACATTGGCCAAAACCAGTTTTACATCGCTGGTGTAAGGCCGATCAGTGGAGAGGATTTGGGCGCTGCGCTGGCGCACTGAGGATGAATTGAAGTTTCCACGCCGTCAAAATATTCGGATGGAACGGAATCACTTTTATAAACATATATATTGTCCAGGGTTGGTCCATTACTTCCAGTAATTTTTGCTGGTGCAAACTGTTCGTAAAATATAATATTAGATAAAATTAATATTTTACTAAATAACAAAGTTAAGACAAGGCAAGACAATTGTTACAGAAATCCACTTATTGAAGAAACAATACATTCATAGTAAAACTTATCTGTGTGAATAAAGTTTTATTGTGGAATAATAAAGAGAATCAATTTTAAATTAAAATTTATAAGATAATAAATAAAATTTAACTTGTTTATTGTTTGGTAACCTTTTTTTTTTTAAAGCGAAATACAACCCTCCACACAGTTGAACGAGCTATCGATATCAGCGGTGATTAATATCGGAGTATGACCTGTTACTCTCGATATTCAGTCACGGCGTGACACGACATATTTGTCAGTCACAGTAAATTAGATCCAGGTACGCTCCGATATTGCTCAACTCTAGCTGAGTCCCATACACAAAACAAACAGCGCATTAAACAATTCAAGATTTTCCATAATTGATAGACATATGTGTGATATGGTAATGGTGACAAGTCTGCGACTCAATTAAAGCCAACTTTGCAAACAAAAACGACATTAGCAGCACTGCAACGCCAATCTGCCAATCTGTCAATCTCATCAATATCAAAAAACCAAATTCGAAAGTTTTGCAACCCGCATTAAAGAAATCTTCAAAAATGGTCCGGCTATTCACATTGAGCGTCTTTTACAAGGGCGCCAGCGAAGCACGCCTACTGAAGACAGCATCCGACTTGCAGTCCTTCTCGTTTTTTCAACGTGGCACAGTCAATGAGTTCATGACGTGAGTATGCGCAATTCGCCCATTTGCCCATTGCACCCACCGACTGACCGACCGAGCGGCCCGCATTAACAACCTGTGCCCCACTTTAATACACACACATATGTTTGTTTGGCTCGCCCTCCTCACAGTTTCGCTTCGAAGACTATTGTTGAACGCACACAGCCGGCACTGAGGCAGTCAGTCAAACAGGATGCCTATATGTGCCATGTGTATGTGAGAGCCGATAATTTATCTGGCGTTCTTATCGCTGATCACGAGTATCCACATCGTGTGGCACACACGTTAATTACAAAAATACTAGATGACTTCACAGCCAAGGTGGCCGCCGAGCAGTGGGCCAACGGTACCGAAGCGACCATAAGCTTTGATTCCTTGCCAGGATTTCTGGCCAAATACCAGGATCCCAAAGAGGCCGATCCCCTAACGAAAATGCAAAACGATTTGGATGAAACGAAAATCATACTGAAGGACACAATTGCGTCCGTGCTGGATCGTGGTGAGAAGCTGGAGGACATGGTCACTAAATCGGAGCAGCTATCCATGCAGAGCAAGGCATTTTATAAGACAGCGAAAAAGACCAATTCGTGTTGCAGTTTCGCCTAAAGCAGGTTAACGGAGGCACTGGAACGTAAAACAGGAACACAAACACCGCTAACAGAAACAACAACAAAAAACACCAACGTGCAACTAGCAAGATCAACAGGGTCAGGATACAAACGGCGATAAGGCGCTGATGGCTAATGACTCAGACGTAGAATTTGTATGCTTTTTATAAATTAATTAGTTAATTTTATATTTAATATATATCGTACCATACTGTACGCATATACCTAGTTGGAAAGGAATCGATTTAAAGCCCTTCATTTGCACTGCTGTCGATGAGTAATACATAAATAACAATACATGTTCATTCAAATTCAAAATTACAATACCTCCTACAGAGGCATGAAAATGCTGTAAAAATGAAAATGCGACTCATTCTCAGTGCAAATAGTCTAAAATTCTACAATAAGATAAGAGCCTAATTCCACTGTTGCAAGGATGCTAACAAACAGCAGAAGAGTGAATTCGGAGAGAATTTCAGTCAACACGGTCAACTCTTCGAATTTGAAGCTTCATAATCATTCATCATTGTATTGGCTGCTTAATAATGAAGAGAAGCTTGACAATTTTCGACTGGGTATATGCAAAAAATACATACAAACAGTCCCTATTATTTAATGTGCGAATGTGCCCCAATTCGTGTGTCTGTGTCAGTGTCTATCCGTGTGTGCGTGTGTGTTTTAAAGTTTAACCTGGCATCTTGTTGTTTGCATGGCTAGGCTAACGGTACAGATAATATTATACATATGCAATTATACCAATATACATAATTATGATAATATATACATGTGTAAATGTTTCAAACTTAAGGCTTTGTGTGTCTATCTCCTTCGGTTATGTTCTCTCTCTCTCTCTCTGCCTCGAAATCTTTCTATCTTCTTTTTTTTTTAATTGCTTTTGCTTTTTAATCTGATGCCAATTTAATATTATATATATCCAATATGTATATATTTATGATTCAGACAAATTACAAGCGACTTCCAACTGCCAAATACTCAACAGGCGACATCGGGCAACTACAAATAAAAAGTATTACGCTAAATGTTATTTGAACTGTTTTCGATAATTATTTAAATTTTCTTTTGTTTTATAGCTAACTCAATTATTATATTCAAAGGTGAAAAGATTGCATTTGTTATTTACATTTATTCAAAATGCAACTTTCAAAAATTTAATTCAATTCGTTTCTCCGAAAAAATTGTTTAACAAATTATTATTTTAAAAAAAAAAAAAAGCTTCAAATAAATTTCACACTTTTACTTAAGGGCATCTTACGACGTATGTTAAACGTATTTTCAATACGTTTTTATTATTAGGTTCATATAGTATCAGAAAACTGTTGAACAGAGTTTAAAGCGGTTATCAACGATATCACACAAGAAAAACTGGAAAAAAAAATATGCATCTGCATTGCTTACGAGTATAATAATCTATATAGTATATATATATTTATATTTCAGCATGATTCATTATGAAATTTTAAAATTGAAGGATTTAGTGCGGAAAATGAACTAATTTGGTAGCGAAAACCTGAAAATCGGAATTTGTGTGTGTCAAGTCCTTATTCTATACTCGAATTAAAACATCAACCGAGTAGCAGACGTGATTCCAGTTGATGCGAGAACTTGGAATAAATTGCGATGTGGCTGGCTTGCGAGGATTATTTAACTATGGGCGTTGCTTGATATGCGTGGCCATTAGCTTTATCTTGATACGTTTGCGATCACGCGAAATTATCTCCATGCGCTCCTTGATGCTCGTTTGGAAGAAGATCAGGTGCAGAGTACGGCTGGCTGAGCACAACTAAATGTGGAGGAAAATAATAAATCATAGATGAGTTCGTGGTCATATCATATATATATATATGTATATGGTACGCACCTGTTGTAACAAGCGTGCCTTCAGTCGTATATTGGCCGGCTCCTCCTGCTCAAGACTGCTGCCATACGTCTCCAGATGTAGATTGAGCACAAAGATGAGCGTATCGCGTATGGTTTGTACAATCCGCTGCACTTGCTCCGTACGAAAGAGTCGACGCACGAGAAAGCCACGTGTGGCAGCATTTAGCAGCGTGGCAGCTTCATGGCGTCGCTGCATCTCTGACTGCTGGCGATGATCAATCAAATGGAACCAAATGATATCAGATCAGACCAGATAGCATGTTATTTATAATTAGAGCCATTAATGGTTTCGGTATTAGTAAATTAGTTCGAGTTAGTTCGATGATCTCCCTCCTTAGTATTTATTCAACATTTTGGAAATGGGAATGTTTGCCAAATGATTAGTTAGTTAGTGGTTGCTAGTTGCTATTTGTTCCCAGAGATTGCCAATATATTTGGCTTAAGGCACTTTTGGATTTATTGCATTAATCACTATCACTTCTTGGCCACAAAGCGCTGCTGTTGGAGCAGAACAGCAGATTCGCATACAATTCGCAATTCGCACAGACAGATTTGAAGAAAAGGAAGAGATTTGTTTTGTTTTTTTTTTTTTTTGGTTAACACATTGCCCCAGACAATAGCTGGGAGCACACTGGCTACTTACAGTTAAACGGTTCGGGGATGCACTGCGTCGAGTCTTGGCCAATTGCAACGATTGCTGTTGTTGCGGGCTGCTGCGTGTATTGTTTTTGCTGGTCGCCATCGTCTGTGGTGTCAATGTTGTTGTCTTGTTGTTGCTGTTGTTGCCGTGCTTGCTGTTATTTTTGCTGGCTCTTTGCACTGGAGTCGGCGACTTGGACAACAGCGGTGGACTGCTGATCTTCTTCGATTGGCTGCGCTGTACGGGCTTTTTGATTTTGCTGTTGTTGCTGCGCAGTGAGTTGGATTTGGGTCCACTGGACGCACTCTGCAGAGGCAGCGACAGCGACATCAACTCTATGCCCTGACCCTCAGAATTACTGTCTATATCGAAGAGACGCTTTCGTGCCACATGCATCGAGTGCCCCTGGCTAATGAACTCCGAACTTTGTGGCATCGAGGAGTGAGATGTTGCCGTTGGCGTTGGCAAATCATCGGTGCTGGTGTACTCGGAAATGGCACTGGGACTGGCCGCACCGGTGAGCGGCTCGTGCGCATAGGCGGACACATTGATCTCGGTGCATATCTGTTCGATGAGAAACTTTTGCTGGCGATCGAACTCCTCCTGCATGCGACGCTGCTCCTCGTGCTGATACTGCACAAGTTGTTGGAAGCGATCCCGATGAGCCGTCTTGATATCTTTAAACATTTGGCGCTTGGCCTGCGCCAGCCTGTTGCGTTCGACCTGCTCCTGTCCCGCCAAACAATCGGTTGTCTCGTGCAGCGCACGCTGCAACAGATCTTCCAGTTGCTGTTGCTGATGCTGCAGTCGAGCCGTTGTGCTGTTGCTACTGCCACCACGCCGTCTTCTTCCCTCTGCAGATGTTGCCGGGGATCTGGGAGTGTTACGTTGCACCTGTTTGGCCCGCGACTCGACGGTGTCGCGACGCAAATGCGCCAAACCCATCGATGATGAACATCCCGATACGTTGTCGTTGCTCGTTGCTGGCATTGCGAAACGGCAACGTGTCGATAATTGAGCTGGTAATGGTGGGACTGGTGGTGGCACTGGTGGTGGCACTGGGGGTGGTGTTAGCGGCCTTCCTCCCTCGCGCTGCATGTGCTCGATCAGCGCCTGTGATGGCTGCTCCAGCGTGAAGGAACGCGATCGATGCAATTGCTTCGAATCCATTTGGGAAGCGCTCAGTGCTGGACTGGTGCTGGAGCGCATCATTCGCTTGTCCGCTTGTCCAATCAGCTGCTCGTTCTGCCAAAGCAAATGGGCAGATTCCGGCTGCAGTGGCTCCATCCGTTTGCCCAGGCCAGAGCGCTCAAACATCCGAATGCGACCGCTTATGTTGTTCAATTTGCGTTGTCGCATTGCGCTCAGCGATGTCGTTGAACTTGTGGCCGTAGTTGGTGTTGACACGCATGATGACTTCGTCGATGACTGCATCGGTGTTGGCGGATTTACGCATATCGTTGGTATCGCAGTTATCGAAAGACCAGCTAATGCCGTATGCTTCTCCGACTCAATATTGAGAGTCTGGGGTCGATTTGGTGCTGCTGAGCTGCTAAGCTCCTCCTCTTGATACACATCCTTCTGCAGCAGCTGCTGCTGGCGTGTGCTATCATAGATAAACGTTTCCGTTTGCTGCAGTTGTGGCAGTTGATGCATGCTGTTCACTGTGCTATTCGTGCTACTGCTGTTGTTGCTGCTTTTGCTGGTGTTACTGCTGCTGCTGCTGTCAGCTTGTTCCTCGTCTAGCGGTGATGTTGATCTGATGGCATGCGGCTGTCTGTACTTGGCCTCTAGCGCCTTAGCTTGCTGTCGTAGCTGCTGCATTTGGCGTCGCTTTTCCGCCGTCATCTGTAAATGGTAATTTGCATGCTTCAGTAATGGCACTCCCCACATATATACATGTATATATACTCACAAGTGGCGGTAATATGGGTTGACCATCGATCCGGAACTGCGACACGTATTCTGGCGGCACTGCCAGCTGGTAGGGATTGGCGACATTGGGTGTGTTGGTATCCAATCTTAATCCGTCCTCATTCTGTTCTGCGGCTTCACGCAGCACATCCATTGCAAATCTGTGATAAACCATCGAAAATAAAACAGAGCAAAACAGCAAAGATGAATTATTATATTTTAATTATATTTTATTTATTTAATGGTGGTAAACTCACTTTACATTATCCATATCCATATAAAAGAAATGTTTGTTAAATGCACTTTAAATTTTGGAAGGAATGTTGTGTGAAACAATGCCAAGCGATGCTCTTTTTTGGTTTATGTTTTGTTTCTGTTTTTGATTTCGCCCAGTGTGCGTGTTGCCAAAAGCTATAATTGAAAGCTAACTACATTTGTTTGTCCGTTGCTATGACAATTTCAAGGACAACTGTGCACTTTGAACGGCTGTCGGTTGGCTGCCACACGAACATAAATACAAACTAAAAAGAAAAGCAGCAAGAATAATTAATTAAAAGAAAATTGCTTGGCATTTGCTTTTCTGTTCGACTGCTTTGCATGAGCCTGCCAGCTTGCTGATGTTTTTGAATTCAATTGACTTTCGAGCAAGTGGGCAGCTCTTGCGCGCAGCGCGCTATGCTGTACAGGTTGAATAACATGCGCTGTTACACGAAATCGATGATATAGTCGATGTGAAACGGTTATCGAAATGCCGATATAATGAGTGTTGAGCAGCAGGTTAACATAGGCGTAACATAGCATTTGATATCGCGTTGCGCGTTTCGGACCTAGTTCGTTGTTATTATAAATTTTTTTGTTTTTGTTTATTGGGCGGCTAAAATCGGAGCAAGCAGACAGAGGCAAAAGTGACGCGCAAGCATCAATATTTGACCAAATTGTATATCGAATTGTTTCGTTCTGGTGCCGAAAACAGCATAAGATCGTGTAGCATAAGGACGTACGTACCCCCCACAATCACAATCAACCTCAACTCAACCCGTCCCAGCCCCTTCACTCTTCTCGGCAACGACGCGACTCTCAACATTTGTTGTTGTTTTGTGTGCTGTTGCAGGCTATTCCAGGAGCGTTTTTTTTTCATGTGTATGCGAGTGTGTGCGAATTACAAAAATAAGTCTTTCAAGATCTGCCGACATATTTGAACAAATACAGAAACAAATTGAGTTGAGAATGAAGATTTGTTCAATTCCAAAAAATCACATGTGCGCGAAAATATGTATATATGTATGTAGTAGCCTTGTAAATGTTTCTGTATCTGAGTCGTCGGGTGTGTGTGTGTATGTGTGGGTGTTGTTATCCGTAGCAGCTGCCGTTTTAGCTTGAGTATGGTGAGGGGGTGCGGAGTATTGAGCTGTAATTGTAACTGCGTTTTAGTTTGCTTCCAAGGGAGGCGTTTGTTTCAACCAGAATAATTTTTTTTTTTGCGGTGGGCACTTGCGAAATGTCTAAAATGCAAGTCTTAAGTCGATTGACTTTTATTTGCTTTGCTTACATATATGTATGTATGTGCATAAAAAAATGTCTTTGTATTTAATTACTTTGTACATACTAGAGCAGAATAGAGTACAAAAAGAATGACAACACCACACACACATATATGCTTACGCATATATATAATATGTATACATATATATATATATATATATATATATATGGATATATATATATTTTTGAATATATATTTAAATATATATATATATTTATACACACGCACACAGTAAATATGTAAGCACATATGTATGTATGTATATTCTGCGACGCAATTGAAAAGACATCGAAGGCCAAACAACTTTGCTGTTTTTGTTTTCGCGTTCTTTTTACGCTTTTCTGTTATTTGGCTTTGTTTTTGTTATTATCACAACTTCACTCACTCCTCGCACAATATTGTTGCTGTTTGCTGCTCACGCGCCCGATCGTTTGCGCAATCCATCTCGCTGTAGCACGCAGCCGGCGTCTCAGGCGCGGCCAATGCCAAACGCCAACGCTTCCTTCGCTGAGCTGAGTAACTGCAGTCCTTTGAGGAAGCAAATTGTCACAATTATCTTACATACCCCATTCAAATATTGGGTGGCAATCGCAACGCAATTTAATTTCCTTTATTTTTGTTTTTGTTATGTTTGCACACTGTTTTAAATGGAAAAGCGGGCGTATACGCAGAATTGAAATCGCTTTACCCAAAAGTATTTTAGTATAAAAAAATCAACAAATGCAATTTCTATAGATGTGATTACAAAGCATATATTTGAATAACCTTTTGCTGTTATAGAGTGAGAGAGTGAGAGTATGGCTTGGTCGGTGTTGTCCACATTGAAAGCAGAGAGATTCGAAAGTGCCCTATCATTATGGACATTTCTGTTTTTGTCCCATTTTAATAATAATAATACGAACAGCCACTATATTGTTTTTCTTATTTGGATTATTCGTTTGCATTTATTTTTGGTAAATTGCCATATTCTGTTGTTTTCAGCAATATTTCATTTCTACGCAGCAGCAACAATCGGCAGCATCAGCATCGGCCGGAAAAACAAGTTGGCTCAGTGCCCCTCAAGAGTGAATTGAGATTCTGGCTGTGACCATTCGCATTCACATTCAGTGAGGAAAAGTGCAAGTGCAAAGATTGATGTAACGGTGCCCATGCGCGCACAGCTGTTCGATCAATTGGAACCGATTGTCGAACACTAACCCAACATAAGCACAAACCCTAACCCAAACGCAAACCCAAACCAAAACAAAGTAACCCAATTATCGGGCCACATTCTGTTCAAAGCACATTTATTAACAAGCCGATAACCGAAAGAGTCAGACCAATTTATCAACAAAGAAAATATGTTTCAAATTCCACGACCTTCGCGGCTAACGCTGCAAGGGGCTGCAATCGCTCTAATCATTGTGCTTCTAATGTCCTGGTAAGTAAAACCACTCACACACACAAACTCATACATACACACTTTCCATATTCCTGTTGCATGAAGTTGTCAATAATTTAAATACTTAAGGTGTACTCACGCCTTCTAAATTTGGGTCACAAGCCAAAACCAAACGCATTCCCATTTTAAAGGAACAAAAATAAATTCTATAGCCGGCGACACAGGAACGGTAGCGCAAAGAGAATGACACAAAGAAAATGTTTGGAAGAGAGAGAGAGAGAGGGAGAGCGTGGACGATTCGTCGCGTGGCCAAATTGTATACCCTAGCAGTGGATATTATAATTTTGTCATATAACATGTTGAAATGTGATATAAAATATATATGTTCACACATTTTGATCAGGATCAGTAGTCTATATAAATATATATATATATATATGTATATGTATATGTATATGCGTGCAAGGGTATTCAAAATTCGTCCCAACAAAATAACTTTCTCTTGTTCAAAGTTGCAATGTTTTATTTTAGGAATAAGTATATATATATCTGTACACGTATATATGTGCATATGTGTAAGTGTGTACGTGCTTACACCTTGGTTTCGGCTGGCTGCTCAGCGTTGCCTTTTGGGCCCCCCGCTTCTACCTATGTATATACATGTCTATATGTAAAGACGTATGTATGTATTTGGTTGGTGGTCAGTTGCGTTGTTCTTTGTGCTGACTTTTTACATGCATAAATATGTACACACACACGTATATATATATATTTATGTGTATTTATATATATATATATATAAATGTCATTTCCATGTATACCCCCAAACAGCTCAGCTGCTGCCCTGGCTTGCATTGCACATGTATGCGTGTGTGTGTATGCAATCACAATTTCGCTGTGTCGCGCAATTAACCAATGGAGAATATAGCAAAAATGGTTCGCATTAAGTCAGATTCTATATAAGGACGCATATGTGCTTAGATTAGATTATATCTTGAGAGTAGAACGAGTCTTCTCAAAATGCACTTATGCTGCACTAGTTTGTTTATCAGTCGACTGATTAGCAGTGAAAATAAACAACAACAACAACTGTTATGCAGCTAAAGGTTGTTTGTCAGGCAACGGCGCCAACAACTGCCAATAACAATAACATCAACAACAAAAGCGAAATCGAATACCATTATTCAATATATACATATGTATATATATATAAATGTATGTACATATATATATATATATAAATGAATGTACATATATTTTGAAATGTATGTACATATATACATAGATAAGTTAGTTGATCAGAAACTTTCTTTACATTAATGAAACTTTTTATTGTGACAACAAATACTTGGGGGCTGATTCTATTTAGACTTGTATTATTATTGGATGTTGTCAGTTACTTTTTCCTCTGACAATATTGTTTTGGCTTTTGCGGTAAACAAATGTGTAACCTAGCGGTCAAGTGTAACCATTGTGATAATTCGAATTCTCCAATTCGCTAGAGAGTGAGCGAGAGACAGCAAGGAGATAGCACCTTGTACGATGCATAGCTGATAACCCTATCATAACACGTGATGTGCGTACCAAATTTGGTTTCGCTTGATAATCAATGGGTATAAAAATAACAAAGACAAGAAGGTGATTAGTCAGTTTTGCGTATGCTGTTTTTGTTATTGCCAACTAAGATACAACGCACATTGAGGAATGACAACTTTCGCTATTTGCCCCACTTTAAAAAATCTAATCTTTTAAGTGCGACAAATTTACTGCCTTTAACTTTTTATAAATACATCTATACATATATAAAATGAATACGTGTTTACTAACTTACAATATTCATTGTATATAATCTGTTTGATTTGGGGAAATTAATGTGTGACCAACTGAAAGTTTCACAGATATAAATCAGATATACTCATTACGGTGCCAAATTGTTTGCCAGCGTTTGCTTAAAATAAATTTGTTTTTTGCTATGCACTTACATAGTCAGTAAGTAACTATAACCATAATATTTTATAATTTGTATTAATTATATTGTATAGTTTAGTTTAGTTTAGTATTAAATACTTTATTCGATTGATATTTGTTCAAAGACCAAACGATGAATGAACGACTATTCAAAAATAAACAAATCAAAATATACAGGAACGAAAGTTAATCAGCGCGTTTGAAAGGTCAAAAATTTGAAATAACAATTTAAGTCACTTTTGCTTATTAGCGTTGAACATTTCCGTACAGCTAGCTGTGCACAAGATAGAGAGAGAGAGAGAGAGAGAGAGACACAGAGTGAGTGTGAGACGTATAAATAAAGAGCAAGGTAGAAAGAGAGAGAGGTGCGAAAGAGTAGCGTTCTTTGCATAACCTGTAGATTAGTCAGGTTCAGTCAGATACTAGCAAACAGGGAATCACACACACACACACACACACACGCAGTAGAAGAAAACAGAAACAAACACAGATCAGCTGAGTTCGCACAATAAATAAACGAAACGAAAACCAAAACCGAAACCATAACCAAAACCAAGTTATATAAAATTGTGATGATGCTGGACCAGCCAGCTGCTTCCTGTTAGAACGTGTTTTATATTTTGTTTGTGTTTTTTTTTTTTTTGATTTTAGCCATCTTAAGAAACTTATATAGAGAGTAACGCTCAATGCGATTGATAATTGGTTAGCTGGTTAAGCCAAGTTAGCAAGTCGCATTTGTGCTTGACCCGTCAACATCTTCAGTTCATCTTCAAGATCCCTCGACGAGTTTGTTGCTCTCAGTGTATGCTAATTGGCTAATTGTTTCCTGGTTTGCCTGCCTGGCTGTCTATCTTTGCAGTGTTCGTCCGTTGGGTGTGCTCTTCCTGGGCCTATTCAGCTACTGGCTCTATTGGACACGGTGTAGTTATCGTGTGGTCCTTACACCGCAGCTGCGCAACAAATTCGAATCGTGGTTGCATCGCGCTGAGAATTGGCGTCACAACTCACCCAGCATGTTCTGTCTGGTTAGTAGCGGCTGCCTGGCCAGCCTTGCCATTTTGGGACATCTGTTATCGGGCTCAACACTGGTGCTGACCATATTGGTACTCTCAGCACTGATCTCCACCAAATACAATTTCAAGCTGCTGCAAATTGAACGCAAAGGTAAATATATTTCATATTTTTATATGTATTATATACACACATTATATATTGTTTTCACTTTGAATTCAATTCACTTCACTTGCAGATTTTCAGTGGTCAGAGAAGATCAACTATACCAATGCCGATGCGGAACTGGATGATGAGTTCATGCCCGACGTGAACGAATCGAATCTGTTTGTGCTGGAGCGCGCCAGTGATGTGGCTACAATCAGTTCACCCACCGATGCCGATGGGGTTGGCGATAATGATGATGATGACGATCGCAGCGATGATATACCTTCCGAGCTCTTAATACCCGATTCCATACCCGAAATCGATGAGCACTCAACGGACGAGGATGATGAGTTGGTGCCCTTGATGTCTCAGTCCAAGCACACAGCAGAGGAACGAAGTGCTGCAGGCTACGTCAAATCTGAACAGACAATGCCGAACGATTCCACCAACAATACCAATTTGTCAAAGGCAGACAAAACGATGGATTTTCGCAGGGGACACTTTAAACGAGACTCATCATTGTCCACCACCTCTTCGTCGTCAGAGGAGAGCCTATCCAAGGGTCTGCAGTTTCCCGATCATACCAGCGTCGATGCTGGCGCTCCGTCGCTGCCTCAGCTAACTGGTACAGCGATGATCAGCGATGCACCCACCGGCAGCGCCAGCTCCCTATTGGCTATCGCTGTTAAGGCACAAGCGGCGCAGTCCCTGCTTCCCAGCCTCATGTCCAACTTGGTCAAGTGGGGCGCCAACGAGCTATCCGCTACAACGGATTGCACAGATAATGTAGCGCTGCCCAAATCTCAGCGACGCCAGGTAACCGCGTTGGATTCATCCGATGAAAGCGACTTTGAGATACTCGAGACGGATGATTTTAAGTAAACTATTGTACGCCTCGTATTACCAACTAATATCCTAAATATATATTCATATATATTTATATATATATATATATATACATACGTACTACATACAATGTGCATACGCAAACATAAATCCAATTGGGTCTCAGCACCGTTGAATCTTTCAGCGATTTTTGTGTTTTGCATTTTGCATTATATGACAAAAGCAAAGCAGACAGTTATCAATTTGCTATACATACAGATAAGTGAAATTGTTGTAACGATGTACTGTATTGTATAGTGTTTTAATTCGTATTATACGATGATAAATACTTATTTATATATATATATATATATATACAATTTATATAGGTTTGTAAAATTCGCTTAATTTTGTTCAGTTCTGTTATTCTGGGCTCGTGCTTTGTAGATTATTGTTTTAATTATAATATAATTTTATCATTATTATTTTTATTTGTGTTTTTTGGAGCATCGGTTTAGTTACTAAAGACGCAAATTGCAATTCAGTTGAGTTTCGATCACGAGTTCTATTAGCAGTATGCAAAAATGTAAATACATATTTATCAATATTCATACGCATATACATATACATATATATATATAAATTTAATCGGTTATCCATGCAAATGTTGAGCTACTTAATCTGTACACAGAACGCTTTAAACAAAAAAAAAAAAAAACAAAAATTGTAAGAAAAATCGAGGCAAACATACGTACATATTTACAACCTACCTAATGCGGTGCTGTAACCCATTTCAAAAAAAAAAAAATCGCTTAATACCAATTTTTCGAAATTGTGTATAAAACAAAAATTGTTCTCAAGTGAAACATGCTTATTACTGATTAAACGAAATAAAATCGATTTATTTTGATAAATTACGCTCTTTATGTCTCAAATTCATTGTGAGCATTATAAGTCTGGAAAATGAAATTAATTTTTTTTAAAAATATGTTCTTAATAAACTGCTGTATCTTAATATGCAAATGTGTATGCCAAAGTTAATCCCAATCGAGAGTTTATTATTAGTCGCGGTGACGACATTCAGCTGGAATGACACCATTCAAGTTCGGTTATGCGATAACGCTTCGATAAGTATCGATAATTGCAGTTGGCGCGCAAAAATGTGTGCGGTATTGAAAGCCACAAGAGAGAGTACAGAATTGGTCCAAGGCGAATATTTTGAAAGAGCTTTTGCCATATACAAAATGCCGAATATTGTTCGTTTCGCAAATATATATAATATAAAAACTTAACAAATAACATATAAACATCGTATGATATGCACATTTTACAATTTACTTGCTCTTAAGCTATAACTCTATAAGTGAAGGCGACGCCTTGTTAATGGCAATTGCGGACATGAATGACAATGAATCTCTTTAACGACTGCTTTTTTTGGTTACAACATAAAATCAATTAGAAAAGCTTATAATCAGTATGAGATGATTAACAAAATTACAATTATGTTCATATCAAATTAGTTGAAAACTTAAAATATAACTTGGAGATGATAAATAAAAAGGGTAATTTTGACCTGATTGCATGCGCAATATGCAAATAGCGGATGAACAGATGCAAAAGTTACGTAGAGGGGATTCTCGGCTAGAAATTCACTTTAAACAAATGTTTCAGATTGACACCGAAACGTAATGTAAAGTGATAGAGCAGCTCCACCATGCTTAGTATGGAGAAGCCCATGAAAAGGCCAAAGATGCCGCCACAATTGGCCAAGAACTCGGTTACGCCATACAGCTCAGATCGTTTCGAGGTGATAAACTGACTTTGCTTGAAGTATATCGAGAGGCGGGACATCTGCGAACCGGGATATTCGCGCATAAATTCCGTATCTCCCTCGGCGACCAGCATCTCATCCAAATCGAAGTTGGCCTGCGAGATTTCCGTGTTGTAAATGAGCGATGTGCACGCGGGCATACAATTGCATGCGGTCTCCACACCGCTTGGCGCCTCGCCGACCACATTCAGGTTGCGCACGCGATGGAACTCGCGAACGAGCAGCTGCGTCTCGGCCCGATCATAGCAATGTATTTTATCCTCGCCACAGACTGGCGTGTCCAAGCTCCGCGGCATCGAAAACTTGACGCAGCCGCATTGGCTCAGCGTAAAATTGGCCTGGCATTCCAGCTGGCAATTGGACTCCGAGTAGATCTTAAAGAAGCGCAGCTGGCGCTCGTGGCTGAGGAAGCATTGCCGTCGCAGCGGATGGTATTCGGCAATGCCAGACGATGTAGTTATCATATTTGGTTTGACGGCAATCAGCACCTCCCTGCCCATCGGTATGCGTACAAATTGCTTGGACACCTGCGGCACATCGTCCGGCGCATGCAGCGACACCTTGAATCCCTGTACGGGCCCCCTGCATGCATAGTCCACCTCCTGTTTGAAACTCTGCAGTGCCATGAATATGCCCGAACGAGCGCCGGCACTTAAGACACGTGCCGGATAAGTTTCGACATCGCTGTTGGCATCATAGCCGGTCTCCAAGCTCCATTTCGCAGCGGTGACATTCTGCTTTACAGCCGTATTGCTGCTGTAATGATATTGATATGTATCCTCGCGATAAATCTCCGTCGCTTGCAGTCCATTGAACGTATAACAGATGCCTTCCTCTGTCAGAGTCTGCTTAAAGTATTTGTGGCACTCATTGAAGCGACTCAGCCAGCGGCAGTAGAAGAAGTATCGCTCAAATGGTGGCAACATCCGTTCGAGCACATCCGTGTAATCCACATCCTCGCCCGGTATCAGCGGCATATCCTGCTCAATGATCTGCTTATTGCAGATGTGCAGCAACGTACGAAACTCCTCCATTTCCCACGCAGTGATATTGTGTGGCCGGAAAATGCGACCAGACCGCATATCGGCTGTAAATTGACGGTAGAGATTCGCATATGAATTGTTGTGGTTGCCTTGCGTCTTCAGCACACGTTTCGTTTCCGAGCAGATGGTCACAGCTGGGAAGGGTATATTCCATACGGGCGTCGATCTCTCCGCAAAGCTGACAATCACCGGCGTCTCATTCCACTTGGTGTAGGCGCTGTAGATCAGCTTTGCCGAACAGTAAATGGACACCACGAAAACGCATAGCCAGAAGATGCGCTCCTTAATCGGTCGCCTCTCCTCCCCGAGATACTGTACACCATGTATGGAAGTGTGCTGGCAATAGTCCTGATATGTATTAACAAAACACTTGCATATGGTTTTACTGACGCCCGGCTGGTGACCATTTTTACATTTATTTTTATTTTTATTCAATGCCAATTCGATGCCCATGCTGTTGGTATCCATGTCCGATTCGGGCACAGAGAAACTAGCATCCATTTCATAGCTCTTGGGGTGGACAAACATTTTTCAATCACAACCAAACGTAATACACAAAACAATAAATAATATGTCTCTAAAAAATCATCAGCTCTTTTCGATCCAATGAAATTCAGACCATTGAAATTATATGACTATTTTGTTTTACAGTAATTTGCTTGCTGTTGCTGCAGAGCAGCAGCGAAGGTAACAGTGCTTCAAAAAAATTAACCACACGCTAAAAAATTTTACATTTATATATTATTTGAACAATGCATTTTCGCAAAGCAATAAAAAAAGAAAAACCTTAAGTAGCGTATATAAATGTGTTTACAAATTGCTGTGTATCTTATTTTGATTTAATTACTTAAATAATTACAAATTAAATATATGGCCAGAGTCGTTGGCGCCGACGAGCACAAACTAAAAAAAAAAGATGCCCAAACTGATCAAATGAGCAGCGTACAGCCGGCAAAAGCGCAGGCGTTAACGGTAAAAACACTACATAACCCAAAAACACACGTTTATTTATTATTTTAATTTATTTTATATTTGGTGTAACTTTACTCACATTACACTAATCTCACATTGTGTAATTTCATAGATATGTTTAAGCGTAACCATTGTTATATTTATTGGAATACCTGCACTTTGACTTACTAGATCTATTGTGCCCCCTCTGCCTCTCTTCGTTCTAAAGTTGCAGTCGCATTGTGTGCCTGCTTATGCCACAAAACGGTTCTGGCCGTTACGACGATTTTTTTATATATGTACGTACGCTAGATAATCGGTCATAAATATCAAGTGTAGTATTTGTCAAATTTAAATGATTGAAGTTATTTGCGAGTTGGTCGCAATCAGAGAAAAATACTGAAAAAAGGGTGACCATGCTATTTACAAAATGCTGGTCATACTTTTGTTTACGTTTTGTTGTCGCCTTTTTCTTCTTGCTTTTACAGTAGTGCTACAAATGAGGGCAATGTTGTTGTGTAGCGCATACAGTGGTGGTTAAGATGAAGGTCCAATAAACAGCTGTTCGAGTACACACCAAAAACACATTCAAAAACTTATCGATAGCAAGAACACAACGACGCAGCAGCAAACAGCCAAAATTATGCCAAACTAGAAATCTATAAAAAAGTAGAGCAGACGCCGCAGCAGCCGCAGTTGGGGTGGGGTAAGCAGGAGCAGGACCAGCATCAGCCACAGCATCAGCATCTGGAGCAGTAGCATGGAGGCTCCAGCGAACGTTGCTGTAACGGGCGTCACAACTAGCTGCCTGGGCCAGAGTTTAGCGGATGCTGAGCACGATAGTCAAGTCGCAGCAGCGCAAAGTAATCACGCAGAAGAGGATAATGATGACGACGATGATGATGATGGTGATGATGAGGACGATGCTGATGATGATGATGATACCAAGGATGCTTACTACGAGGCGCGCAATGGCAATGAAAGCGATGAGCTGGAAACTGCATTTCAAAGTGCGTTAACTTTGGTCGGTGACGTCAGAGTGAATATTTGCGATGCAGATTCGGATGTGATTGTGGATGCTGAGAATGGCACTGAACCGCAGCAGCAGCAGCAACTGGATGCAGCATCGGATGCGATCGTGATGCGCAGAAAACGTAACCAAAGTAAGTGATTAAAAATTATGAATGTTATTATGGATATGATCTAATTAGTTGCACACAAAAAAAAAACAGCTCCAAGAGACTTGCAACATGAGACAAACAACGAAATTAGCGAAATAACAACAGCAACAGCAGCTGGATCAGCGCCTAAACACCAGACATTGCTAACGACCAAATCATGCGAGACGCCTGTGGCAGCTGGAGCGGGTGCAACGCTATCGCCGAGCAGTTCGTGCAACGGCAGCATTGGCAGCGATGGCAGCTGCAGCGTTGGCGGCGGTGCGCGTCGCAAGTCGTGGACACTGTCACCGCAAAGCGCCAGCTCCAAGAGGAAAACCAAATCAATTGCGTCCAATGGCGATAGCTTTAATTTGTGGGTGGCACGTGAATGCTTTGAGACGGTGCCCGCTGAAATGGTCGACGCGCTCACCGTTGCCGAGCTGCAGGAGCAACAAGAGGACGAACAACTTGAGGAGGAAGAGGAGACGCCTAATCATGATCACGAGCAGGCTGATGACGATGATGTGGATGAGGAAGCCGCCGCCGTCGAGAGTCTACTGGGCGCTGCAGCAGCTCTGCAAGCAAGTGCTTATATTAACTCCGCATCCAGTTCGGGAGCGGGAGCACTGGGTCGGCAAAAACATAATAATAATCTGCGACAGCCGCCGGCACAGCATCGTCCTTTGGAGCGCTCGTGGCCGCCACGTGCCATTGGACGCGAAATCAAGCTGCATGGTGACGTCTTTAAGTTCGACATACTCGATACGGATGAGCAACTTCATGCGGACGAAGCGCCCAGTTACAGCGGCGCCTCTACCAACAGCAACAGCTCGCCATTGCGTCTGCCTGGACCAGGACCAGGACCAGGACCCGGACTCGGCCCCGCTTCTGGAACTGGACTGACGGAGGTCAGTCAGCCGCCGATGCGCTTTAAGCCTCTAATTCAGAAAAAGATTGGACCCGATAGTTACATCAATACGATCAGCACACAAAAGGTGCCCGCCCATTTGACCTATGAGTTTCCCACATTTCCGCTGCAGGAGCAGTACAGTAACAGCAACAGCAGCAGCAACAACAACAACAACAACAACTGCAGCATGGCTAGTGGAAGTGGCAACTCCAACAATGGCCTGGTCGCACACCATTTCCCCTATCTGAGGCAGCATCGTCCACTGACACGCGCCCTCTCAAATGGCAAGGGCACCACGGATGAACCGCATCATCTGGTAAGCAGCAATAGTTGCAACAATTCTCCGCGACTGCTTCTATCCCCGAAGCGCCAACGTAGTCCACCCTCGGGTTGTTCCACGCGCAGTGTATCGCCGCTGGATCTCAGTCTGAGTCCAGAACAGCATTCGCCAACGCGTGGACGTGGCGTTGGAGGCTTGGACTCAATGCTGCCACTGCCATTGGCACCACCGCCACCTGGGACGCCCACATTTCATGCTCAGCGTCCACAGCAGAGGCTATTGAAACGTGTGGGTGGTGGTGGTGGTGGCGGAACAGGTGCAGGAGCAGTAGCAGGAGGAGGATGTAGTGCACCTACTACTGGACTCATCTGTCCACCTACGCCAACACATCATGCTCGGCGACATGCGCGTCTGCAGGCCGTCACTGCCAACTCCGTACCGGAGTGCAACTCTAGTCAATTGCAGACGCCGCCCGGTTCGCCAGCTCCTGGAGTCGTCGCTGCTGCTGTTCTGGATGACAATAACGAAATGCTGCACATTAGCAGCACTCGTCTGCCCTCCATACCCGAACGCACTGCGGCAGCAGCAGCAGCAGCCGCCGCAGCTGCCGTCGGCGCTGGCATTGTGGATAGCGGCAATGGTGCGAATGGAGCATGCGTGGGAGAGCCACCATTGCCACCGGCATGGGAGGCGCGCATGGATAGTCATGGTCGTATATTTTATATTGATCATACAACACGCACCACATCGTGGCAGCGTCCGGGTGGTCCCAGTACTGTGCCCAGCGGACGGGAGCAGCATCATCGCCAGCAGCTGGATAGACGCTATCAGTCCATACGGCGCACCATCACCAATGAGAATCGTCTGTCCATGCACACCGTCGAGCCGTCCATGGGCCACGCCCACAATCAGCTATATAATCTGCCACGTGGCGCTGCTCAGACCACAACAGCTTCACAGTCATCCACAGTTACTGCTGCTGATGGTGGTGCTGGTGTTGGGGGCGTTGGTGGTGCAACTATGCCGCCACCGCCGCCGCCGGCGCCATTGTCGTCATCCGCCTCTCTCAATCTGGCCATACATCCGGCAGTGCTGCTGCTCTGCCGTCCAGACTTTTATTCGCTGCTGCACACAAATGAGGCGGCGCTGGCCATTTACAATCGCAATGCGGCACTGAAGCACATGGTGATGCGCATACGTCGCGATCCTCAGTGCTTTCAGCGCTATCAGTACAACAAAGATCTGGTGGCGCTGGTCAACACATTTGCCCAACTCAGCCGTGAGTTGCCCTCCAGTTGGGAGACGAAAATCGATCAGTCCGGCAAACAGTTTTTCATCGATCATCAACATCGCAAGACTTCCTTCATGGATCCCCGCCTACCCGTCGAGTGTCCCCGGGTCGTCCGGCATCGGCAACAGCAGCAGCAGCATCATCATCATCATCATCATCACCATCAAAATCAGTATTTGCCACAGCCGCAACCGGATCTAGTTGATGGCAACTGCCTGTCGGCCACCAGTGGCCACATTAACTCCAGCTCCAGTTCCAGCAGCAATGCGACGGCTTCGGTTTCGGGCGTGCCGCCCCTGCCCCCGCCACGTCCCTGTCGTGGCAGTGCCAACCAAACAGCAGCAGCAGCAGCAGCCGCGGCACATAATTGCACCACGACGGCAGCCATCGCCTGCGCCTTGAGTTTGAGCGGTGGTGCTGCCGGCGGCCCCAGCACCAGCGGAGCTCATGCCCAGTCTGGCTATGAGGATGTCCCCATTGCCTACAACGAAAAGGTGAGAACACCAAAAAGTCCACCAACTCGAACCAATCTCAGTTAATCAGAACCCGGTACCCGATTGATCGATTTTCTTAGCTAGAACCGACGATTCGGCTTAATTCCCTGTGTGTTCATGACTCAAAATTAAGTACGTTAAACATTCCGTTAGACCCATACAATTTGTATATATATAAAGATTGTAGATCATGTTTAAAGTCAATCAGATGAATGTGTAGACTGGTCCTTACAGACTTGATCCTCAGTTTGAAGCTTTCTTCATGAAACTTTGCGAATGTCCGTCATTTGGCTGCAGATACTATAGTCAGCCGATCGGCTTGGATTACTATATCAAATGGGTGTCATAGGAAGAATCGGTCATCTTTTTAAATTTCTCGAAAAATTTTGATATTGTCCAGTTGACTGCGGTTTTCAAGTGCATACAATCTTCAGCGTGCCTAAGTCGATTATACTCCATACACCATGTTTGTATATTTCAGGTCATTGCATTTTTACGGCAACCCAACATTCTGGAGATTCTACGAGAACGTCAGGGCCAACATACCGTGTCCCGTTCGTTACGAGAAAAAATTAACATACTACGAGTTGAGGGCGTGCCCGCTTTGGAGCGTCTCGGCCATGATCTGCAACTGACCATTCTGCTTAGGTAAGTGATTGCCACAACATATTCCATAAATGAGAAGCTAAGCTTGTCTGAAGGTGCAATTTGGACACTTATATTATCTGGTTGGTAATCAATTTTTCATTGGTTAAGGAAACGAGAAACGAGAACTCGATTCCCATTGAATCGGGAATTAATTGTAAGCAACAATTGAAGAGCAATATTGTACAGTGAGTTTTAATTCTGAATGAGTTGCAAATGACAAACTATTCAACGATGGTTACAATCCCATCAAGGCAGCAGATGCGTTGTCTAAGTAGACCAAGTAAACCAATGAAGCTGCAGCTTCGAATCAGTGTTGTCAAGATGATGCAACAGAGATGCGCTTTTGGTATAATTTATAAGTTAGTTTCTGACCTACACGCAAATTCAAATAGTAATATTATAAAACATTCATATGTAAGTACATACTACATTATGTACATACATATTCATGAATGTATAGTAGAATCGGCGTCATATCCAATTGCCAATTGCAAATACCCCATGCACTTGGCAAAGGCTTTGGCACGAATTGCATTGCTGCGTCATCAGCAGCGACTTTGTTGATCGATGGATGTCTCAATGGAGTTGGTTGGTGGTAGCAATTGCCAGTTGGTCGTCCTGCTTCAGTGCTTCAGTGCTTCAGTGCTTCAGTGCTCGTCAACGAAGTCATCGACGAGTGCATGTGTGTTAATTGCATTTGAAAATCGCTGCGAAGGTTGCCAACTAATTTTCCAAAACACTTCGAATAGCAACAAACAGCAAGGTTAACAAAATATGTATTTTGAAAACAACAAATTGCCCGAACCTCCTGCAGCACCAGCCCCCACCTTCATTCCATTCGTTCTATACACACTTATTGTTTAATTGCCAATATTTCTTCAAAATGTTGTTGACTCAACCACAAATATTGAGGAAATATTCACATGCATTTTCTGACCTTAATATCTAAACAAGTTGTTGTTGTTGTTCTTGTTGTTGTTGTTGCTGTTATAAGATTAAGCCATAGATTAGTCGACGTGATCTAATCGAGCTCCGTCTCATGACAGGCGGTCCGCCTGAAAGCAGCTGCCCACCGATTGGATTTTTAGCGATTTAATTGCGTTCAATTAGATAAATTATCATGCTTCATTGCATCCCAAAAACTAGGCGATCAAATCCAAGTTGGCATTACCGTGGGAGTGGGCAGTCCAAATGCCTAGTGGAAGTAAATACGGCCAAACAATCTACAAATCTACTAATCAATGCAGCAAGTAAGAACATGTATGATAAGCTGACATATCACACATACATATGTCATCGCTCTTCTTCCCTGTACTCTGCAAACAAACCCTGCAACAAACTCTGCAACAAACTCTGCAACAAACTCTGCAACAAGCTCTGCAACAAACTCTGCGCACACTTGACAAGTTATATTTCAGTTAAACCAACAAAATTGGTTCAGTTTCGACCAAAGCAAAGCGATAATCGATGGGAATGTGTATAAAATATACAGTGAGAGACAGCTTAAATCGACCAGTGTTAAAGAAAAAAAGTAATTGCCATATAGCAGGAAAATTAGAATATACAAGTCGAAAGAGCTCGACTAAGAGATACCTTTAACGTAAGTCTTTCTCAATTGTAAGAATATACGAATTTAGTACTCCCTTAACCAATTTTGATTTGAACTTTAAACCATATACATATAGTCGCTATGGTCATGTCTATAGTTCTCTATGCAAACTAGCCTCTAAGTTGCTTTTACTTGCTATATTTGCTATATTTGAGAACCTTTTCCATTCAAGATGTCCAAACCGAAGTTACTGGTGTTGCTATAGATAACTCCTATAGGAACAATCTGTTAGTTTTTTCAATCCTTTGTTGTCATTTTTTAATTAAAACACTAAACATGTATTTGTTTCCGGCGTAAGCTTGATATGCGATCACTCTGTTCGAATATCTTATCATATTTTGCGGCTGTTTTATGTTATTATCTGCTAATTTTATTTTATTTTAAAAACTTGCCGCTTTTACAACAACAACAACAACAACAACAATAACAATTGAACAAACAGCAATTGTTTACTCGTGCTAATCCCTCGACAGTTTAGCTAAATTTTAGGTTTTTTATTTGGAGCTGGGGTCAGCGACAAATGAGCGTTGCCAATAAACCAATAATTTATTGGCTAGACGGCGTCTCAGAGCTCTCCAGCTTCAGCTGCAGCTCGAACTTGGGCTCTAAGCCTCAGTTAGGTTGGGTTGGGTTAAGTTGAGGGCGGGGTTGTGGCAGCTACGTCATCTTCATTAGTAGCACGAGTGTGTGTGTGTGTGTTTTTTTTGTACCCAGCGCCGAGAGTATTACGCATTTGACGTGAAGTCTGTAACGCATTGAAAGATACATATATATATATATATATTCTTGATTAGCTTCAATAGCAGTTGGCCAATATGTTAGAATTGCAACCGTGTATCATAAAGCTCACCTAGGAACGATTGAATGCTGAGTTCTTGTGTGAAAAACTACTTTATACCAAGATATTCCCATAAAATCCATCAAAAAATAATTATGTGATGCTAACAACAACATGCAATTTTGGAATTTAGATTAGAGCAGCTCGACTCCATTAGGCTAGGGTATTTAAATTTTCGTAGTGCCTCAGATACTTGTTCTTCCTGTTTGTTTTTTTTTTTTCACAACTGAAGCGTTGACAACCATTTGAGATTTCGAGGGGCTATTTGTGTTTGGGATTTGACCCATTGAAGGCGAATCAGGGCCTCAATAGTTGCTGCTGTCTCGTCTCGCTTGGTTTACAGTTCATTGGGCCTGGGCATGGGTTGGATTTAGGTTTGGGTTTGGGTTTGGGTTTGGGTTTTGGATGCGTGCTATGCTTAACAGTGGCCGTCGCAACCAAGTGCTGCTAGTACAGCTACTATTTTTTGTTTGGCCTGTTAAGCGCATGGCGCACCCTCTGAGCTTCTGCTGCGCCCTCGCAGCACTTAGAACTCCACCAAGCGCATTGAACAGCCGGCGATCGGCTGATGAGCGACAGCTCATAACCATGACCAACGCCACAGTTGTCATCGCTGCACATGTGCTGCGCTGCTCTGCGCTGCTCTGCTTTCCCGCTCACCCTGTCGCACTCGCCAATCACTCGCAATCCAAGTGCACCACCATCAAATGAGTTGTGAGTCAGTCGCAGAGCTCTGCCCAAAGCTAAAAAGCCGTTCATTTAATTCTTGAAGTATTGGCATAAACGCAGTAGCGCAGTCGCTGCCGCAGTTGGCGTCACTGTCGTCGCACATAGAATTTAAAGCTCGGCACTTCGTTCGTTGGCGCTTCGG
This sequence comes from Drosophila kokeensis, assembly GCA_035042145.1. Taxonomy (NCBI): domain Eukaryota; kingdom Metazoa; phylum Arthropoda; class Insecta; order Diptera; family Drosophilidae; genus Drosophila; species Drosophila kokeensis. The sequence goes on from JAWNLT010000256.1 coordinate 3,010,505, forward strand.
TTGCACTTCGTCAAACAGAAATAAAAAGAACACAAAAAATAAAATTACAATTAAACAATTTTCTTTGCTGTTTGGAGTTGTTGGTGTTGATGTTGTTGTTGTTCCTGTTGTTGTTGTTGTTGTTGTTGTTGATGTTGTTGTATATTTCGTGCGCTCGCTTAATTCCATTTCCAATTTCATATTTATCGGTTGGGCGCTAGACAAACGCGTCCATTCTGCGTTTGCTCTTCGACATTAGAAATACAGCGGAAACTCGCATTTAACTGTACAACTCCGACTCCGACTCCGACTCTGACTCTGACTCTGACTTCGACTCAGTTTCGATTTCGCGCGCCTCTTTAAACTGATCAAAAAACAAATGAAATAAAAAATAAACAATAAAAAACAGAAGCATTTGAACTGTAGGCGTGTACAGGTCGACAACAATGTTAACATAAATTGTAAAATTTAATTGAAAAAAAAAGTGAACTACTTATATTAAAACTGAGCGCTTGTTTCGCATTTTTAGCTTGTGTTTTATTTTATTGTTTTTTTTTTTGGTGTCTGTCCTTATAATAATTAGTACTGTGAACAGTTTTGAAGGAATTTCAACCATCCAACGGCATGTTTAACTATTCCATGCACAAGACTTTGGCCGCGCTACAAAATGGGCTTCCTATCGAAGGCTGCTTACATCGTGTGGGCCGTGTAAGTGTAACCGATCCATCTAATGTTTATCCAAGCCATTATCATATACAATACGTATGACTACATACTATAATATTACTGAAGAGCGCTTCGATCATGACTAAAATTGCGGGAATTACTTGCGTTTGTGAAATACAAGTGGAAAGACTACGAATGCATAAGGCATTTCCTACAGTTGTTTGAAATACGCTCTACAATTTCAGTTTCAGTTTCAGTTTCAGTTGTTGATAGCTAAGCTCGAACTCACTTCTTCCTCCTGCCCAATCCAATTGAATCTCATTCACGAAATCACTTTTGATTATGTTACCTATTCCAAGAAATCTTAATCAGAAATACTTCTTAGTACTTATCTGTTAAAAAATAAATCAAGCTTCTGAAGATAATATGATATCAAAAAACTAGGAAACTATTGCCGGAAAAGAGCTAATAAAATAATGCCAATGGATACTGTAATTGCTAGGAATCCTCAACGCACTTATATATATATAAAATAGGTTAATATAATAATAAATATGTAGATATAGGTTTCTAGGTCAGCCTATTTTACAAACTTAATATAATAAGACCAATTGATCTGTTGGGGTAGCTTCCACCATAATATTATAATAATAAGCTGTAAGCATGAACTTAGGAAAAGAAGGAACAAAATAGTTCGATTTGGCGACATCTGCAATTGTCATAAAAAAAAAAATTTGATAACCCGGAAAATATTGTTTTGGTCAATCATCAAAAATGTAAAAGTATGTGATTCTTAGATTGATAAAAAATATATGATAATAATCATATTCCAGTAGCTTTGCCTGTAACCTAATGATTGAAAAACCTAATTTCTTATCAGAGATCTCATGCAGTTTCGATCTAAAGAGTTCGACTTAGTCTAGTAAGCATCTTAGGGCATTGAAAAAGTGTTTTGAAGGGTTGTCAAGGAATTTGCAAGCTATATGCACATCAACAGCGGAAGCGGCTAAAGTCTTTCATCTATATCTGGCTTTATCTCTCTCTCTCTCTATCTCTCTCTCTCTCTGGTTCTCTCTTTCTGTATCTAAAGATCCTCAGTTATGTTGCACTCTTGCATTCCACAACGCTCGTACTATACAATAATGAATCATGGTCCAAATTGCGCCAACAAAGCGATTTTTATTCGCTACTTTACTCACTGAGCCATTCATAAATGCAAAGTTTTTTATCCCAGATGTATGTGGTATTCACTACAGCCACCCAGAGAAGAAGTATCTCAGGGTATCCGGTTAAAGGAATGCTACGCAAGCAAATCGCAAGCATTTTATCGTAATCATCATTTTTGTAAATCTAATACTGTGAGAAAATATAGCGTTCAGTTCAAATCTCAAATCTTGCAACAACATGTTTATGTTTTTTGACTTTTTGTTGTGATCTCAGATCCAATTACGCGCACTAATTGCTGCCAGAAGATATAGGTTCAAGGATTGCTAGTAATCAACAAAAACATCTCATCTGCTCAAAAAAGATACTTTATCTTTTACTCGTATTACACAACAAGAAGTGCAATTTATGAAGAGAGCTTAGCGCAAGCGGAAACAATACAAAATTTGTTGAGCCCTTATCGCGGTATACTGTCCAAATTGGGGTTGCCAGATTGTGAATTGGTTACAATCGATCAGTTTTTGAAACACTGCCGCCGCTGGCCGCCATAAGTTACCGGATTACCCCACCAACCTAACCAACCCAATCCCCCCCTTGTACACCCCTCGACACCTTTAGGTGTGCATTGCGTACTTGCGACAGTGGGTTGTCATTAAATTCGTAATACCCCACAATGGTTTTATCGTGGCCGCTTATCAACGCTATCGGGCCTCGCTCTCAATATGCCCTCCTTCTTTCTACATCTCTATCCCTCTCTCTCTCTCTCTCTCTCTCTCTCTCTTTCTCTCTGTCTATTTCACTTTGTTTGGGGTAACTGCAACTGCTATGTGCAGCCCAGTAACCGCAAATCAGTCGCTTCGCTTTCGTTGAAAGGCTTTTTTTCGTTTCGAATCGTCGAGAATAAAATTTACGTTAAATTTACAAGTTTTTTGTTGTCATTTTTTGTTTGTTTGCTTATTGCCATTCCAGTTTTAATTTATAGTGCGCTAATTGAGAATCCATTTGGGCCCAATCAAATGGGTCTCTTTTCCAAGTTCAGCTATACCTATAACACCATGTTGCCCAAGTAAGAGGCTTCTCACATTTTCATTTACAAATTATAAAATCGAAATCGCGTTGCTTTAAAGTTGAATTAAAAGTTGAAATAATAGTGTAAACCCGAGTTTTAAGAATATTGAAGATACGTTCGAAATATTTTGTACAAATTATTTTTTTATTAATATTTCTTTTTGGTTTTTTTTCTCTGTGTAGAAGCATATCTAGCATATTTGTAGTACAAGTACACAGAGATAGCCACCCACACTTGTATTTATTTATATATTATATATACATATATATATTAGACCTATTTATGGAATTTTGTTTGCTTGTTACTATCACATAAGTATGCAGCTTGCGAACATACATGTGTGTAGATAACTTGCAGTGTTCCTGGATTGGGATTCCAAGCAGAAAAGATTGGGATTAAAGTTATTTGTCTTCATTCGATATCTAGATCTTTAAAATTCAATTGATCCTTATGCTAGTATATATATATGTGTGTGTATATATCTGCGCTTAACTCAATATCTATGAATTATGATCAGCGTTACTTGATGTACTTGTTTTGTAGGTCGTTCATCAAAGTTGCAGCAATCAAGCTCATGGCTTATCTATTAGTTACATTTAATTAAAAGTCTATAGATTTCGGTTCTTTGGAATTATTCGATGTGTTTTTCTTATTGTTGATTAAAATCCAATTGTCACAAACTAGCATCTGGTATATTTATGAAGTTAAGCAACCATGAAATCGAATTTTGTGAAACCCTTCAGTTAGCAAACTACCAGTTAAAAACAGATGTAAATAAATATATGAATGTGTGATATGCATATATATATATATATATACATATATATATATTTTTATATATACTACAAATGTGGCAAGAACTCAAAGCTTATTTAATTGAAATTGACCACACCCGAAAACATTTGGTGACCCCTCATCTAGCGCATCGGTTTGTGTTTGCATTGCGCTCGGAACAGTAAAGATGACACCACCAATCATAAAGCAGCAACCACGACTACAAGCAGCAACCACGACTACAAGCAGCAACCATGACTACCAGCACCACCACTCGCACCAGTGTGGGCGACATGGCAGACCCGCATGTGGTTGCCAAATGCGCGCGTTTAAAGTCGCGCTCGCGTTTTGCGCCGCTTTTAATTTACGTTAATTTCAATTTCCTGTGTTGTTTTCGCTAATAATTTGTTAATTTCAGTCAATTTGAAAGTAATTTGACACGGCCCAAATTATATTGCCGATCAGTTACCATTTCGAGTCAACACAAGCAAACACAACCAAAAATTTACCAAATTTTTATCGGCTCGGTTCCACAATGTATATATATACATATATATATATTTATTTTGGAAATTAGTCATTTCCGTGCCGAGCAAAAGAGGCGTTAATTGCACTCAAACTGTTGTCACTAGTGCATGGACATGGTACAGCACCGCCCTTCCCCTCCCGGCTCCACCCCTAACCCTGCCGACCACAGACAGTCACCGATCGCCGTAATAATATTTGTGTATTAATTGACCAATTTTCAAATTCAAGTTGAAGGTCAAAAAGTAAGCGCGAAAAAAAGAGAGAGAGAAAAAAAAAACGCAACACAAATCGGCAATTAGAATACTACTGAATATTGAACCGATATTATTGGAGCTTATGATTTGTAGCCGATTAGCGGCATCGAACCAATTGGGAAAAGTCTCCAGCGAGTTCTCGCTTCAAGGTCTGTGGTCGAATTCGAATTCTTCCGGCAGGCGTTTATATATATATCTACATATTACAGCTGCTGTTTTTCAATTGGAAAATCATGGTCAAGTTTTGAGCTTGTTGCACTACACAACCGAAAGGCATGTGGATTTTCAGAGCTGCAAGAAAGTCATCGATAAATGAGTCCCCTTATTCTTGTCGGTGCTTGTTGTTCAATCAATTTGCATTAATTAATTTCATTTTGAGATCATCATTGTGGTAATTGAGAATGTCATGAACTTTATTTGTCATCTTCTGTTCAAAGGTTTCGTCTATTAAATAATTTACTAGAACTTGATAATTTGATAAATTAGTATACATACTCGATTGTTATCGATAACGCACTATATATGTGCTTAGCTTAAATTTTCACATATTACCACAGATATTTATTGTGGGCATATAGTATTATATTATGGTCTATATGTATTTATTATATTTCTATTTCCCTAAAGCTGGTTTGGAATATAATTGATTGTTATCGGCAGCCCACTGTGCTTTTGTGCTAAGTTTGGTTGTTTGCAGGTATATATTTGGGGGTATCTAGCATTATAGTATTATTGACAGTGGTAGTAATCAATACAAAAGAAAACCAATCATATTTAGCAAATCACAGAAAAATCGATAATAATCGATTGCAAAACTAATAGTACTTATTGCAGTACAATCGGGGCTATGTTGTGGCGACTTCGACTACTTGACATCTGTTGCTGTTATTTGTTGCTTGTAGCTTGGTAATATGTCTCATTTGTAAATTGTCAGCTTAGTCACCTTAGTAAAAAAAAAACAGATATATGATCAATTGTGAGCATAAAGCATTGAGTGTGTGAATAATATGCCCAATTAGTTGTGTATGCACGTTGCAAGTTGCAGCTACTATTTCAGATACATTTCAGAAATTATCAATGCCAGAGCTAATCTTCAACTCTCTCTCTCTCTCTCTTTCTCTCTTTATTCTTTCAGCCTGTTCGAGCAGGAGATCATGAGCTATGTGCCCATTGAGGAGCGGAGTCCGCAGGGTTCGCCAGTGCTTAGTTCCCGGATGACGCAACGTGCACCGCCTCCATTCCGTCGCGACTTTGAGGCCAAACTGCGTAGCTTCTATCGCAAGCTAGAGTCAAAGGGCTACGGTCAGGGACCACACAAGCTCAAGTTAGTATATATACGTCCCAAAATGGATTTGAAGAGATTAATTGGTTGTATTTTTTTTTTAACAGATTGCACATCCGGCGGAGTCATCTACTGGAGGACGCATTCCGTCGCATTATGTCGGCCAATAAGAAGGACTTACAGCGTGGCCGTCTCGCCGTGCTCTGGGATACTGAGGAGGGCTTGGACTATGGCGGCCCGTCCCGGGAGTTCTTTTTTCTGCTGTCGCGCGAACTGTTCAATCCCTACTACGGATTGTTCGAATACTCCGCTAACGATACGTATACGGTGCAGGTGTCGCCGTTGTCGGCATTTGTGGATAACTGCCACGACTGGTTTCGCTTCAGTGGGCGCGTTTTGGGCCTCGCCCTCGTCCATCAGTATCTGCTGGATGCGTTCTTTACGCGACCCTTCTACAAGGCGCTGTTGCGTCTGCCAGTTGCGCTCAGTGATCTCGAGTCGCTGGACAATGAGTTCCATCAGTCGCTTCAGTGGATTCGCGACAACGATATTGGCACCGGCATCGATCTGGGACTCACCTTCTGCGTCACCGAGGAGCTGCTCGGTCGCGTTGTTGAGCGCGAACTGAAGCCGGGCGGCAGGAATGTCATTGTCCACGAGAAGAACAAGAAGGAATATCTGGAGCGCATGATCAAATGGCGTTTAGAGCGTGGCGTCCAGGAGCAAACGGAGTCGCTGGTGCGCGGTTTCTACGAGGTGGTTGACTCGCGGCTAGTCTCCGTCTTCGATGCCCGTGAACTGGAGCTGGTCATTGCCGGCACCGCCGAGATAGACACCAACGATTGGCGCCTGAATACCGAATACCGTTCGGGCTACCATGACAACCATCAGGTGATCATTTGGTTCTGGCAGGTTATCGAACGCTTCAGCAATGAGCAGCGACTGCGCCTGCTTCAGTTCGTCACGGGCACGTCCAGCATACCCTACGAGGGGTTCTCTGCGCTGCGCGGCTCCACCGGCCCCAGACGCTTCTGCATCGAGAAATGGGGCAAGCCAAACTCGCTGCCCCGGGCGCACACCTGTTTCAACCGGTTGGATCTGCCGCCGTATCCCACGCCGGAGCTGCTTTATGAGAAGCTCCTACTTGCCGTCGAGGAGACCAACACCTTTGGCATTGAGTGAATTCAATCAGCAGAATAACCATACCACGATGCTATAGAATCCGATTGGATGCGAGATGTGCATGTGCATGTGGATACGTGGATGTGCACTTGGCTGCTGCTGCTGCTGCTGCTGATGCGTGATATTTGACGGTGTTTGTTGTTGTTGTTGTTGTTCTTGTAATCTGTTGTCGATGCTGACATACGTTATTTATTCACTTAATAATTATTTGTGCTTTCTTCAATTTGTATGTATTAGTGGCTTCGAACTGGCATGTAAATATACAGACAGACACACACACATATTGTTGTTGTTGTTGTTGTTGCTGTTGTCAGCAAATCGATTAGCTCCAATCGATAACAGACTGTTTTTTTTCTTTTTTTTTTGTTTACCGCACAGCAAATACTAAATACGAATAATAATATTATTTGGTGACGAATTTGGTTGCTTGCAATTTGATGGTCTGAATATTGCCGCTTTGATTTTGCCGTTATAGTTAGCGTTACCATTACCATTACTGTTACCGTTACCGTTACCGTTACCGTTACCTCAAAGACAAATCTTTTGACAGCGCCACAGTGCGCCGCACATTGCAGTCATTAGCCGTAAGAAATACACACACACATATTCGCACATATATACACACACACACACAGACACACACACACACCCACGCATACACAGACGCCACTGAATCAATGAGAAAACTGCAGTCCCTAGTGCTTAAGTTCTAAAAGCTGCCCAAAGCAATTTGGCAACTTCAACTTGCAACCATAATATAGCTCGTCTTCAAATTCAAAGAGAAGATTTGAAAAGACAAAAACAAACTATTTTTTCTCAGCTCATTCCAAACAACCAAAAACTATGAACAAAAAAAAAAAAAAACAACAAAAAAAGAAGAAGAAGAAGAAGAGAAACGAACCTATGAAACATTCTACGCCAATACTTAAATAGCTTGTAATTTCTTAGCCTTAAAGAAATCTCTTGAGATGTCTGCGTTATTAGCTGTGCATTCCATTTTGGGATCGATAAATATTAAAGATACGTATGTTTAGTTATACTATTCGCAACTAAAAAAAAAAAAACAAAAAAAAAACAAACTTGTACTAAATTTAAATTTACAATGGTCGATGCATATATGCAAACATACCCAACATACATGCATAGATCTATGTTATGTATGTATATACATATATACATAACTATGTACAATCGATTGATTCTACAGCCATTGGTCCACTGATTTGCTTTGGAATTATTCGATTTTCTAGCGCATACAAATTAATATTAATCAAAAACCAAAATAACGAAATTTATTAGCTAACAATTAAATACAAAATTGAGACACATTTTTAAGATTAGTATTGAAAATGATTGAGAATAAAAGAACAACTACAAAATGGTGATTTATTTTCGCATTAGTTTAACGCAATTATGAAGAAAAAATGAAAGACAAACTGAAGATATAGATTGGAGATCGGGATACGTATATAGCTAAACGCTTTTTTGATGCATGAGAATGTTTTATTGTATTATTAATGTGCGTGTATTTATTAAATAAATTAACTATAATTAATTAATGAATTAATAAACATGAGCCTTTTACTTGGAAAGCTAAACAACGTGTTTGAATTAATATCTTTAATAGTTGAAGTTTCATCGATGAGTTTGCTTAGCTTATGTACCTAAAATCGGGAAATATTACAAATAATTCACACTTGGTACTTCATAGTACTTCCAAGCCGTTAGGATTGATGAATGCTAGAAAATTGAACTCGGTTTCAAATCGATTTATTCGAGTACTTGAGGGGATGAGTCAGAAAATCTTTGTAAGCCCTGAAAATCGGCTGTAACCTGATCATCCAGTTGTTCTTAGACCAACAAATACATATACCTTGTATGCCAAATCGGAATATATGTATGTATATCCAAAAGGTTGATGTCAAACTAACTAGAGCTTTAAGTTGATAAAATAACCCCTAAATCATCCTGTTCTCTTTCACAAGCTATAAGGGACTTTGCGTCTGGTCGCTCATCGATTGAAATTAATCAAGTATTTGGACTTGACTAACTTCGAAATACCTGCTTTAACTTTACCAAATAGATCGCAAGAGTTGGTCCATGTACCATGCAAAATCTGCACGGATTAATTCATCCCAAAGCTGTAAGCTGTAAGATTTTTGATTTGCAGATTGGAAAAATGTTGAAAATTGAAAAAATATGACCAAGATGAAAAATTGTTGTTTTTTTTTTTCTATATATATATATATATTTTGTTCACAATTTCATTTACTTTTATTTGTGTTTGGTATCTTTTTTTTGCATTTTGATTTTTGTTTTCTTTTTTCTTTTGTTATTTTTTTTTTGTTTCAGCAAATTCAGTAATTTGCTTTACATATACCGATTTATTTTCATTTTCAGCTTTTGCTTGTCAATATTCTTTAGATTATAATGGAAATGATAAGATACATTTATGTACTTAAATATTTATTTGTTACTTGACCGACCGGCTTCGATTTCCGCATTTTAATTAGTTTTCTTTTTTTCATTTTTTCTTTTAATTGGATTTGGACTTATTATGTATTTACAAAGTTTTGAGCTGGGCATTGGAAGTGCTACTTTTTAGGTAGGTTCTATGAATGTATGTATGTATTTATGTATATGTATATGTATATATTTATGTAGAGGAGTATAGAGAGAGAGAGAGAGAGAGAGTAGCGTGCGAGTTAATTAGAATTATTGTGTCTCAGATTAGGTATTTTTTAGATGCGCAGAGTTGGGTGGGCTGGATAACGGTCTCTCGGTTCTCTGTTATAAGTTAAATTTGTGTGTGTGTGTGTGTGTGTGATCCCTGCGAGTGCAGCGAAAGCTTTCAGAAAGCCAATGACTGAATGCAAAATCACATTTGCAACATTTGTCTGCTAATATGCCACGCTGCCTCTTAGAGAGCCTGGCCATGGGGCAGTGCAAGACAAATGCCTGTTGCCTAATTGCAAGCGTATGTGTGTGTGTGTGTTGTAATTCTAGCTAATTATACATTACACTTGAAGAAATTTTGCTAAATCATTTTATCATACACATAGTTTACAGATAATATATACATATATATGTGTGTATATCATTGTCATATATTTGTATGTATCTTTTCAATACACATACATATATAATGAATTTGAAATAAACACAAAAAAAAAACAACATTGATGATTATATACATCTCTGAATACATATGTATGTGTGTGTGTGTGTGTGTGTGCATTTAATGTTAGAATACGGATATTTTGATTTTAATTCATTATATTTGAAGCATTACAAAAATAGAGCATCATTTTTTATTTTGAATAGAGTAATACTTTGTATCTGGATTAGATGTGCTCTCGACCACATTACGAAAAGGCTTTCAAAAATTGAAAATGTTTTTGTTTTTGTTTTTTTTTGTAAGAGATGTTTATAAGCTATATATATGTATTTACTGTCATTCGTTATAGGTAGTATTTGATTTGCTTTGTGTTTTGTTTTTTGTTTTTTAATTCTTGCAGCTTGTTTGGAATTTGGTACGACTAGTATGTAAGCAGGATAATGTTTTAGGTTACCTTTTAATTTTTGCATTATGTTGATCACAGCTTTTCTTCTAATGATATTCAAATTGATGTATGCATGTGTGTGTGTATTTGTGTGTGGCCAATGAAGTATGTTGTTGTTGTTGTTGTTGTTGTTGTCCTCTTACTAAATTCGCACCAGAAATACTGTTATACGTATTTGTATGTGTCCACGTATGTGATGATTGTGTATATGCATATACATGAGAGTGCCAGAGCTTTGATGTAAGCATGCATATACATCATCATACATACTTATATATTTATAATACTTTTCAACTTTTATACTTTTACACACATATGCAAAAAGTTTGCGCTGGCAAACAAATGTTTCATGTTAATGTTGATTTTCATATATATATTTGATGCTTAATTGTTAAGAAAGCTGCCAGTTAATATGTATATATATATATCTATATTTACTGCCTTATTTGCATTACCTGCTACACACAACAACTAAATATTCATTTTATTTATTTTGTTTGTCATAATAAACTTTTAGTATTTAAAAAGGTAATACAAAATATTTTGATTTTAGTAGAAGTTTTAGTTTTTCGCCTGGTATATGAAAATCATGAGAGGAAGGCATATAATCTGTATATATATATATATATATCTGCGACTCTCATTAATATGTGTTTATGTATGTATATCATATCATTATTTACTTAGTAAATTCTACTACATGTAGAATTCGATTTCATTTACATCGGATAATGCTCGAAATGAAATGTTGTCAATCCTAAATATATTACTACCAAAAAATATGGTAAAAAAAAAAAAAAAAAATCATACGCGATTACATTGAACAGCTAGTACGACGGTTTTATTTCAATTTTGTTGTTTATCATTACGTATTTGTATTATTTTTTTTTTGATTTATTTGTTTTCATCTTAAGTTTAATGTTGTTCCTTAAAAAGCGATTCGACTTCTAGATGGGGCCTGGTGGGGTAACTTCTCGCAGGAGGGAGGAGGACTGGAGAATGCTGCTCGAGGGACAAACTATGTATACTGTATACTGTGCACTTTGAACTCTGCTCTGCTTGTGGCTATTTGTCAGTAGGAATAGTGTGTGTGTGCAACAACAGTTGAACAGTGCCTTAAAATTGTATGCTTATTGACCTTGATTTACTTTGATTTGCACACATCACTCTCTGTGGATGTGTATGTATGCATATACATATACATGTATGTATGTATGCTGTAACTTTTTTGTCTGATTTGTAGTTGATTGTAGGAAATTTGCAGCAATTTGCATAAATTGTATTATTATTCAATGTATATATATATATATATATATATAAAGTATATAAAACGCGACAGTACAAATTAAAAGAATTGCACAAAAAATTCTTTTTAATTGCTATGAATCATTGTGACCTGTTGCTGTCTAATTCATAATTATTATTTAATTTAATTTAATTTAATTATTTATTGACTTTAGACTCATCTCCGTTGCCGTAGTTGCACCGGACGGTATCAACTCGTATTCTCTTTTTGGGTTGGGACTGTTTCTGATTGGGACTCTTCACTGTTCCACTCAATTCGGTTCGTTTCGGTTCGGTTCGGATCGGTTCCGGCCTAGCCTTGCGTTTCGTTTCGTTGTACTTTACCGCGTTTCTCTCTAAGCGTCATCTGAACATAATTGTTAGCAAGTTGCGTTTCTTACGTAGTTAACTTTTGTATGACTGTTAATTAAAAATATTTTTTTTTCTTTTTATTCTATTTTTTTTTTTTTATTTTTTTTTTTAGCAAGTTATTTTATTTGATTTTTTTTTCTCATTTTGTTTTTGTTTGTTTTGCTATTCCGCATAATGGTGATCTTTTTTTTTCCTAGTTTTGTATTTTGTTTACGTTTTTGTTTTTGTTTTTGTTTTCAATTTGAATTTAATTTAAATAAATGTACATTACAATTACAGTTACAATTCATGTTAATAATGAAGACGACGTTTGCAAGGAAGGAAGCTGGCTGGGACAGTGGGAGTGGCGAAGGCTGTGTGGGTGTGTGGGCTCGGTTGGGTTGGGTTGGGTTGGATTGGGTTTGGGGTGCTGTGGTTGTTTGGGTATTCAAAAAATAAACATCATTTTCATCATTGAAATTATTCTATATAAAATAATGAATTTTAAATATTAATCACGTACATTACAAAAAAATTTGTTATAAATACATATACATATACATACTATGTAGGTAGGCGTGTGTATGTGGGTGTGTGTGTGTATATCATCTATTTTGCACACACGCACACGCACACACACACACACACACACACACACATACAAACTGACTACATACTTCATTAATCATTAGAAATGGTTAAGCAACTTGCAACTTTAAGGAGTTGCGGCTGCACTTTTTCACTTGTACATAAAATAATAATAAGATAATAAGATAATAATAATAATAATAATAATAATATTAATAATAAGAAACATACAAAAAATAGTCAACTTTACAATTACCAGCCGCTTACATCGAAACATTGCTACACTTGTCTCATTCGCTCTCTCGCTTGCTCTTTCTCTTTCACATACATATTTGATACATATAAATGTTGGCATGTTGTTGTTGTTGTTGTTGTTGTTGTTATTGTTTTTCATTTTTCATTAAAAAAAATATTTGAATTATTAATAATATGATAATAAACATAAATTGCTTGCCTATGCGTCTGATTGAACGAACGAATGAAACATTCATCTAATACAAAATTACAATTTCAATTCATAATATTATATATATGCATGTTTATATATATATATATATAAAAATAATAATAATAGTTGTAAAAAAAAATGACAATAATATAAGTAATCTGTATACAATTTGTATTCCGTGTGGATGGCTGCTGCTGCTGCTGCTGCTGCTGCTACCGCCTAGTCGGAGTCGGAGGAGTCCTGTTCCCGTTCCCGTTCATCAAAGCCTGCCAAGTCAACCGTTTGGAGCATGCCGCTCGAATACGCGAACTCGATCAGCGCCAGATGGCAGAACACATATTGATCCGGCATTTGTATGGAGTATGCGCGCTGCGAGCGTATCTTCTCAACCGTGCCACGTATGTCCGCCGTGCCGACATCCTCTAGACGCGATATGCATATGTCCAGCGTGATGAAGGTGCCTAATAAACAAAAACAAATGTGACGATTAGTAATCGGATAGCACTGCTTAAGTGTGCTAATATGGTAGAAAACTCAAGGACCACAGATTTCCCTCTCCATTTATCTGTATATCATATATGCTGTCATAAACAAGAGATCTGAATATGAAGACCAATCTATGTGCATATAAGATTTAATGTTATCTTCAAACATGATTCTTCAAACCGAACTAAAGACATATGAATGTCTTGACCTTCATAAAGCCATAAACCCAACCCAATGCTCTCTCCAGCATGGATTTGAGCATTGCCTAAAGTATAAAGCTGGATTATTAAATCATAAAATGATAATATTGTGGAAAGGGACTCTGATCACGAAGACTGTAAGAAAACTGTACATAATAATGCTCCGATAATATGTATATATCATATATCATATATAATAATAAATAATATATATATAATAATGTGTCCAAACGCATTTGCGGCTGACAAGATGCATCTAAGTTAAGGTCCTAGGAGGAGGATAAGCATAATTGTGGATAGTTTAAGAGTTCAATCAATAAATATGGATTGCTTTGAGAAGCTAGCTTTGTGGTTTGTGATTCTACATTGTACTCGTGTTCGGTGGTGGTGTTAATGGTTAGTTCAAATATTTACCGGTGCGTCCAATGCCAGCGCTGCAGTGCACCACAATTGGCGGACCGCGCGCATGACCCGCCCAGGTGTCGCCGAGTTCGTATACCATCTGTGTCTGCTTCTGTCGCACCCTCTTCAGAAAGTTAAGCATGGCCATTGCGGAGCTGGGCACACCGTAGTCCGGCCAGCTGGTAAACTGCCAATGTGACACATTGCGAATTTCATCAGTCTGCAAATGCAAATGCAAAAGAATAAACACGTTCAGCAACTGGCGCGGGAGCAAACGCAATAAGCAGATCTGCAGCGAATTGAGGCAGATAACTAACTAACCTTTAGGTTTCTCAATTCTAAGGATGCAACGGTGTAATCCACGTTGCGCTCGATCCTAACTGTTCGCACATCGTAATTTCCAAACTCTAAGGAACTAAAGTCAATGGGGTCCCAGTATTGGCCGCACTTAACACGTCCGCGCTCCATGACGCGCGTTGTCATAACTATAACTAGGCAATGTTGTTCCCAGATCATGCGCCAAAAGTCCTGGGATGTCTTTGGTAATGGACCTGCAATACCGAAACCAAAACCAAAACCAAAACCAACAAATAAATAAATCAAATCAAATCAAATAAAAAAAGAAAAGAAAATGAAATGAAATGAAAAACCAAAAAACGTAACGATGCCAATTGAAATGCGTATTATTGCTGTCTCTCTCTCTCTCTCTCTGTCTCTCTGGGAAGCCATAGTAAGAGAATCGATAAATGCGGCGTTGCGGCGACCTCACCTTGAGTTGAAATATATGCATTCTTCTGTTTATAGCCATCGACGAAATTCGCATTTATGTAATCAGACAGCTCGTCATCCTCTTCCTCGCGTGCCAGCACCACACGACTGTGATCATAGCAGAGCACGTCTGTATAACGATTTTTGGTCAGATTGTTGCGCATACTGCAAAATGAAATTTGATCACATTGAATCGAAGAGTTGGTTGATGCTTGGGGCTTGGGGCACATTAAACTTACCGCGCATGGAGGAAGGTGCCCTCGGGCGCCCGACTTCGTATGTCCGCATACTCTTTGATTAGGCCCTGACGGCCGCGTTCTCGCACCATTTGAACGATTAGTTCAATCGTTTTTGGGTCACCCTCCTGGCCGGCCAGACTGTCGTCATCACTGAAGCCAGATGAGGCACTGCTGGGCGGATTTTCCGAACAGAATTCACCGGCACCAACGCCGCCTCCAGCGCTACCGTTGCTAGCGACACCAGCGGCGCTGCCGTTGACAGCGCTGCCAGCAACTGTTGCTGCCGCTGACGCCGTTGCTGTTGTCGCTGCTGGTGCAGTGGCAATCCCAGCAGCTGCTCCACAACCACCAGTACCGTTACTCTGTATGCCGCTGGTATTTAGCTTGAGCAGCGCGCCGCCTGCGATGCCAACGTCCGTTCGATGCGTTGGACTTAGTCCGTTTATTGTGATGTTCTCGTTGGACTCCGATTCCGTGTTGTCGCTGTTGCCGCCAGTTGCCGTTGCAGTTGCTCTCTGCTCGCCACTAACTGTCACAACCGTTGTGTTGCTCTCGGCCAACTGATGCACGGCGCTGATTATTGTTGATGTTGCGGCGTTCGCAGCACCGCTGCTGCTGCTGGTGCTGGTGCCGTTGCTTAGCGGCGTCGCTGTTGCAGATGTTGCTTCTGTTGGTGCTGGTGCTGGCGCTGGTGCGAGTGGTGCGCAAGCGACACCCACCACAATATTGGCAAGCAGTTCGTCTTCACGATTCGTCATCGATTTGCGGCAATTTAGCAACCATGTGGCGTGTTCGATTTTAAGCGTGCCGCCCAAATGCACCGGCAGCGCCTTGCGCGGCACGTGCAGGCTCAGCTGCGGCACCGATACGGTGAACACACGCTCGCGCAGCTTCTCGCGCACAAACAGACGCAGTATTTTAAACGGCGCCTTGAACCACAGCGGCGCCGTCACGATCAGCACTTTCTTCAGGCGTGCCGGATACCCGCCCTACATACATACAAAATATATAAAATATACAAAATATACATTAGAAATTTGATGTTGTTGCACGATTATTGAATCTTAATTAGCCAATAACCAACACTACCTATACACACACGTGTGTGTATGCTTATATTAGGTGTGTGTCTCTGTGTGTGTGTGTCACTGACACGCTAAGGAGGCAATCCACTACCAATTCCACAAATGTGAAATGTGATTTGATTAATATATAGATAACAGAAGGCAAATAAGCGAACTATTTGCATTATTACAATCGGGGAGATATCTGTGCCCCACAATGATTATCTATATAGACACCTGGACATCATTTGTCAACACTGTTTCGCACAGTTAAATTGTTTCACATACTTCATTTGTTGAAAAGTTTCAGTCTTTAAACATACATACACACATACACACATACACACATACATACATACATATGTATACCACACATACATACATACATATGTATACCACACATTCTACTTAAGAGACACAAGTCATGACTGTAACTATGGCCAACTGATTCACCAACAAGAGTTATTCGGTCACTCGAGCGATATTGTTTAAGCTGAATATTATGTTAACTGGACCAAGACCAAAGAGAAAACTCATTTATTATCTTTTCTCTGGTTAAAATAAACAAGTCAGCAATTTGTCGGCTTGTCTAAAAATTGTCAAAGTGTCAGCTTATTTCTACACAATGACTTACGACAAATGACTCGTCATGTTATATATATATATATATATATATATATATATATAATATTGCTTTAGTCGAGAGAGCTCGACTAGCTAGATTACCAGAATGAACATGAATTTCACAATTATGAATATTACGACGCTTGCCAAAGCGATCTTAATGCCTATTCTAACAGTATTACGGACCACAGACCCAATATAGCATAGATATTCCAAGATGTTGGGTAAGGGCAAGCAATGCCTGTCGGAAGAGTTTTCTGGGACCCTTCCTTTCGAGTTTGATAACTTTAGCACTTAAATTACGAAGACATGGGCTTAAGAAAATTTTGGGACGGGATTTGGAAGACGATCCTAGTAATACACCTTCTCAACACCTACCTCAACAACCTACCAACCAAATTTGATGACTGCAGCCTAACAAAATTGTGGGATATATGCGGCTTATCGATTTTATCGATTTTATCGATTTTATCGCTTTCCTAGCCTTCCAGTGGACTCACTTTGTCCGATGCGGGCATAGACCAGTATTCGGTAGTTCGATTTACAGGGTCTCTGCGAGACATCTGAAGCGACAGCAGCATTTCTCGCAGTGTATGCGTGTGCGTGTCTCTCTGTGTGTGTGTGTGTTGTGTATAAGCAACAACAACAACAACAACAACAAATGCAATTGCAAATAAATTGAAATGAAATGAATTTGTTGCGACTGCTGATTCGATGTGCTCTGCTGTGGCTCTGAGTGGACGGTCTGCCACTGCTGCAACACAACCTTCACCCAGTTGCAGCGTATTCAACACTTCACACTGCTGCGGCCATATTTTTGGATTGCACAAAATGGCCTACGCCGGCGAAACGAACCGTACGCCCCAAAACCACCCAATTTGGCGGGGGGGGGGGGGGAGGAGGAGTAATGTGGCCAGCGGAAGGCCTGCATATCCATATAGCTATATCCGTGTCAGCGCTATTTATTCCCAGTTTATTGTGAGTTCTCTCTCTCTCTCTCTCTGTCTTTCTCTGTCTCTTTCTCTATCTCTCTGTCTCCCTCTCTCTCTCTCTCTCTGCCTCTCTCTCTCTGTCTCTCTCTCTGTCTCTCTCTCTCTCTCTTTCTGCCTCTCTTTCAGTATCTCTTCTTGTCTTCCTTTATGTATATATATATATATATATATGCATGTATATATGTATATATTTGTATGTGCTTGATTGTGGTCACACACACACACACACACACACACACACAGACAGACACTCAGAGACACACATATAGGTAGACACGCAGATTAAGGTCAGCAGCAGAGCAGCCGCAGCACTAACAACAACAACAACAACAACAAGAGCATTTTACCATTTGCCTTAATTAAAAGCAACGCTTACAGCAACAAAAATAAAGATAGCCACAAAGAACAACAACAACAACAACAACAACAACAACAACGAGCAAAAATTGGTATTCAAGTTGACCGGATTTAAGGCTTAACAGTTTTGCACACCCACACTTGTTTTCTACCCCAACTGTGTGTGTGTTGTGTGTGTGTGTGTGTGTGTGTATCTGTTCACTTTTAATTAAATCCGTTCACAGCGTTTCCACGAATTGATTCTATCTATAAAATGATTAAGAAATTGGAAATTACAATTCAATTTGAAATCGAGACATATTTTTTTGTAGATTTAAATGTTAAGTAATATTTTGCACACAGTTGCACAAAGTTTCCCGGTGTTTGCTACATTTGACCATTTAAATGGGCCAATTTACAGCCTGCCACCTTGCCCCTGAGCGTATGTTCTTTTCAACATCATTGCATCATCATCATCAGCAACAGCAACAGCAACAGCAACAGCAAATGCAACAAAGTAGCAATCCTTCTGCTGCCAGTGTTGCGGTCACTCTTAAATGCTGCTTGTTGTTGTTGTTGTTCGTTGCGGTACAGTTGACTCCAAGGCTTTGCCTCGCAGCAAAGTAGGCAACATATTTCCAATTTGCCAGCTATTAAAGAAGTTTGCTTCTCCTGGGGAAGTGTAGCACACTTTCAATGACACAACTGTTGCAGCTATTTGACCCACACGGCAATCAAGTCCACCTCCCCCCCCCCCCCCCACACACACACACACCTTGTACAATCGCAGCCAATTTGCATAATGGCACTCATATAATACGCACACTTGCACACATTGCAACTAATTTGACAAACATATTTAGAAACGGTAGAAATTGTTGGGTTAAGGACAATTTGCTGGCTGATTATTTGCAGTTGCAGTTGTGCTTTCAGTTGTTTCGTCCTTGCTACTTTCACTTTCGCTTTCACCGTTACTCTCACAGTTACGGTTGCGTGTGCCAATAGCAAAAGTACTCGCAATAGTTACATACATACATACAGTTACCACTTCAGTTACAAGCCACAAAAAGGTTGAACGAGGATATATATAAATATATTCCAGATGATCTGTCTATAAGCGCTGGAGATGTCAAAATTGGAAGTGCTCGTATAGCCTAAGCAGAACAAGTTGTGCTCTCGTTCGATGACTGTCCTCGTTACGCGCACATCGATATAAATCGATAACACTGAAAACCACAATTTGAAAGATACAACTTTCTAATCAAGTTTGACCTAATATTGACCATCCATGCTCGAGTTTTGATATCTTTCTCTCTCGACTAGAACAGTCCTACATTTGTTCGACTTTTCTTTTCATTACAGTATTTTGATTGTCGTAATTTGACTTAGTAACTTTTAACATTTGATTTTGTTCAATTATTTTTTTTTGGGGGTCTACATTTTGTAATTTTGGTTTTGATTTTTGTATTGGTATTGATTTGAATGTATTGTGGGCATCATTTTTCCACACAGTTTAATCATATTTTGCACCACATTCAACTCCGCTGAACAGCTGTCCATCAAATTAGTTGTAGATGCATTTTATGGGTTAACTAAATTAATATTTCATTTCGCTTAGTCATGCTCGTTTTTTGGGGTCATAGGCGAATATCGAACCGAAATCGATAAATAACAATTAAATTTGGTTATTGGCTTGAGTTGCACAAATTGGAATATTTTGTGTGGGCAGAGAGAGAGAGAGAGAGAGAGAGATACAAGAGGCAACAAAATATTCGCCTCTTAATAAGCAGCGTTATGACGCACCTGCCCCTAATACGCACAAAACAGCAACAACAATCGACATAATCATTGAGGAAAGCCACGCAACACAACCGGCAGCAAATTAAGCCGAAAATAATAAGCGCACATGCACAGATACAAACACACACACGCACACACAGACACATACATACACACACAGACACACACACACACACACACATCTCACAGCCCACATGTACACGTTGTTATTGTTAAAGTCTTGTCAGCCAGTTGCAATTCAGCCCAAAAGAAAGTCAACTCATCAAGTCGCCCCTTGCCGCCCGCCCACATGTTCCGCCTCCAAATAGCCCCTGGAGAAGGGTTTGGCGAAGCAGGTGTAGGTGGAGCAGTGAGGAATTGAAGTGGTTGTGCGTCAAGTGGGCGTGTTATGCACTCCACAACGCACTCCAAGCGGCTCCACTTAATACGTGCCTCGGCATGCGACTTGCGTTTCTAATAATTGTTTGTTGCCACAAGAAGAAAGTGCTTGAAATGCAGCAGCAACAAGGGTGGGCAGGAGGCACGTGGGGAATGCTAAGAGCAGCAGGAGCAGCAGCAGCAGCAGCAGCAGCAGCTGGCTGAGCAGTTGCTCTCTCAAATATGATTCATCAGCTGATAAAAAATTCGTTTTTTTTTTTAAACAAAAATTTGCAAAATTTAAATTCAAAATTAAGTGTTTTTGGTTGTTCTGTTTGATAGCGGTTAAAGATCAGTTAAATACAGATAATCAAGGCTCTAGGTTGCGATAAGATATAGATATATATACATATATATATTATCTATAATATCAGCAATGGTTTGCGTGTGCAAAACGTATCGAAACTGGAAAGAAGAAGCAATCATATAAATATATATTGTAAGTTCTTGCAACATTCTTTCCACACACTTATTTCTTCAACGTTGCACAAAGATTGAGTGTGTGCCACATCCCGTTGTGCCACTTAAGTGCATAGCAGCAGATGAGGATGACAAGGATTGCAAACTGGACTTGACTTGTCTGTGGCTACAAATTCCAAATGAATCATACGCCACATGGGCTTGATATACATATATATAATCTTGATCAGTCGGAGGCAGACCACTATATACATATATCATAAAGCTGTCACTTGAACAATCGACCGAACATATGAAAAAAAAAACATTTTTGTTTATCGGTTTATCGGGATGCCCGATAACTAGATAAGAAATTATTCAAATGTCAATTAAGATGGGAATTTTGGAAAGAAGAGTATGTACTCGTCGGTGCGTCAAATATAGTCGTATTCTTTTGTCTTGTTTTGTGATGTATTTTCGAATGTGTTTGCTTAGTTGGCGCGCTGTTTGCTTTTGCATATTGTCAATATATGTATGTATGTATGTACGTATGTAGGTATGTCTGTATGCCCAAAAATAAAAGGCCGACATACTAGCCAAACAATGAGCTGGCCAAATGACGTGCCATACAAAAAATACAACAAAAAAAAAAATTATATAAAAATAAATAAAAATTATGAACAAAAACAACAACATTGAACATTGACTGTGTATGTGTGTATGTTTATGGAAGTGTGTGTGTGTGTGTGTGAAATTAGCCATGGCCAAAATTGGTAATGCGTTTTAAGCTTGTCCCCGGTTTTGGGCATGAAACGAATTTGTTGTTGTTGTTGTTGTTGTGGTTCTTGGCGGCGTTTGGCCTGAAAAGGCACTGTTTGGACGCACCAAACAGTCCGATGGGCAGACAGACAGACAGACAGACAGGCAGTCAGAGAGCCATACAGATGGCTAGATGGATAGATGGATTTGACAGATATTATGATTAAAGGGAGGGAGGGGGGAGCAAGCTGTTCACAGTAACACAAAAATATAAAAATAAAAACAAAAAAAACGGAATATTTGGTTCTGTTTAATCATTGCGCCGGATACCGACAAGCAGACGCCAAGTGCCAAGTAATATGTAAATAGCAAAACAAATAGTGAACCCTAGCTGTGCAAATATTTTGTTTCCCAGTTATTATATTTATATTTAATCATTCGTTCAACAGAAATCTTTATTTACCTAATGCTCTCTGCAATTTTTCACCGTAAAAAAGTCAGCAGTATTTTTGGATTAATTCCGAATATGTATGTATGAGTGGTTCAAAAAATATGAACAATTCAGTGGGTAAATAAATTATTAGCTTCCAGTCGAAAGACTCTTATATATATATACAGATAAATTGCTGCACTATATCAACAACAACAACAACGACAACAACAGTGTCAACATACTGCTTTTAAAGTGGTACGTTGCCTGCCCCACTAGTCGACCAGATCATTATTAATTGTTTTGGGTTTATTTTCTCTATAGTTGCCATGCCAGTATACTCACTAATACTTACACAGATGTGTGTGTGTGTGTGTGTGTGTGTGAATGTGTGTAGAATGAGTTGGCAAGCGAAACGAAAGGCAGAAATCAATGTGTGCACATAAATCAAAAGCGTCGTTCAAATAAACGCGCCAATGTCCAAACAGCTGTGATTTCGTTGACTCTTTTGGCTTCAGCTCATTCTCCTAGTCATCGTTGTATTATGTGCTGCTGTTGTTGTTGTTGTTGTTGTTGTTGTTGTTGTTGCTGTTGTTGTTGCTGTCGCTGATATCGGCTGCTTGATTTTGATTTTGTCATTCTTTTGCAACTGGCAGCTGCTTTTGTTCCCATCCAATGCCATTAACAAAAAATAATAATTAAATAAAAATAAAAATAAAAACCTCTCACATCACCTGTCAGTTAGCTGCGATGATAGCTTCGATACCGACTACTTGTACTGGTACTTGTGGTATTTGTGCTGGTTCTGGTACTCGTACTTGGTACTTGGTACTTGTGCATGCCTTACATATCGTTTATACATATTATTTATTATTATTATTATTATTTTAATGGGATTTTTAAAGTTTTACAGTCATGGTAAGCCTTGACTTTACAAGATATGACGCCAAATTCAGCTTGAATCTTTACTTTGAATACATTTTTGGGAACCTGTTTGAAAAGCTTGGGTTAGGGATAGGATAGGTTAGGGATATTTTGCATTCATCGTTGTACAAACTAGGCAAGGCTCAAATCAGAATTCTCATATTATTTAGGCAAGAATTCAAGTTAGTTGTATCATCCTGATTGCTGATATTATTATTATTAATTTTTATTATTTTTAGTGACGTTGATACTAAATTTTATAGGTAATAATTAGTCATTAAAAATACTTATGGACCAGCATAAATACAACTTATATCGATTATAGTAGAACGTTTGCAGCTGTTGTGTGAAATGTTGAAAATCTATTCTTGATCAGAATCAATAGGGGAGCGGATATAACCAAGTCATGGACTGCAGGGTATGTAATTTTCTCCTACTGTTTTAAGGTGCAATCAACAATGCGAAAATACAAACTCAATTTATATATATACGTATATATATCTGCGTACTTTTCATAAGGCTTAAATGTTCTAGCACCTGAGATGGCGACGGTCGCTTTAATTATTTGTAGATACGCGTTATTGTTTGGCAATTGTTATTGGCTTTTGCTAAATTTTCGCACAGTCAAATGCTAAATGCACTAAATAGCACTAGGGTAGGGGCGGAGGGGAGCAGCTGGTAGCACGATGAGAGCACAATTTTTTTTTTTGTTGTTTATTGGAACAATTTTAATTTGCAATTTGTTAGTTTTTGCGATTTTTGTTGGTTGTTTTTCTTTTTTTTATTTGTTTATATAATAAGCTTTTCAATGTTGTTTGTTGTCGGTTACACAATTGCACAAATGATGCACCCAAAAATTGCAAATTGTGAGAGAAATGCAAAAAACAAAAAAAAAACACACAAACACACACACACACGCAAATAATGGGAGAAACAAAACAAAACAACAGACTATAGACAGACGGTGCTTTACAGTTACAGTTGCTGTTACAATTGCTGCAGCAAAACGGACTGCGAACTGCGAACTGCGAACAGCGGACAGCGGACAGCGGACAGCGGACGTTGGGCAGCTGCGTCTTTTTTGCACTTGTAGACACTTTTCTCGCTAGACCCTCTGGCGATCAAAAGTTGCGGCACTTATTGGATTTGTTTTGTATGAGACATATGCATGCATGCATGCCTGTATGTATGTGTGTATGTATGTATGTATGTATTTATGTATGTGTACATGTAAGCAACACATTGTGGCACTTGCAGCAGCCGTGTGACAGCATTTGGCTTAAGCGCATACACTTATACATATATACAGACCCACACACATATAGATACATACACACACACACACACACACACACAGAGAAAGAGACACAGACGCGAAACACATACGCACACAAATGTATTTTATACGTTTTGCTTACAATTTTCTTTGGCTGGCTAAGTAAACGGTTCTCACTTTTCGCTGTGTCACATAAAATATTCATAAAAAAAAATGTAGACACCAATTATTTTTCGTGTTTATTGATTATTGGGAATGAATTATGCTTGTTTCATTTGATATATATTAATATTATCATTCGTTTATAAGTAACATTCAGCGGTTAACTTTGTTTGCTGCGCGTCGTTGTGGAGAGCTGAACTACGTCTATTTGTCGGCCTCTGCCGCCGTTGTTGTCGTTGCTGCTGCCGCCTTCGTAGTCGCCAGCAGCAGCGCTAAACAGTAAAACGGCGAATACACGACGCCAAAAACCTCCAACGCTGCGTTCTTGACGCAGGCGCGCTCTCCCACCACCACCACCACCTTCGCCCTCAGCAACAGCACCAACGAAAGTGACAAGAGCGACAGAGAGAGAGGGAGAGAGAGAAAGCGAGAGAGAGAGTAAAAAAGGAATAGAGAGCGCGCGCACAAAGTGAGAGCAAAGCAACCCACTGGCCTGCTTTGCTTTGCCTTGCCTTTTCGCTGTTTCGCTCACCACCCTTTTCCCAAAAATAATCCGATAACTGACTGCTGGGGTTGCTTTAGGCAGAGCGTTGCGTGTGCTGCCACCTAAGGGTTGATTTCAGTTTCTGCATTGCTCGCTTGCATGGTTGCATTTTCACAGCTGTCCGTTGTGGGTTGATGTGGGCGGTTGTCGCCAGGGCTGCTGATGATGTGATTGTGAAAGCTAAGGGTTACCAAAATTCACACTGCACCGATATGCATGATCTTAATGTGACCAGTATTGCCACAACGTTGACATACGTATGTAAGTGTGTGTGTGTGTGTGTGTCTGTATGCACCCATATAATTGTGTCACTGATTTATGCAAAGTATAAACAGTTACTTAGCCTTGGCACAAACCCTAACGCCCACATGATTGTTGTCTTGACTGCTGGACTGTTTCAATGCGGAAACGACAACAACAACAACAACGACAGCGACAACATCAATATGTTTTCGAAACTCAATTAAACTGTGTGATATACGTGCATACATCACGTATGGATGTGTTTGTAAAAAATTGTACTGCAAAATGAGGTAAATAATAGCGCATAACTTTGTTTCGTTGACTTTGAATTTGCATTTTAAGTTCACAAACAGCTAACACACACTTACATAAACATATGTGCACATACATACATATATTTGCGTCAATGTCAGACAGAAACAACAGCAACAATAAATAAGCAAAGCGCACGTTGTAAAAATAACACGAAATATCAACGCAATGTATACGTTTTTTTTTTTAAGCCAACTGAGCAATGAATGAACACTTTGCTCTCAATATTGCGCGCATGTGCATGTGCATGTGTGTGTGTGAGTGAGAGTGTGTGTGTGTGTGTGTGCGTGCGTGGGTGAGCACTAAAAATAAAAATATCAATCCTATACAATTTTGATTATTGTGTTGAGAGTGCCTCCTACCTACATATAAAACTTGTTATTGTTCCTTGTAGTCAGTCTCGGGTAGAAGATATTAAAGTTGAACGAGCGAAAAAAAATAAAAAATAAAACACAATAACAACAACTTTAGCTTCCGAACTACGCACGATTGCTTCCAATTGTAAAAGCGACAAATGGGGGAGGGTGAATATCAGGGCGTAACGGAAACGGTTAACGAGCCGGCACGACTTAATGCACAACGCACAACGCAGAACGCACAACGCAAGAGGCACGTTCTTTTTATTTTATTATGATTTGGCTTTCTTTGGCTTTTGTGCTGCTTGAGAATCAATCTATTACGTTCGACTAGAACTCGTCAACTGAATTAGTTAATCAAGCGAAAGATAGCCCCAAGCGTCGGCGCGCGCGTTTGCCACGAGCGCAGTGCCAGAGAAGACGAAGTGACGAGCGCGAGTGCGAGCAAGTAAGCAGCTGCCAGCCGAGAGTGATGAGAGGCACACTACAAACACAAAAAAAAACAACAAAAAAAACAAAAACGAGAGTGAAAATGTGTCAGTATGACTATGACTGTTGTATGCGCATGTGTGTGTGTGTGTGTGTGCAAGTGTGAGTGTGTGTATGTGTCTGCTTACTATGTGCACTGGGTATAGCCAGCTGTTCGAATATGCCACGCAATAAACGTTACGATCGCTTTCCAATATGCATGCATGTAATCTGTGTAACTTGAGCATAAATATTTATATTTAATTGTAAATGAGTTTTGACTTAGCATTGGCCGACCACACAATCACACAGCACTCAGTCGCACACTGCGTATGCGTAATGTAAGATACCAAATGTTGCGCATACGCCTCGGTGACATCCGATTATATTAATGTATGGCCGTGCGAGTGAATGTTAGACTTTACTGCACAGTGGTTTCAGTTTATTTTCCATAATTGATTTAAATATTACATTTATTATAGAAAATTCGATAATTGCCATAACAAGTTAAGTATTACCACAAATATTGCCCGTGAATTGCGAATGAAATGAACTATATACACATTCGTATTTTGAAATTGTTTCGTAGTGTTAAACATTTAAATATATACGTATGAATATTCTGCGTTTTTGTGTTCTAACTTTCCATTGATCTTTGAAATAATCGAGCTATAAACATTTCACTCGCAGCGCTTTACATTGCTTAATTCCAAGTTGGTTTCACTCTCTCTCTCTCTCTCTCTCTCTCTTTCTGTATGTCTTTTTCTCCTTCTCACGCTGTTCAACTGCGCACCAGAGCGCAAGAGCTGCTCTCTATTTGGGTGGACTCTCTCAGCTCAGCTGCTTTGCTGCCACTGCGACCGCCTATGTCGGCTGCTTATTTTGCCCACGCAATTTTTTTTGCGTTTTTGATTTTGAAGCAGTTGTTGTCAAACGCATGCATATACAATGTGTGTATAAATTCTTCCATAATTTTATGTATTTTTATTTTAATATTTGTATATATTTATATATTATATATATACATATATATTTATATATTATATATATACTTATATATTTGTATATTATATATACACATATATATATATATATATTAGCGGCCGGTGATTGATGATATGATGTATGCCATGAACTATACTATACATATGTACTATATATACTATATACATATATGTACATACAAGTAGCCAACAAAAATGTCGTCTTACTACTGGCTGCTCACAGCATTTAATGTAGGCGTATAAAGGCACCGTCGCATCACTGCCTAGGTGTGTAGGCGTGTGTGTGTGTGCGTGTGTGTGGGCGGCCTAAATACATACGTATATGCATACATTAGTGTGGATGTAAGGTTCGCTAGTTGGCATTGTGATTACGTTGATTATTAAGCTCGGCTACTTCCGGTAAATTTGCTGCTCAAAAGGATTTCCGAGTCGCTCTTTTGTTTAGCATATGGGTTCGCCCTAATCAACTGCTCAGCACAAACAGAACGAAATAAAGAGAGAGAGAGAGAGAGAGAGAGAGAGAGAGAGAGAGAGAGAGAGAAAGAGAGAGAAAGGAGGAATTAACTGGCAGCAATTAACATAAATCAGGCATCGATGCAAATGTTCAGCGGATTTCGGATAAGCCCCGCCTACTTCTCATCGCTTTTCAAATTCGTTTCGAAAAATAGACACGCTGGACAAGCAGCAAACATGAGCGATACCAATGAACAGCAAAAGCGCAGTTATCTTTTGATTGGCAACGATTTAATACGCTTGCACACACACACACACACACACACACATATACGCTGTATGTGTGTTTGATATCAATCAGATATCAATTATCAATTATTTTTACTATGCAATTAATATGCGATAAGGAATTCCGGTATTCAAGTATAAGTCTAATTGATGACGGATGTTTTTTTTTTTAAATCCATAAAAAACAAAGTTTGTTTGTTAGCTACAAGAGAAATCTTCATGAATCATGCCATAGCAGGGGCATCCCCTTGCAAAACTAACGAAATTAAACCAAATTTGTAGCTTGAAGACACAAAATTCTCCAATGTTGAATTAAATGCACAATAGATGCATTTGCGACAAGTAGCAATTATATGCAGACACCCATGCACATATAACACGGGTATTCCAATTTGTTGGAGCACGCTTTGCGAGTTTCCACTGCCAAGTTTGGGCAGATTTGCGCTAATATGTTGTATACACGAATGTAATTTTTATGAGCTGCCCAAAAGTATGCAACGAGTGCAAATTAAAATTCCAATTCAAAAACTCACCTTGAGCAATGTGAGAATCTTTTGCGATAGATCATAATCAAAATTGGAATATTTGGAGCCACTCATATCGTAGATGAAGACAAGTCCGGCACGCTGCGTCTCAGCGTCCTGGAGCGCACAGTCCAGCTGATAGACGATACCCTGTAATGTTGTCGTATGCGAGGCACTCAACGGACTATGCCGATTGGCCGTGAAGAGCGCAATCGCAGCTCCCGACGACGTGCGAGCCGGCTGAAATGGAAATAGCAATGAAAAACAAACAAACGACAGAATTGAGTTGAGTTCTTTTCATTATAATATATAAAATACGAAAAAATACTCCCTAGTGCAGGCCCTTACCAAAAAATATTCACACAAAATGGTTAGTGTTGAAATCAGGGGGAATGGGAAGATAACATACCCTTGGAGACCTCAATTTCATTATAAATTTCAAATACCGACCGATTTATCCGATGTTAATAATTTAATGCTCAAATTCAAGAAGGTTACTTTTGCAACGTGTTATTACCTGAAATTACACCGGTAACAGAGTATTTCGTTGGAATGGAACGTACGTTATGTAGCAGACTCGGAATTTGAACCAAATTTCGATTTGGCTTGAAAGTCTGATTGAAAGCTTTTAATGCGCACAGTGGTATGCGCAACGGAAATTATGAATTGTAAAATTGAAATAAATAATGTGAGGCACAGTTTGCCATGTCATCCACTATGTCAATTTCAGAGGACGAACATTTTTACCGCTAAGTGTCGTTTAAGTGAATCGTTTTACTTTTGCTTGCCTGCTTCCCCACAGTAAACGTCAAAGGAGCTTTTTGGGTATTGAAAGCTCTTGTGTATATGCGTGAAACAGCGTGAAAGCTTTAAAGCATATGTGCAGACTTTGGTAAGGCCTGCGAATTTGCTTGCTCTTAGTATTTCAGATCTGGTTTAAGAGTAGACTAACGGTACATACCAATATTGTGAATTTGCCCGTTTGCAGCTCGGAGCACAACGGCTCCACATCCGCATCAATATTGTAGAGGTATTCCCTCTGGCGTATCTGCTCATGCTGCTCGTACAAGGATACGGCACGGGGTATATCGAACTTACGGGCGTACAGAAACTTGACAGCTGTCGTATGCGAGATATGGAGCCTAATGGGCAATGATGCGGATGCGGATGCCGTAGCTGTTGCTGTTGCTGATGCTGATGATGTTGCTGCTGCATGTGTTTCGGGGGCGACTGTTATTGTCGTTGCTGCAACAGCTATTTGTTGTTGCTGTTGCTGTGTGGCGTTGCTGAAATTGAATGTGTTGGCATTCGGGGAGGCGGCGGCTGCTGTTGCACCCAAATTGTTGCAGAGATCAATGAATTGTTTGACAGCCTGCAAAGAAACCAATAATAAAGACAATATTTTTGATTAGAATTCGAAATCAAACAATATATAATTTTCTGCATAATCGGATGAGTTACCCTTGGCCCCAAAAATATGTTGATTTCCTATTATTCAGAGCGATTGTTTTCTAAGTATATTAATAATTGCACAACATGATAGAAACTCTTATCAATATTATGCCAAAGCTTATACATTCTTAATCGATTTGTAGTTATCGATAAAGTGCGATAATCTCGCATCTTTGAAGTCTTTAGCTCTCAGTTCCTTCGTCTTTATATGTGTGTTTTATTTTGTTTGCTTGTTTGAATATCTCATCTCTCAAGTCATACAAATTGCCAATGGAAACCTCAAGTTATCCATCAAGTTCGATTTATTGTCAGGGATGACGCCAACTAAAATGTAATTAAACATTTGAGGCGTGATTAATGTGCCCGTCCAATTGATATCTATGTCCATACACATACATATGTATTTGTAATGGGTCATTATATACACAATGAACCGCATGCTTATTTTTATTAATATATACAGCTTGCTGTGAAATGACGTCATTAAGTGCAATTAAAAATGAAAATAATTGGCAGACGAGTGACTCGTTTATAGCCCATAACAGATTGATAGATTACAATAGACAATCGGCGATAGGCAGTTGCATTAACCTTGTGCCTATCAAATCTGGGCAAACAGGTCAATGGAACTGATCCCGGTCAGACGGCCAATCGTCAATGAATTTGATCCTTTAACCCATTTTACATTGGAGTATGCAAACAAAATTTATATAATAAAAAAGCTTGAAAAAAAAAATAAGTGAGAACGATCCGGTCGGGAGGTCTCAAATGCTATTCCTTGTTATACCTTTAACCATACAAAAAAAATAAAATAGGCAGATTGAAGCATCTGCATGCCCATATACATATACACCATATATTAAAGATCACGATCTCTAACCGAGTCGATTTAGTCATGTCAGTCCGTATGAACAAATGGATCTCAGAGACTCTATGAGCTGGAGATACCAGCTTGGGTACAGACACATAATACTCATACAAATACAGCTAAGAAACGGGATCGACTAAAATTATGTTCTGATTCCGCTTTCGAATATAAATTTCAATGGAGTTCCGATTCAGGCTTTGTTTAAATAGCCTTATAATTACATGCGACTTAATCTTAACTTGCATCAATGTGGCAACATTGCTGCGTACGAGGAAAGTGTTTCGTTGGCAAGAATCACAAACTGTTATTACAAGTAGATCAAATGATATAACTAAACTAATCAATAGTTTCTATGAATTCAACCGAACACCCAATCTATAATCAGCTTCAATTGCTCTATTTATTTTTATTTCAATCCTTGAAAATTACGGAGAAGCGCTTAATGGTAGCCCAATAATTCTCATATCATCTGTAATACAAAGATAAATCGAGAATATTATGTTTGCCAGTGAAAACTGACGATTTCGACAGAATGTCTCCACACTGATATGTGTTGAAAAGGTTTTGTCGATTTACTTAATCGCAATTCACATTCAATTCTATAGCTCGTTACTTATCAAACGCGGGGGTTTCCCCTTCCCATCCCTTCCAAGAGCGATAAGCTCGCGCAGCACTGGGAAGTCCATATATTATATACATACAAGTACATACATATTGTACAGCTGGATTCAAACTGAGTTTGTTTTGTGCAAACAAAATCGAGTTTCCATCAATTTATGAAATATAACAAATATAAAATAAAATAAAAAAAAACTCGAAATTTAAGTACCGAAAGAGTAAGCAGTTCATCAAATGGAACCAACAAGACAATAAATAATATATTATATATTATTTATAATATAAGGAACTAAAGCCACGGCTCACATTTAAAACTGTAGTTTCAGCTTAAGATTTTTTCCCATTCGAAAAACAAAAAATCCCATTTTGCTTTAAGAGCCTTAAAATTCAGACTGCAAGATGTTTAATTAAGATTATTAGCCTAAAACGTATTCAATAATAATATAATGAAAAGTAAGAAAAAAATACAAATTTTGATTCGAGTTAAGTAATCTTCAAATACAGCTCAAATCTAAGAATATAGTTGCGGTTTACTTTTATTTCGTTTTGTTCTTGAATCCAGAAGATAACCTTTTCTGAATTATGATTTTTATTATAATGAATTGAATTTATGAATGAATCTAGATTATAAGCTATTTAAAATGCCTGTGTGTCTGTGAAGTTTAGAACAATATAAGTAACAAAATCGGAATAAAAAGCAACACCCTGGAAATTAGATACATTTGTTCTAAATAATCCGAAATCTCCAAATTAATTGAATTCTTGTCTTATTCGAATTTTCTTTGCATTCGGAAACACCCACACAGTCAGACACAGAAAAGCAGACAAACGATTTCTGCGAATTGTGTCGAGAGTCGAATGTCGATGGTCGAGAGTGTTGCAAATATGTTGTGAAAAGGGAATACCTAGTAACATGAGTTCCGATAAGCTGACATTTGATTTTAATTGGGATTTTGTTTCAGCGCTTCCGTTGCAAAGCTTCAGTTTCTACGAATTGAATTTTTTGCTCGTTAATCTCTCGATCTATAACCCATAATTGTCGCCTACTTCCACTTCCACTTTTGTCACATTTGGTTTCATATTTATTTGTTCCTAGTATCTCTCACTTCGATTCGGATTTATTCATGCGATTTCCACCAGTTGACTAATTAGATATTTGACATGCGATACACGTTGTCATCGGAAATAAAATTCGCTTCGCTTCTTCGGCCATTGGCTTTCTTTGCCTGAAGAGGTGAGCGGGTGTGGGGAGATAAGGGGAACTTTATGTGTGACCTAATCGCAAATGACACCCACCTGTTCCCGGTTGCGACGACGCTGACAGAGATGCACCATTTTCGTTTTTATGTTTTGTTTTCCTTTAACTAACTAGCGCACACGCACACGCACAACAACAAAAAGAAAAAACAGACAAAAATACACTTTAACAATAACTGCAGATATCTGATATCTATAAGGGTATAGTATGCAGTTGGGCTTTTGTTCTTTTTGGGCGACACTGAAATCCGCGAAACGACGCTTTCAAAGTTTCTTTCATTACTGAAACGGAAAAAAAATTGTCGATCTGCCAGCAAATTAAACAGCGAAAAGCAATAATAATAAAAATAACAACAACAGTAATATTAACAGAAACTGCTGATAGCAAGCGCTGCCGCTGCAGGCGCTGACGTCAAAGTCGACGTCGACTGCTGTGATGACTAGCTGCTTCTGTTACCGCTACCGCTGCTGCTGCCTCTGCTGCTGCCGCTGTTGCTGCCTCTGCTATTACTATTGCTGTTGCCGAGCCGACAAGCCATGTTAACGAACTTTATTGAACTGAAATGCATTGGGACAGCCGAACGAACGAAAAATGAACGAAGGCGAAAACGATCAAACAGTTGAAGAACTGAAGGCACCGAATTCGAAGAAGGCAAATCGACAGCGCATGCGCCGCTTCGCCCTAGCATACCAACAATTTGAGTCATACCGTTTGCACCGTCTCTTTTCCATATGTCACCGCGACAATCGCCGTCGCAGTCGCTGTCGAAGTCAACGTCGCAGTCAGCGCACAGGAGGTTAGAGCATTTGTTCGGTCATCAAATAAAGTTAAAGCTGCAGCTCTGCACTGAGCAAAACAAAATTGTACTTTTCAAATATTATTTATATTATTTTTGATTCAGTTGTATAGTTTCGCTCTCTTTTTTAATCTAATCATTATTTATGTTTTCTATTTCCGGTTTAAGAATAGTAATAATTAAAAAATAGTTTTTTTTTTTTAATTTTTCATTTCTGAAAATTCATAATTGATGTGTTCTTCACACTCAGAAGAGCGTATTTTTTCATTCAGTGTACGTGAGGAACTTACGTGTCAGAGTTTCATTGAGAAGTAAACACAAACACGACCGAACATGTCGTCTTGAGAAAACAAGAATCTGTATGATGAAATGTCTTTCCACGTATTACGATAAACAATGATTTAAATAAAATTACTGACTTTTAAGAGAATTACGTAAGTTTTCGAGAAAAAAGAATGATGAATGAAAAAACTAACAATGAAAAAAAAACACATTTTTTCAAAATTGCATGGCGAACGACATTTTGATGCACTACATTCAAAAGCTCTTAGCACTCTCTCACTATGTGCGTTCATTTTTTTCGAGTGTAGAGAGAGAAAGAGATAATCTGGACAGGCCTCGATGGAGAGTGCGTCACCTTATTTATTTTTTTCATTTCTTTGTGGTCGCCCATTGTTTCCACGAATTCATATGTGCGTATTATCAACACAGCTTCAGTCTGCAGCATCATCCGCTTTGTGGGCAAGGCAGATAAAAAAAAGGCCGTTGAGAGGCATACGAGCACTAGAAAGTTCAACTTGAACGTCTCTGATAAAACCAACAAGAAAACCGGAAAACCCAAAAGATCGGCTGTCCTAGGCATGCCGAAGATCTATATCAGCTATATGTTACAGTAGTTCGATATGAATGATTTTTCATTTTAATTTGATAAGTGTAATAATACGCACACTAAGTCCGGTTTCGATAATTTGTTAAACGAAAAGGTTTTTCATTGTTCAGCTATATGGCAGCTATATTGTAATTAAATCTGATCTGCAGCAAAAGGGCAAATATATGGGTAAAGTTTAATCAGGAAAGTTTTGAAACTGAGGGACTAGTTAACATAGAAATGGGCAGACACACGCCTATGGCTAATTCGACTCGGCTGGTGATGCTGATCAAGAATATATGTATATAGTTTATGAGATCGGAGTAGTCTCCTTAAACATGATACTTGTAATGCGCTCTCTTCGAGGGTATAATAAATAAATTAAGCCAAGTAAGACATGTAACCAATATTGGGAATAGATGATATAGTTGCTCGATCCGATCGATGCGAATGATTCAACCAGCAGCAGCATATTATCTAAGGTCAGAAACATGTTCAGCACTGGCTGGAAACAGAATTCAATTACATGTAAATTGAATGCATAACTGTATCTCCGATGAAGTCCATGACGCCATACATCTGCTGTGTGAAAGTGTGTGCGTGTGTGTGTGTGTGTTGATACCAGTTCAGCTTTAATGAACAACTGACTCTAATTTAAGCCAACTTCAAGTTGAAGCTGTTTTGTTGCCGCTGTTGTTGTTGCTGCGATGGCTTTCACTCTTCTTTTTTTTTCAGCGCATTTAGCTAAAAAGAGCTTATCAAAATGTGACTAATCCAATATTGTTACGCGCACATCTGCATCTAGTAACTTGGAAGCTTTACATGTCTAAATTGTGGTACAATTCAGCTACATGTAAAAGGGTTATTATAAAGTAGTCTGCTCAGAGGCGATATCGTTATCGATCATCGATAACCTACTACTTTTCTCTAATATAAGGAAAAAAAAAACGATTACTTATAAATAATAATAATAATATGAGCAAACATATTTATATATATATATATATATATACGTGATCATAAAGCTGAACGATCGTCAATCCCCAATCGATGATTAGGCCACAGCGTGCACACGATTCAATTGATCACACACAAGCATGTGTACACTGACAAAAAACCGAAGTAAGATTGCTGCGATATACTCTGCATACAGAATATATATATATGTATATTATTATTATTATTATAGATAAACTTTAAAAGCCAAACTGTTGAACAATATAAAATTGTGTGCATGAAAACAAATTTGTTAGAATTGTTGTTGATTAAAGATTGTTCCGTCAATTAAGTGAGCAGCCTACATAGAGTAAACACATCCATATGTATGTATATATGTATGTATATGTATGTATATGTGTGTGTGTGCGTGTGTGTGAGGAGAACAGCATTTCCGGTTGCGAAGACGAGTAGCAGGTGGAACGTGCGCTGCCTTAAATTATTGGCCATTAGCTCTTTACAGCGAGTTAATAGAGCAACAAGTGAAACGTTTTTTTCTTCTTCTTTATAGTTTTTACTTCATTTTTTTTTTTTCTTGCAACAACAGCAGCAACGGCTTTCAAAACACTCTTAACTGCGCATGCAAAGTAAACAACAACAACAACAACAACGAGAAACATTCTAAAACTGTAAACGGCTTTAAAGCATGCATGAAAGAAATAAATAAAAAGCAGCAGAGTAAGAATGCGCCAGTCGAGGGAGCTCGACTAGCAGATACCCTAAACGAATGAATATGAGTTTGATACGATTCTTGCTTAGCCAATCTAAGTCCAAGATTTTCAAATGTCAAAGTATATATATTACAAGCTGGTTATTGATTTGGGGAACGAGACAAGTTATCAATCAAATGCAATAAGCCGGATCTGCTTGTGGAATACGAGAACTTACACTCCAAAATTGAAAGTACCCAGCTCTATTACTTGATGGGATCGAAGATGCTATCTTCTGTCAGTGTCATGCTTCTGCTTATGAAGATAATAAAATGATCGAGTTGACTGTTGCATAACAGTAATGTGCAATTGTTCGCTGATAACTGTTTTGTAGTCTGTATAGCTCTTTTAAGGGGAGGCGCCTCTGTCAGAGGCACAGTTGCATATGCAAAATTGCGGATGTCACAAACACAGAGAGATAATACAATTATTGAGCAAGATCGGAGATGAAGCAACCATGTCATAGTCCAGCAGACGCAAGCATTTTCTGTATGCAGAGTATATTGCAGCAATTTTACTTCGGTTTTTTGCCAGTGTACACATGCTTGTGTGTGATCAATTGAATCGTGTGCACGCTGTGGCCTAATCATCGATTGGGGATTGACGATCGTTCAGCTTTATGATCACACATTTCATTCTAGAAATCGGTGACTAATAAACAGCCAGATCAGTGAATATAATCGCAAACTTAACACTAAACGTAATAACTGCAAATGCACAAAAACCGAGCATTCGATTTGCATCGTGACAAGACTTTTATATATAATTATTCAATTGTATTATTCAGTTTGAATTAAGCTCGATTTGTGATACATACTCAAAGTTATTTCGTTCTAATCGAAATCAACTTGTTCGACCCAATGGAAAATGTAAATACGGATTTGAACTTGTTAGACTTTTATTTTATGTTCAATTTGTGCTGTAATCAGGATAATGGGAATAGGAAAAGGGATGCAGGATATTACTGGCTGATTGAGGCAGCCGCTGCGAGAACTCTGCCGGACATTTGCCGCAGTTTCCATTGTGCAACAGCAACAGCGGCCGGAAATGCACGCCGGTTGCGTGGTATGGCCAAGACCTGTTGCTTTTCTGCATCGTGGGGGTGTGGGGGTGGCAGACGGGGAGGGGGAATCGTAACGCATACTTTCGCACAGTTTCAAAAATAATTATAATCAAAAAAAAAAAATGCTCTTCAGAGAAGATTTCATGCGCTTCCGCTTGGTGCGCAGTCGCGTGTAGATGAGCATTAAATCAGGGGTGAATGGTTCCGGCGGCGGGTTGGGGGTTGAAAATGAATAACTTAAACTACGCATTGCCAGCCAGTTGTCAGTCGCCTCCAACATCCATATTTGCATATGAACAGCAATTTGAAAATGGGAAAATTGAATTTGCGTGCCAAATGATGTCGCTGATGAAAATTGGATACAGGTGCGCTATGTTCTGTTGAGTCAGCTCATCGAGAACAAACAGCTGTTGATTGGGTGAATCAAGTCGAAAGCAGATTGCTCTCCACGAGCGTGAGTAAGGCAAGCCCCTCAACAAATAGTGATTAATGCACGAAAGTGGACTACATACGATTTAAGCGTCAGTTTTCATGCAGCGCAGCCAATTTGATGTCGGCCATTTGCATGAATATTGGCAACGTCGCAACGTTGCTTAAGCCACTGTTTATGCTCCGTTTATTGAATGAAATGCATATCAAATATTTTGATGTTTTGCATCTCTGTGTGGAGTGGCAAGTGTGATCACCATTTGACAATCTGCGAGCACTGAATACAACAGTTAGATGCAAGGATTTTATTACAATCAAAATCATAGCACAAAATGTATGTAGACTATTTTCACTTATTTAACATTTTTACCATTTTACCATTTCGGCTTTTCGTTATCTAGGCAATGTTCTTAAAATAGCCAACCGCCCCAACGACTCTTATCTTATTCCAAAAATATATAAACAACAATTAAGGCATACACACAATTGTATGTATGTAAATAAATAGACTTGCTGCTACCACCGAACAGTTAATACAACTTTCTCAAGCTTTTTATACACACAAACACACACACACACACACACACGCATAAGTAGAATTATAGAGAAGAAGAATCGGTTGAAAACAGCAAAAGCAAACCGAAAATCAAACTGAATGTTAAAGTCAGCTTTGCAACTGACAGCTGAGCTGAGCTGAGCCGAGCCGAGCCGAGCCGAGCTGAGCTGAGCCGAGCTAAAGGTAAATGTAAAGGTAAAGCAGAAGAGGCAAGCAACGGTCAACAAAAACTAATGAAGCGCGTCTATAAATAGCGCAGCAAAAACACAAAAATACAAAGTACGCCAGGCGGCTGCAACTGCAAATGATGGCATGGCATGGCATGGAATGGAATGGAATGGGATGGGATGGATTGGAATGGGATGAGAGCAAGCAATGCAAGCAAAATCAAAGAGACTGACAAGCACCACAGGTGGCACTCAAAGGCGGGGAATGGTGATGGGATGGGGATGGGGATGGGGCTGGACCATCTCTGTGACTAGGCAGCACGTCGCTTGAAGATAATGTACATAAAAACCGCAGCCAGAGGAGCCCGGGAGAACCACAGTAAATTGAGACCAAACTTTGGATAATGTATGTATATATAAAAATGAGAATGGGAGTATGTGGGGGAAACAAAATGAAAGAAAGAGAGAGAGTAAAGACTAATCACAAATATGGCTAGACAGCTTTGAGAGTGGCAGAGTATCATTTAAAGCAAAAGAGATAGGCAAATGACATAGAAACATAGAGAAAGAGAGAGAGAAAGAGAGAGTAGGCACCTTTGCTATGCAGAGAAAGAGACGTCGATGACAGGTGCTGGACTTGGCATAGGCATAATCACAGTCTGCTCCTTGATCCTTATTCATACTTGGCTGAGGCGGTTGCATTTTGTTGACAACGGTATCATTTAAAGCACGCAGTTCACATGAAAAGTACCGAATAGATTATAAATGCCATAAATTGGAACCCAATTATTGATCAACTGTAACTGCACGATAAATTCTGTTCAATATTTGCGTAATTTTCTTCACAACAGGAACAACAACAAAAATAACAAAAAAAAAATATCAGCTCACGTCGATCAGGCAACGAGAAGCAAAGAGACAAGATGAACAACGCGACGCGTCTGCGACGATGACGACGACTGATGGGGCCAGCAGCAGCAGGCAGGCAGCAAAGTTGTCCGCCAGCCACATAAAGCAACCAACAATGAAACAGGCAGGCAAAGCCAGCAGCGCAGACGCAACGCAGCGCAACAACAGCAACAGCAGCGCAGCGAAAGAGCGTGCGCAGACGCAGCAGCCCGCCCCATTACACGCTTTTGTTGTGTTGTTGTTGTTGTTGCTGCTGCTGCTGCTGCTGCGGCTGGTGCTGCCACTGACACAGTTCAATGTCAGCTAGCCGGAGAGTAGGACAGCTGGTAGAGAGAGACCAAAGAGTAAAGCTTACAAATGTTATGGTAAGGATAAATTGCGTCTGTTAGCTAACAGTGTGCTGTTATTGCCCAAAATTTCTAACGCTTGCTGTACTACTGTTATTCATGCGCACTCTTTCACATACACGCAAAAGGCTAAATGAAGTGAGCATTTGGCAAAAGTCAAAAGTTAAGCACACGCCTCGCTGAGCTGCTTTTGTACTTAATCTAATTTACGTACACACATAAGCTGTATGGTGTACATACATATATATTATTTTAAGCTTTACTCACTCTCTCTCTCTCTCTTACTTCCTCTTTAGACTTCTTTATGACTTCTTATGAAAGTGTTAAGAAATTTCGCCGCTGTTTTGAGTGCCTCGTCGTCTGTCGGCGTACAACAAAATTTCACCCGCTGTTATTTAGTCAGTCGGTCTGTCTGTCTGTCTGTCCATCTGTCTGCTCCGGTTCAATGCGATTCGAATTCGTTTTCTACCATTTGCGCATGATTATTGCTACTATTATTATTATTATTATTATTATGCTGTCTTATGGCGATCGGGGGGCGTGACATTGACACTATACAAAAGCTGCTGTTGCTGCTGCTGCTACAGCATGCATATATCAAGTTCAAAACTTTCTTTTACATTTGTTTCTTCTTTCTAGCGCTGCTGTTGCCAGCACTAAACAAATTTATATTTACATATGTATTTTTTTGTGTTTGCTTATTACCAAGAAATCCGCATCAAAAGAAAATACGTAAATTATGTGCATTTGTATTTCGTATTTTTTTGTTTTACTTTTATAAATAATATATATATAATTTTGTGACAGTCGTGGACCTATAGACCCAAACAAGTTTTATCAGCAGACAGACAGACACACATCGGGGACGCGACAGCATCAGGCCGGCATCGACCCGCTTAGAAAGTGATCCGAATGGGATTAGTGGGGCTCCAGTTAGTTTGGTCGCTCGCTTTGGTTACGCAAGTGGAGCTCAAGTCGAAGTTGGCGAATTGTTGATTGAAATACGCGACGGCGATGATGATGTGACATTTCTTCCACTCACCAAAAAAGCTATTGCGGTTGAGCGTGACCAACAAGCTTCCAGATCAGACCAACGACTATTATGCAAGTGATGAATGCTATTTATCGTACTCCCAAAACAACTCGTGCTTACTCATTGCACA
Organism: Drosophila kokeensis; assembly: GCA_035042145.1. NCBI lineage: Eukaryota > Metazoa > Arthropoda > Insecta > Diptera > Drosophilidae > Drosophila > Drosophila kokeensis. The sequence goes on from JAWNLT010000256.1 coordinate 3,051,307, forward strand.
AAGCTCTCGATTGTACATACATATATACGTATGTGTCCTCCTCCACACAAATGTGAATTGTGCACCTCGAAGAAGAAGTAGAAGCGTCAATGTAGGACAACAACAAATCTTGGCCATGACCAACAAACATTACCTATTATCTATTGCAGGGCAGTGTTTATTTGCTGTTCACTTAAAGGCATTTTAGGCCACCATCATGAACTCCATTCTTAGCAAGCTTAAACATGTTGCAAATTGCAAGTTGCAGGAAGCAACGTCAACTCTTATTTCATTAGCAAAACGGTTTTTTTTTTTCCTGCTCTTCTCTCAACTAAACAGCAAAGTTCTTCTAAATAAAAACAAACATTTTTGTACTTATTTTCAAGATTTTTGTGTGTTAGTTTGGAACTTAAGTAATCAATTTCTGGTTGAAAGCTGCATGGTAGAGCTTATATCATTTGGTCAAGAATGTGAATGGCGAATTCGTCAAGCACTTTGCACACTAGTTCAAGTCTTAATTAACTTGCAGCACAGCACAAAAGCTTTGCCAATCGCATTGTGTGTGTGTGTGTGTGTATTGCACGGGCGTAACGGTTATTTGCAAGCTATGGGCAAAATGCCAGCTTACAGAGAAAACCAGAGCAAAGCAGAGTGAAGCGACAATAATAGTAATAACAGCAGCGGCAGAGGTAAATGTGGCTTTTTAATTATCAGAAATAGCAAAAACTAGACCCGCTGCTGAATGGTGGACCAATTTAGGGCAAAAGACGCCAATAAAAGCTCTTCTCTGTATTTGTACGTATGCTCGTTCTCTATGTCTATGTGTGTGTGTGTATGTGTGGAGTTAAACACAACGAAAACGCAAAAAAAGTAATAATAGCAGAAAAAACTCATTTCTTTTCACAATGTAAATCGGTCAAACCAATCAAAAAGGCTGAGGAACAACCAAAATAAAATAAAAAAACAGCAACAACAACAACAATGAGAGCTAGCAAGGTCTACCAGTCGATGTTATCAAAGCTCTATTGGAGTTCTTTCAACTCCGTTTTAATAACATTTTTGCAAGAATTTTTCGAAAGCAAAACAGTCTGCCGTCGGCCATTGGAAATCGTTGTACATATGATTGAAGATGAGAGCTCTGGACGATGTGGACGGACATGTTTTGTCGCCCAGTTACTGACCCCAACAACGTAATCCCCCAAACGAAATGCAATTGAAAGAATATTGCAACCAAGACTTGAGCACACCATAATGGATAAGAGATGGATGAGAGATGACAAAAGCAGCAGCAGCAGCATCAGCAGCAGCGGCAGCGGAAATTAAACGTCAGACAATGGCGCTGCTGCTAAGACCTCTGTTAGATATAAAATAACAACAGCAACAACAACAACAACAACAACAGCAGCAGCAGCAGCAAGCCAAAAGAACACAGATGAGCTGAACTGAGCTGCGCGCATTAAGCGATAGAAGTGAGAAGAGGGGCGCAACAAAAGATAGAAACAAAACAAAATATTAGTGCTCTTCTAGTAGTAAAGGGGAACTAGACGAGTAGTTACCCTGTTCTGCACAAATTGTTATGTTATGCTATGTGCATATATATGTATGTAAATATGTATGAATGTTTGGATTTATGTATGTATGTCTACTATCTTGGCTCAAAGATGTCAACTTTGCACTTTAGCTGATAACCATTTTAAGCATTTTTTGGGTACAGGGTATAAACAGCGGCAGAAGCAACGGCGATAAAGTGCCCATGCAAAAGAAGAAAGCGTTGCGGAAGCAAAAGCAAGCAGCAAGCAGCAAACTGCAAAAAGCAAGCAGCGAAAAGCAGCAGTAGCAGCAGCAGCAGCAGCAGCAGCAGCAGCAGTAGCAGTAGCAGCAGCAGCAGCAGCAGCAATAGCAGCCTACGAGAGGGTCTCGAAGTCTGAGAGCCTCGAGCCACTCGGCCGGTCGGTCACATGTAGAGTTCAACAACCTGCGATTGGAATAAATACGCAAAGAACAACAACAGCAACAACAATAACTGCAACAGCACCAACAACAATAACAATATCAACAATACCAATATATTGCCAGAAATTCGTTTGCTTCTCTAACTTTTGACTTTTGTCAATTACGAAATGAAATCAAATGAAATGCATTCAAAATGCTCCCAAGTCGCAAGGCAGAGAAATGTTTGTTGTAGGCTTTTTTTTGAAGGAGATGCCACAGTACCCATCCACTTGTATTGACCCAATTATGTGTAGAAAAAATCACAGCCGCAACTGTATATATATATATATGTACATATAGCATATACTCAGATACATATCTCGAACATTTTGAGACTTATTAAGTCTCCCAGATTCGTTATATATTTATTGGTATTATTTGGGAACAGGTAAGAAACAGAAGTCAATAATTATCAAATTTGAGGAAGTATTCTAAATAAGAAAAACTTCGAATTAATAATAAAAAAAAAACTTAAAAAAAACTCAAACCTATAAAATCAATTTTTTGAATATTTTGATGAAAAAATACAACGCAATATATATATATACATATATATATATATAAAATGCGCATACATATGTATGTAAGTATGTACAAAAGCACGTACTTATTTGTGTATATATTTAAGTACACAAAGTTCTATAAATACACAGCTCGAAAGTAAGCATTGCGCACATTGTGTGTGCCTCACCGATAGAGAGAGAAAAAAAAAATCACATTTTATATTAAAAGGGTTCCGTTTTTGTGCATTTTTTCGTGTGTGCTTTTCATTCCATCTCATTTTGCAAAGTAAATACGAAAAATTGAAGCTTTAATGCGTTCATATATGTAATTCATGTTTGCAGGAGTTGGAATTGATGGAAGAGCTGTAGGCTCAGTAAGGGGGCACAATAGACCTTATAGGTCGCAGTGTTAACTTTCCCCAATTATAATAATAATAATAATTCATGTTTAAATTCATGTTCAAAATGTGCTTCCATTAACTTTTCTTTCCTGTTTACAGGTTGATAACATCGCCCAAAAAAATCGGAAAGAAGACTATTGAACGCATGTCGAAGATTACATATCCTTCTAGACCCATTACAAATGGGGTTTGTGAAAAAGTATCTAAAAGAAACACTCTAGTTTTAGCCGAAAACTCATTCTATCAGCAGTCGCAAGCATTTTTTGTAGTTTTTTTTTTTTTACTCTACAGTGCTATCGGAATTGAGAGCACTTCCACACCAGCTTACATTTGAGTGTGCACAACGTTTTAAAGGGAAATTAGGCAATCAACCTAGAATATATTTAACAGCTAGGCTCTGGGTGTATTCTTATTTGTTTTTCTATAAATCGTGAAAGTCTATTGGTTAATTCTATGAAAGCTATGTGATATAGTTCGTACAATAACGCGAAAGGGTCCTATGACAGCTGTATGACATAGCGATATGATCCCACCGTCCTCGACATATGTACTGCGTACAGCAAAATGGCGAATTAATGCCAAGTTTTATCGAGATAGCTTCGAAACTGAGGGACTGAGGGTTTGCATAGAAACAGCCTGCGGCTATATCGACTCGACTGGTGATATAATGTTATATATTATATAATATATAGATACATATGTACACAAATATAAATTGATTGATTGATTGGTTGCCATTCAATAATTCGCTAATAATGTTATGTATATGATCAGCAGTTTATGGACAGCTTAATTTGAGCTTACATATATATATATATATACATATATATATGTATATATATATATGTACTTATATATTATATAATATTGTGCAGAGCATGCCGCAATTCGCAGTTATATGTTGCACAGTCTGCATTTGTTTATTTTCGCATTGTTTATTTTTGAACACTACTTTGGTGAGACGATGAAGTATTATGGCCCAAGCGATGGGCAGTGGAGCATGGGCAAAAGAGAGAGAAGGGTAGGGAATAGGGGGGGTATTGGGGTGCAAGAGTGCTTAGCGCAGCGTCTAAGCCCCCAGACAGGCCCGAAATGGGGCTTCGCATTTTTTTTTCCAATTTGTTTTTTTTGTTAGTTGGGGTTTTTTAGGGTAGAGGGTAGGGTTTGCGGGTTTGGGATTTGCTGTTCCATTTTGTCGGTTTGTGTGTTGCATTGTTGTTGTTGCTAGCGTGTGTAAGTGTGTGTGTGTGTGTGTGTGTGTGTGTGTTTGTGTGTGATAGCGACAGCCGCAGCGTGCTGACCTATTTACAGCTACATATACATAGGCATTTACATATTTAGCTGCACATCGTAGCTTGTATGTTTTATATACAAATGTTCATAGACACACACACATACATACGTACACATGTATGTGAATATGTATATTTAATATTTCGCCTTTCATGAAACTTATTGTTGTTATCTGTGAGCGGCTTAATCAACGCAAATGAGGAAACCAACCAGTCAGTCAGTCAGTTAGGCACTCACTCAGTCAATCAGTCAGTCAGTCAGTCAGTCAGTCTGTCAGTCAGCAGAAGGCAAGCTAAATGAAAAGCGGCCACAGCAACAGGCTGAACAAAAGCAAAGAGAAAAATGCATTATAGCCATCGAAAGCAGCACTGCTCCCCTCCCTCCCAGCTCACCTACTTCGTACAGACTGTGTGCCAAAAAGGTTATTGTACTTTTTGTGGCTGCCCCATTGCGGGTGCCCCATTGAGGCGAACGGGGTGCACAGTCCGTGAGCAAGGATAAACACCATCTGCAATGGGATACTGCAATAAGTGTATGTAATATATAATTTCGGTTTACGTTTAATTAATTATGTATGAAAAATAAACATATATAATTTCAAATGTACACAGATACATAGAAACACAATGTTGAAGGAATATGCATTCCAATTAAAAACCGTTCAATTGATTAAAATGAAAAAAAAAATGGATATAATAAATACTTGTGCATTAAACTGCAAACTGGTTCAATATTGTTTTCAAGAATTGCGGAAAACCAGAAAAACAAATTCCAATCAAAAATTGTTAAGCGTTCGTAACAGTAAAAAGGAAAGTGAAACATTCAGAAGAGACAGAGAGAGGCTTCAATTTTGAAATTAATTTAAAAAATGTTTTTTACTGTTAATTTACATACTTCAAAGATCAAGTCAAATATAACCCGGTCTTACTGAAGCCGCACCCACAATTCCTTAAAAATATATGTCTAACTAAATTTAAGTTTCAGTCAGCAGATTCCCCAATCAACGATTTCATTTGATATAGGTTTATTTGGCTCACTTTAAAATAAGAAAAGTTGATCAACTAAATTCAGGCAGTCACTTCTCCTCATACTAATAATATATATAAGCAATATATTACTGCTTGAATTGGGATGCCGATGATTTGATACCCTTACAAAATAAGTTTTAATAAATATTAACCTAAAAAACCAGATAAAACCAAAAAAAAATGATCAGATTGATCATTGAGTAGAGTTTGGACAACAAAATACACATTTAAGCAGACATGCTACATTTTTGGTAAAGGGTATACCGCCGAGCAGATAAACAAATTGCCAATTAAATGAATGAAATGCAAATTGGCCAAACAAGAAAAAAAGTTGCAAAGATTTTACTTGAAATTTAAAATTCAAACGAAACAGAATCAATTTAATGGCGCTTCAATGAACGATGAGCTCCAGCGTGCAAATAAAGTGAATAATAAGTAATCAAATGCGTATCAATAACACGCATGCGAACACAAACACACACACACACACACACATGAAAATGTGGTGCCGGGCAGGTAGGGTGCAGTGGTGTGTTTGTGCGCATGTGTCTTAATTTCGTGTGCGTTTAAAGCAGCTTCAAGCAAGATCAGCCCATCCATTCTCCCCGTGCCTCCTGATGCCACTGCACATCACTGCCAGCGATTAGGCAAACAATAAACTTTGCGTCAGCTGGAGGAAGTCTGATTTTGGGAAACACAGCGACCCAAACAGGAAGAGAGAGAGAGAGAACTTTTTTCTTTGCATATATTAATGCACTCTTTGTGTTTTCTAACTGTAAACTGGTTTTGCGATCGCATACAGTTTACGTGCACTGTAAAATGCACCAGCAGCGAGAAGAAAAACAACAACACAAGCAACAAGAGCAGAGCAGCGAACGGAAATCACTTTCCCTACTAAATGCAACGCGAGCGAAGTAACACCAGAAATTAACAGCAATAAAAGCGATGGCAGAGAGGGAGAAAGGAAGAGCACAACCACTTGCTACACAACACTCAAACACTCACTCACACACACACACACATGTGAACTCCCATTTGTCCATGCCAGTTGTTGCTGTTTTTGTTGTTTCGTTTTGGTTGTGCTGTTGTTATTTGTGTTGCGTGATAACAGCGATAGCCAGCGTAGAGGAATTTACAACAATTGCTGCTGTTGATGTTCTCTATTCTTTTTTTTTTTTAAATACACGTGCTAGCGTATCCCCCACATATATACATATACACGCAGGCATGTTATTTAAGATTGTACACACACACACATACATTTTGCAAGTGCCAAATACCGCAACAGATTTTGATGAAACACACATTGCAACACACATGCAAAAAAGATCCGAAACGCTCTCGCACAAACACTCACACAAGCACCCACACACACACAAATACAACGCGCACGCACAGTTAAAAACACGCAAGCAATTTGTGTAGTTCAGTGTTGCCCTGTTGCATTTACATGCATAATTTTGCACTATTTTAGGGCGTGTGTCATTTTGTTGCTAACCCATTAATGTATGTATCCAATTGGTTCAACAATTCTTTGTTTGTACACTTACAAATTCTTGGTCTTGTTGTTCAACCGCTACCTCCGACGCCATTTTACGAATGTGAAACAGTATCGCCGATTCGTTTTCACCACACAAACAGCTGTTCTTTGCGCAAAGTTGGCTGCGAGCGCACACTTCAGTCGCGTTAAGTTGGCTGTGAATACAAAATACTTGCAGTGGGATTCCTCGATTGTCGTAAGGGCCACAAGATGAGGAGTAAACATGCGTTAGTCGAAACGATTTTCTGAAATTCTGCTCAACTCAATTTTCGGCTTTTTCTTATTTTAATTTTTTGGATTTTATTTTATAAATTTAAAATGTTGCATATGTAAAAATATCAACACGAATTGTCGACTTGTAAATGTTTATGACAGACAACAGAAGACTTTAATATTTGGCAAGTATGTGTTTTTGAATTTTAAAGAAAAGTAATCCTTGAGAAACATTGCACTGTATGCTAAACAATATCTGAGTTGAAAATAAACATTAACAGCTCTCGTGTCGTGGATGTGATATATATTCTGTGCGATATTTCAGTTATCGATCATTTACAGCTGTTTGGCTCACAGCGCGCACTTCGCAGCACATCCAGTCACACGTGCATTTGAACAACAGTATTGGGCAGAGTTGCTTCAGTTCCTTCAGATTTGGTCAAATTAAATCAAAATGACGAAAAAGAAAATAGATAATCGCATACGTGTTATGATTGAGAATGGCGTTAAGCTGGGCCATCGAACCATGTTCATCATCACCGGCGATAAAGCACGCGATCAAGTGCCCATTCTCTATGATATACTGATCAAATCAACTGTGAAGGCGCGTCCCAATGTGCTTTGGTGCTACAAGAACAAGGATGATGCCATCTCCAAGTGAGTCGTAGTTGCTGTTTTCAATCAATTCTTCAATCTCTATGCTCACATTTTACGTGTCCGCAGTCACGGCAAGAAGCGAGCCAAGAAAATCGCCCACGGTAAGGTGGATATGAATGAGGTGGATTTGTTTGATGCGTTCCGTGTGGCAACCACCATACACGGACGCTACTACTCGGAGACACACGCCATACTGGGTCGCACCTATGGCGTTTGTGTGTTGCAGGATTTCGAAGCACTCACACCAAATCTCCTGGCGCGCACCATCGAAACTGTTGAGGGCGGCGGCCTGATTATATTGCTGCTAAAGACAATGCAGTCGCTCAAGCAGCTCTTCACCATGAGCATGGATGTGCACATGCGATTCCGCACTGAGGCCCATCAGACTGTCACCTGTCGTTTCAATGAACGTCTGATCCTTTCACTAGCCGACTGCAAGCGCTGTCTGGTAGTCAACGATGACCTTACCGTGCTGCCCCTCAGTTCCAAGACAATCAATGTGGAACCAGTGAATGTAAGCGCCCCACAATTGATTTCGAGTTTCAGTCCGAGTGTTGCCAAATTGTTAATAGTTTCATTTCTATTTGACAGCCGGCAAACATTGGCCGATCGGAGAACGAGAGCAGTCTCAAGGATCTGAAGGAGAGCCTTTTACATGTGCAGCCTGCGGGCGCACTGGTTAATCTATGCAAGACCTATGATCAGGGCAACGCAGTGGCTCAGTTCATTGAAGCGCTAGTCGATAAGCAGCTGAAGCCGCCAATGTCATTAACTGCTGCACGTGGACGCGGTAAATCGGCTGCTTTGGGCCTGTCTATCGCCGCAGCCGTTGCATTTGGCTATGTGAATATTTATGTGACATCGCCGCATCCCGAGAATTTGATAACGCTCTTTGAGTTCGTGCTGAAGGGCTTCGATGGGCTGGAGTATCAGGAGCATGCCGACTATACCATCATTCGCAGCACAAATCCCGACTACAAGAAAGCCATCATTCGGATAAATATAACGCGCAACAGCCGCCAGACCATTCAGTATATAGCACCCAGCGATACGCATCTGTTAAATGCCGCCGATCTGTTGCTGATCGATGAGGCGGCAGCGATTCCACTGCCATTGGTCAAGAAGATGATCGGTCCGTATCTGATCTTCATGGCCAGCACAATCAATGGTTATGAGGGCACCGGGCGTTCGCTAAGCCTGAAGCTCATCTCCCAGCTGCAAAAGGAGAACAATGCACGCCCACCGCTTAAATTGGACGAGTCCATACGCTACCAGTCCAATGATGATATCGAACGCTGGCTAATCAATTTGCTCTGCCTGGACGCGAGCATCGTGCCCAATATCAGCTCCGGCTGTCCGACACCCGATGTCTGCGACCTCTACTATATTGATCGTGATGCACTGTTCTCGTATCACAAGGCCGCCGAGTCCTTTTTGCATCGCATGGTGTACATCTATGTGTCATCGCACTACAAGAACACACCCAACGATCTGCAAATGATGAGCGATGCGCCTGCCCATCATTTGTTCTGCCTGCTCGGGCCCGTTCAGCGCATGGATCAATTACCCGAGATTCTCGTTGTCATCCAAGTGGCGCTCGAGGGCCAAATCTCAGCGGAGAGCATAAGCAATTCTCTTGGACGCGGCAAGAAGGCCGCCGGCGATCTGATACCGTGGAACATAGCCGAGCAATACGGCGATCGTGACTTTCCAAAGCTCTCCGGTGTTCGTATTGTACGCATCGCCACCCATCCCAATTATCAGCGCATGGGCTATGGCAAACGTGCAATCCATCTGCTCAAGGACTACTATGCTCAGCGACATGCCAATATCGGCGATGCGCCCCTTGCCAACAATGAAGGTGAGCAGCTCAGGCAGTGAAGGGATTGCAAAGATCATCATCACGAATGAACGTTTTTTTTTTCTTTCTGTAATTGCAGCTGGCATCCAGGAGGTGGAGGAAGAGGAGATTGGTCTGCTCAAAGAGCAGATACGACCACGCAGTCGCATTCCCATTCTACTGAAACGTCTGCATGAGCGCCAACCGGAGCCAGTTGATTATATTGGTACCTCCTATGGTCTCACTGTGGATCTGCTCAAGTTCTGGAAGAGTGCCGGCTTTGTGCCCGTGTATCTCAGCCAGAAGGCCAATGAGCTGACCGCGGAGCATAGCTGCATCATGTTGCACACACTGGCGACCCCAAGTGCGACACCCTGGCTAAGTCTCTACTATAATGACTTCCGACGACGCGTACTCAAGCTGATGACCATAACATTTCGCGAATTCGAAACAAAACTCTGCCTGGCTCTGCTCAAGAACAAAACGGTTAATGATGACGCTGATGATGCATCCACTGTGCTGGACAAGCGAACGCTCGATGTACACTTTCTACCGCACGATCTGCAACGGCTGGAGAGCTATGCACGCCAACAGTCCGAGTTTCGACTGATAGTCGATCTGCTCACCGACATTTCTCAGCTGTATTTCCAGGGCCGCATTCCCGACCTGAAGTTGGATAATGTGCAGAAGGCTGTTCTCCTGGCGCTCGGGGTGCAGGGCAAGACAGTGGACTCACTCGGCTCGGAGCTGAACATGCCGGGCAACCAGCTGCTGGCCAAGTTGTACGATGCGTTGAAGAAGTGCAATCAATGCTTCCGCACGGTGATTGAGCAGCACATTGAGGATGGCATGCTGCAGAAGGAACAATTGCCGCGTGGCGAACAACTCCAGCCGCTCAGCTTGTCCCTGGACAAAGAGCTAGAGCAGACGGCCCAGAAGCTAATGAAGCAACAACGCAAGGAACTAAACCGCCTCAAGGCCGAGATGCTCGATGAATACCAAATCAAGGGCACCGATGAGGATTGGAATCAGGCGTTGCAGACCAATGGCGGCGACAAAGGCAGCGGTCTGCTCTCCGTCAAGAGGTAAGGAAGCTATCGTCTAATAAGAGACAAAAGACATGTGCATTCTCTCTCTCTCTCTGTCTGTCTGTCTGTCTCTATCTTTGCTTGCATATTTCTGAGTAGAAACGATTTTAATTTACAAACTCGGATCATTTCTATTCCGACCGAAAAAAAAAGAAATCTAAAAAATAATTTGTTTTTTACTTATTATTAAGCTGCAGTGAATCAATTGTTTTATTGCAGCGGCATCAAGCGCATGGATGCACCTGTGGAGCAAGATCAGGATGCTGGTTCACCGCAGACCAAGAAGAAGAAGTATTCCAAAATGAAAGGAAACATGGGCAAATCGCTGATATAGTTTTTTATTTTGGGGAGGGGCGGATTATTCATTTATATATACAGTGAGTAACAGCTCAAGTGGACCAGGGTCAACGAAAAAACGTAATTGACTGCCGTGAGCTAATTATTCATTATTTTTCGAAAATCCTAAGAACCGATGGTAGGTACATGTATTAACCACCAATATGAATGTATGACACAGATAAACTGAGGTTTCCTCACCTGGACTTAGGTGTCCACAATGTACCTGGTCCAAATAAGTTGCAGGCTACTTTTGTACATAAGCGGGTGGGGAAACCTAAGTGTCATATATTAATTTTGGTGCTTAATATATGTACCTACCAACGGTTTTTTTAAATTTTTTAAAAATAATGAATAATTAGCTTATGGCAGGCAATTACATTATATACTTGACACTGCTCGCCTTAAGCTGTGGGCCACTGTATGTATGTAGGTATATCTTATATATTTGTTTTTGAATAAAACGAACAATGGGAATTTTGACATAGACTAAATAATGATGGTGTCCTTATTGGCCTTTGCCGCGGCAGCGGCCGCTTTGCGTTGATCGCGCAAATCCTGAAAGCTGACGCCGGGCTCTTTGTGAGAGTTGCGCGGAAAACGCTTCACCTTAGAGCGCTTGTGGGTGCCGGCCACCGTGGTGGGCAGCATGTTGTGCTTCTGCATCAGCTTGAAACGATCTGTGAGCAGGTTACTCTCGGGCTTAACGTTGCGCAGATTCCCGGCCAGATCCTCAGCCATGTTCACGTCCATATCGGGAGCCTCAAACTTGTGCTGGCCCAGACGCTTTGTTTCAAACTTTTTACGCTCCGCCTTCAATTTGCGGCGTTTCTTCAAATCAATCAGCTCGGCGGCTTCCTCTTTCAGCTCGGCGCGTATCGTTTTTATTCTGCGCAGATGCAGGATGAAGGTTTAGTTAAGCAAATGGGAATAGATTCAGTTGATGTTTCGGTTTTGCTTACCTAGCCAGGTCTGCGGTTTGTTTTTTGAGCGCTTTCTTGACCTTGTGCAGGCGCTGCAGCTCCTTTTGCTTGAGTTCCTTGCTGCGCGCCTGTTTGCTCTTTTTCTTGTTCTCCACAGGCGCATTAATCGGCTGATAGGCATCATCATCCTCATCATTATCGCTCTCCGATTGAGGGTCGCCATCCACCTTGATGCCCTCGCTCATTTCTTGGACGCGACGGTTGTCGCGCTCCTCGGGCGTCACCTTGCTAAACATGCTGGTGGTCACCCGCTTGAGATGCTGCTCCTTCTTGATAATGCCCTCCTCGCGATCAACAACCAGCGCCAGCAAATCCAGATGCGCTTTAAGCGTCGGATTGTAGCTCATGCCTGGATGTGGCGCCTCAAACTTTCTGTAACAACAACAACAAACATTACATAAACAATAACAAAATTCAATTTGACATTAGTTAACTTCTTACTTGGCCTTGGTGGTTTTGTGGTGCAGGCTGGCGTGGGTTTTAACCACCTTGCGGCCCACGTTGCCCGCAATGTGCACGGCCAGATCGCGACTGATCCATCCCTTCTTATCCTTGAGGCCGGGAATTTTGTCGCGGAAGTCCTCCTCCTGCCAAATGTCTTTGTCAATTTTGCTGGCCTTTTTTCCGCTCTCTCGTGCTGCCAAACGTTGGTCCAGCTCCTCATAGTAGAGACCCCGATCTCGGTTAGCCTGGTGATGACGCCATTTGGTCGGACTGCACACCTCCAGCTCGATATTCCGTCCGTTTTTCATCGGTCGCACATGATTGCTATTGCAGCAAAGAAGCCAAGAATGACATAAACAGAAATTTGATTAATTAATTGATTAATTTTCCAAGATTTTACAATTGTAATCAGCAATTAAATTAATTAGGTGCTTCAGATCTAACAGTTCTTTGAGAACAAACAACAAACAAATTTAGCACTTGCTAATGCTCGAGATCTCTAGATTTTGATTCTACAAGCAGATATGAATTACATCAAAGCAAATCGTCGGCCCTATTTAGTTTGTACAAAATATTTATGTTTGATTATGTCTCCTTGCACTTGCACACATTAAGTATGTGCCATTGTATTTGAATCATTGAGCGAATCCGTTGCTTACCGCTTGACAATGGGATCCTGCACCTTGGATGTGTTCTCTAGCGCCTGGTAACTGCGCATGGGTTTTACCGCGTTCAGTTTGCGCTTCTGCTTGACTGACAGCACGCTGGGAGCACTCTTTGGTGGGGAGGCATCCACCATAAACAGATCCTCACTCTGTTTTTCAGTGAAGGTGCTGCAAGTAGCAGAATCAGCAAGAAGTTAAGCGTGTTTTGTTTACAAATCGCAGAACAAAGACAATTGGCTTACCCGACGCGCTCCTCCTGTCGCTGATCCTCTAGAAACTGTTCGACATCTTCGATGTCTGTTATGCGCCACGCAGATTTGTTTTTCTTCGAAATGCGCTTCTTTTTCATCGTCGAGTTCTGCGCAGCCATGGCGCAACAAATTGCTGATTTCAGGGAAAACAAAATTCAACTCAATTCAGTATACACACGTGCAATCTGCGAGCGTTGCACAGCACTGAATTCAAGCTGTGATTCTGCAGGGTATTAGCCCACACTGAACTCAGTGCTGTAAAGTGCTTAGCTGGAAAACAGCTGTGTGCAGTTTGCAATACGCCTTACAATCACATGTGTTGTAAAAATCTGTAATAACTTAATGCAGCACAGCAAACACACGCATATATATAGAAATTATATATATATATATATATAAATATATATATATACACATTTACCTTTTACACTAAAATGCACTCATATACCATATTTTGCCTAACACCAGATGCTCAGTGTGACGCCAGTCAATCAGCTGTGACCTGAGTCTCACACGGAACAATCAAAAACACATCAAACACGTATGCACAGCAGAATATACATACACATATACATGTACGCATACAATATACACTCGCGCATTGTTCTTTTTTTTTTCTCTCTTCCTGTATTTGGGAGAAAATTTATTTATTACGTTTTACAGTATCTCGTGCAGCGTTAACCACGTCAGACATAATCGCTGGTACAACACAAATATTAGTTTCAGTGGGTATACTTGGGTTGAAAAATCAACTAAGCTTGCGGCTGTGGCACTACCAATAATACTGAAAAAAAAACCTTTAATTAATTAGCTAATTTAACTCTCCATAAGCATAGTCCCATTAGTGAAGATGAGTGAGCCAACATTTGCAGACATCTCCGCCAAATTCGACTTGGCGACTTTGGATGAGATCATCCAGAATGCCGGCGGCACCAAGCACACCTCCTACAAGTTTGGTGAGTGTGGACAGAAGGGTGACTCGTACTTAAGTCGCGTGTTCCGCCTTTGCGTTTATGGCGTGAAAGAGTCCGAGGGCAAAGAGCTGGAGGTTAATGTCATTGTCAAGGGCATGCCGGCCAATTTGCATCGGCGTCGGCTCTTTCGCTCCACGGACTTCTTCCGCAACGAGATTCACTTCTACACAGAGGTCATACCAGCGATCGAGGCATTCCAAAACTCGCGCCAGCCCAAGCCAACTAAACCCTTCGTGGAGTATCCCAAGTGCTTGGCATCCTTGTGCGATGGGCTCAATGATTTCATAGTGCTCGAGGATGTCAGCTTCCGTGGCTATCGCTCGCCCAATCGGTAAGTGAATGGATTTCAGTTGTGAACAATTTATAAGGATTTTTTTTTTATTGTTTGAGGTTTTTTTGTTCTCATATTTGTTGTATAGTTGATCGAAATTGTGATTTATGATAATTACTCCAAAAATGTTTCACTTTCAGCCAGAGCTACATCTCGCTGGAGGATGCGCTGCTGACGATGCGTACAATGGGTCGATTTCATGGCGTGGCATTGGCTTTTAGGGCGTTGGATGCGGCCAACTTTGAGAAGGCTGCTGGCGCTCTAGAGGAGACCTATTATGGGGAGCATACGCGCGAGTGGTACAAGGATTTTCTGGTGGTCGCCCAGAATGTGGCCATCGATGCTGTGGCCAAGACGTACCCCAACACCAAGTACGAGACGCTAGCAAACAATTTTTTGCAGCCACAGTTGTTCGATGATATGATCAATTTGGTATCAACACGCTCTAAGCTGAGTGTCTTTGGGCATGGTGACTGCTGGACACCCAATTTCTTAACGCGCTACAGCGAGTCGGGGACACCGCAAGAGATCATCATCATTGATTATCAGCTGGCGCGTTGCGCATCCGTTGTGCTGGATATCTCTTTCTTTGTTTACTCTTGCACAAGTCAGGAGCTGCGCGAGAGTCACTACGATGAGTTGCTCCGCGCCTATTTGGAGAGCGCCCAGGCGCTCATAACCGATCTGGGCGGCGATGCTGAGTCGATAATTTCTTGGGAATCGCTGCAGGACGAGCTGATGCAGTTTGGTCGCTTCGGTTGCGGCATGGGCATCGAATCGCTGCCCGTGTCCCTCATCGAGGACGAAGAGGTGCCTGATCTGGATGCCATTGTTGAGAACGCTGTACTCACCGATGTCTGGAACTTTAAGCCCTTCGAGCAGCCCGCCAAGCAGCAGCGCATTGCCGAAATGTTTAAGCATGTCATCGACCAAGGCTACCTCAAGTAATTGCATTCCATGTGCCACTACTGCAACACCAATTTCCGCAACAATTCACCACCAGATCAAACATTGACGCTAGCCATAGGAACTTGAGTACTAACAGTTTTATAGCATTGTAATTTACATATCTGTACCTAAACGAATAAATATTTTAAGAACTTTATTTCACAGTATTTTGATATTTTGACTCAGTTAACAAGAATATATCGCGGATATCGCGTTTCCAATTTATAATATATAAAGCAAATCTTTTATAATGCCAAGAAATCTTAAGGAAAACAACGGCTTGTTTCCCTACAGATTTTAGCAGCAATCATTCGTTTTGTGCCAGCCCATAAGTATGCTACCAATGATGATTATAAATACCGAAATTGTGGTAGCCACCTGAAAATAATTATGATTTTTCAAAAAATTCTTTTTGTTTTGCAAAATGTTGGATCAGGCAATATAAATATATATTATTTAACTTTTAATCGAAAAATAAAGTGTAAGTGGTGCATATCTTTAGGCGGGAAAATATTCAAACCCAAACACAAACACCCCCATCTGTAAACGGCTCTCTCTCTCTCTTTTCCACTCTCTTTCTCTCTATGGCTCTTTTACTCACGATCTACAATGACAGAATTGGCTAGAATTGCCATAGACACAAACTTTTCATAATTTTATTTTACTATACATTTTTATACTTAGTAATATTATGTATTAATATTGAAAATAAATCAATATTGTAGCTTATTATAAGATGGACAACTAAGGCCTTTGATTTTGTTTTAATTCTCGTCGAGATTGTTGAATTTAAAATAATATTTTTAAGTGTCATACTTGCATACATATTTGCAATGCTTTTCAAAAGTTAAAACCCCAAATAAAAAGTCGAAAGTTTAATCGCTTATCCATTCGTAATTGTACATTTTCGCTAAGCTATTTATATTTCAGCTATTTGCATTTTGAGGAGATTTCTAACGGGAATAATGCTGGTTGGGCAACACTGGCGTGCGCCGTCGCTTAAGCACGAGCATTGCCGTCAATTGCTTCAGTCTCTCCACGCACGCGACGAGCTGCGGATTGTCGCTGCGATCGCTGTCCGCTCCAAGTGGTTCTGAACATAAAGAAACCTAGCATAAAGAAACGTATTCAATTTTTTTTGATTTTTTTTTTTTTTTTTAACAATAGTTTGTATAATCGCATGTGGAAAACGCGACGGCACTCGAAACATTGTCATTGCCATGTCTGGTTGTATACTTACCTAGATGCATACATACTTGTATAGTACGACGAAACACACATACACACATACGTACATATATCTAGCTCTGCATAGATTGTGGATTATATTCTAGAAATGTTTGATTAGTAATTCGCGAGTGTTTAAATGTTTATTTTTTTTTATTGTTGTTGTTTGAATGCACTCAACACGATTCATGGAAAATAAAGTGCTAACGATATGCAAACGAAAAGTTTAAGAAATTGTGATTGCATTGCGACTAATTGATTGATTAACGATTGATTGATGTATGATCGATTGATCGAAGTGTAACAACATCAACGCGCGAATTAAAGATGCATGCAACAAATTTGAAAATATAAAATAAATAAATAAATAATCAGCGCAGAGATCAACCTCAACAACATAAATAAATACATATATATATAGATACATATATATATATGCATATACATACATATATGTATAATATAAAATAACAAGAAACCGCAAACAAACGACCGAAAAAGAAATAACGAAAAAAGTGAGTGATTTATTTAATACACAGTTATGTACGAATAAATATATATGTTTTTTGTGTGTACATATAAGGTATATGGCGGCAGGCGGCAGATCATGATCATATTTTGCTATATACAGACTGACAGACCGTACAAAACAAGGGGTTGGCGGGGGTGTTTCACAACCGAACTCATAAGCAACGGTTATGGTTATGCCCTGTTTCGGAAGCAGCCCGCCGACAGTTGCCGTTGACGATCATCATGATGCTGATCATTCCTCGCTCTCTCTCTCTCTCTCTCTCTATCTCTCTCTATACCTCTCTCGTCTCGTTCCCGGTACTTTTTTAGTGTGTGTGTGTGTGCTTTTTCTGGCGGCACAGGGGGGTCAGCAGCAGCGACTCTGGCTTCGGACTGGGGCTGAAGACTGAAGCTGGGTCTGCAGCCAAAATGGAATGGAATTAAATTAAATCAAATGATAAAAAATATAAATCGAGTGTAGAAACAGTGGCAGCCCTCTGTGCCAGCCGTCCAAAGTCGCGCAAAAAAAAAAGCCATACACACAAAGACACACACACACATACAAAAAACAAAAACAAATGAGAATCGGAATCAGAATCATAATCGGAATCTGAATGAGAAACCCCCACAATCCGACAACTGACAAGCTGTTCTTGTTGCCCTGATGCACTGACATTAGGGGGCACAGTAACAATACGAATACAAATACAAATACAAATACAAATACAAATATGAATACGAATACGAATACGAATACGCATACAAACATAAATCCAAATACGAGTACACTCGTAAACGCACAAAACTAATGGATATGCTAGCCGTACACTCGTACTATTAACGTGCACACATGCCATAAAAAACCCGGGAGCGGAAGGAAAATGCCAAAGGGTAAAACAGCAGCAGACCAGACCAGACCAGACCAGACCGTAAAGTCGCTAGGGAGTTCGGTTCGGTTCTGTTCTATTTTGTTGTTGTTGTTGTTATTTTCTCTGATGTCGGCACTTGTTACTTCTGTTACTGCTCCAACTGGTTCCCATTATCCATAAATAAATAGAGAAAATTCAAACACATTGAACTCTTCCATTGTTGCCATTGCTTACATAATGAGCGACGACCCTCCAATTTCGAAATGTCAAAAATCTGTCTGCCACAGTGCGGTGTAAAAATAAGTTGCATGCCGCCCTCCAATCTTCATTCGTATCCGTATCTGTATCTGTATCCACATTTGTATTTGAATCTATCAGCGAGCATTTACTAGGCTATCAAACGTTTATTCGTAAGCCAAACAAAATGATTGCCAATCGATCGCCTGACATTTGGCATTTGAAAAAATACCCAAACCAGATAAATAAATATTGCTATATGTTTTATTTTAAGATTATATCAGTTGACGACATTAATCATGTTAATAATGTGGCTTTATAAGGCGCAAAATTATCATTATTAATTACAAAATTAGGGAGAAAAAAGTTTAAGCTTAAAAATTTCTAATTTCTAATTATATCCCTATGTTTGACTTTTCAATAAGTTGGATAGAATTAGATTCTTGATTCTTGATTTGATTAAAATAAAGAGTTTATTAAAATACGATATGTGCACGCATGCGTAGCTATAAGGATGCTCCTGTGCGTAAAGTTATCTAAAAAAGTATTCGTAACTGTAGTACAAATTAAAATGTGATTTAAAATCCAAATCATTATCAAATCACTTACGTGATTATCATATAAAGCTGATTTCTCTACAAAATTTCAGCACAATTTCACCCTTTGTATTATTTGAAATCGACTTATTATTTAACTTTAATTATAATTTTAATTATTTTAAATCAGCAATGTTTTAAAGTAACTATAATTACTCGAAACATCTGCAAAATTTTTTTTCATCCTGTATTCGTACATTTTATTTTTAGCTCTCGGTTTATCTAATTTATTTGCAACTTTGATAAATGACTTGCACATCATTTTGGGGGATTTTTACTTCTAACGATCAATTTGAGTAGCTTTAAATAACTTTATAATCTGCGTATAAAAAAAAACTTACCAAAAAAAATAAAAAATATTAATAAATAATAATAAATAAAAGATCGTTAAGCAAAAGCAAAAATATATTTAAATTGCTTGCATTGTTTATTTTGCGAATTTTAGTTAGCTATTCTCAAATGTGCTGCTTGCTAAGCGAGTAAAAGTTGTAAGCATTCCATTTTTCATTTTTATTTTTGTACCATATCCTTAAAAGTATTTTTCTTAGATATAGATATATAATATAGGTATTTTTATATTATTAATTCGTACATCGAGAATTTCCACAATCTGTTTTTTAAATGATCTGCCCCAAGTAGTTATTGCCCCTTTTCAAAAAGTATAAACTGGCATGGAGATATGATGATCGATGCATGAATTATTAGTGGATTGATGCTCAGATATCAGATGCTCAAGGCTGAGGAATATACTTGTTTTGTTAATCAATTTTAGAGTCACTTAACTTGAAAGGTCGGACCTCTTTCCACATGTATTCAGCTGTTCCTATATGGGTAACAGAGTATCAAGCAGTCGGCTCTAGGTTAATGAATTTTAAACATTCTTGCATTTTTTACTCAAATTCCAGAGATACACTTAAAAAACAAAAACGCAGACAGACACACTGACAGACAGACAGACTGACAGACAGACAGACTGACAGACAGACAGACAGACGGACAGACAGACAGACAGTTAGACAAATGTCAGACAACTAACTGAAAAGCTCTAAACAATTTCACTAAATTGTTGCTGAAATGCCGCTGATCAGTCAGCATTGTTTTTGTTGTTTTTGTTGTTGTTGCAGTTATTGTTTTTTGCGTTTGTTGTTGCCTCTGGTGCCACCGCCACCGCTCATGGCGCGTTTCATTAAATTGTTGCTGTTTGCTCATGGAAACGTTTTTAATGGTATGTCGCGCTTTCAATATACACAACAAAGACAAAAAAAAACAAAAAAAAAAACAAAAAAAAAAACAAAAAAAAACAAAAAAAAAACCACAACTAATACTAATAAACAACAACAATCATAAAAAATACGCTGTGAGCATTCAGTTGACATTTGTATAAATGCCTCTGGCCACTGCTGTCTGTCTGCTATTCCTCATGTTGTTATTATTATTATATTTTTTATTATTACTATTGTTGTTGTTGTTGTTGTTGTTGTTGTTGTTACAACTGGACGTCAACGGCAAGGAGAAATTCTTAGCATTGCTCTATAAATTTTATGTAGCGCCAAGATGGAAAACTCGAATTATTACGGAAAATTTGGTAATCATCGGTTCGGTATTACTTTAGTGTTAGAGTTTGATCAACTATGAGATGCCCTGTAGCATTGACTAGACTCAGTTACTCAGTTAATGAGATGCACAAATTAATACACTTTGTTACACTTGAAATATTTTTGCTGCAAATTTCGTCATTCCAAACATTTGTATAATAATTAATTTAATTTTGCAGATAATCCCCTGTAGTAAATTTCCATATATCTACATACATGTATATGTTGTGCTTATGTATTGCCTTTATGTAAACATCAATAATATTGCAGCTAACAAATTGTACTCATTATTTTTTTTGGCAAACATTTCTGGCGACAGCCGCCTGCTGTCGTTGGTTTAAAAATACAAACTACTGAAGGGTTGCCTTACATATATACATATATATATATACAAATACATATATATATATATTTTTAAAAGATGTAAATGGCATAGCTCGACTAGGCCATACCCTATAGCCAGGAGGTAATCAGAAGGGGAATATTCAATATTTTGAGGGAATTTCAACAGTATTGTGGGCATATATTAAATATATGATATCTGTAGTTCAAATAATCCATTATATATCTGTCCATTTGCGTGCTACATATTTGATTTATTTGCATGTGAGGTGGCCTAGTTGAAATCCGCAAAGCTCAACTTGTCGACTGACCCATTTTTGTGGACTATAGAAGTGTGGCGTCTTGGACGCATCTAGAGCGGTTGGTTCAGTTTCAATTATCACCAAGATGCAAATGCAACACGATATAAATTGCTGTCGCTGTCACTTGTCAGACAACGGCGATAACAACGGCGACAGCGTCAAACGACAGGGCGCTGCACGCCTCTGTCAGTTGCACCAAAATGTATCTTATATATACATATATACATATGCTTCTGACATAATAATATCTTGGCGAGCAACGTGAGACTGCCAAGGCAGTTGTTGTTGTTGTTGTTGTTGTTTTTAGTGTTGCTGCCTCAATGTCTCTGCAGTTGCTACACCAGCCAGCCTTTGGCCTCCATTCTCTGTCGTTGGCATGTGTCGTGGACTACTTGGAAATTCTCGGGTGCCATATATATATATATATATATATATATAAGTATATATAGATATATATGTTAAAATATATATATAGTAGATCTGTCAGTGCACTAAAAATAAGTTACACTTGATTTTCTTGTTGTTGTTGTACGTAGCTGTAGCTGTAGCTGTAGCTGTAGCTGACTGCGCTTTTCATCTCCAACTAATCGAGTTGATTTTCCTTTCCCAGTCAGCAGCAGTTGTCGTTGTCTACATTCGCGCGTTATTTGCAATGCTGGCCAAGATCAGGAGCAGCAGAAAGTATAGCAACTATATATCAGAAAGGGAAACCAGGCCAGGTAAACTTTAAAAAGATAAAGTACAAAAGAGAAGAATCGTAGTGGAAGTTGGAAAAATTCAAAATATGCAAAAAATAAATAGTTCTGATAAGATATATAATTGGTATAACGATAATTTACTAATCCGAAACAAAATTGAGAAGAAGAAATGCTTTCGATTTAGAGTAATATGTAAGTAAAAGTATATATTGGATATGGCTTCCACTTATGCTTATACAATGATTAACTGTATATAGATATATATAGAATTATGAAAAAATGTTCTGTCTTTCACTCAGTTCCAATTTAAAATTTAAAGAAACAAATTAACATCATGTTATTCCCATTGTAAATTGGAATTTATTGAAAGCAGATATATATATATATATAGCCATAATGGTTAATAATATTTATGTTGGCTTGTTCTGTTTGTTGTTGTTGTTGCCATGTTTGAGGACTGTGGACTGTGGACTAAATGACTGATGGAACTACTGTCTAATTGAGCAACTGACAGTTAGATGGCATTGGGCCAATAAATAATAAAAAGCGACGCAAATTGGCGCATTTGTTAAGTTGGCCAAAGATCAAAGCGAATATCTCAACGATACATTTCTGACCATTTTTTTTAGAAGTGTGTATGTATGTATAAATATATGTATATGTATATGTATTTATAAATATTGATGAGTTAGTGCAGGCAACACCGGAACGACAAGGCGTAATAAACAGAAATCAAATACAAATTTTAATAATTCAATTTGCGTCGAAATGCGCTTTTAATAGTCAAGTGGAAAACAGGTGCTACACGTAAAGGCACACACACACACACGCACAAATATATATATATATCTGTATTCATATAGGTAGGTGGAGGAAATTGTCAATGCCTTATGGGGCATTTCCGATTTGAATGTCATTAGATATTAAAATTGCTGAACGGGTAACGAAGCTTGCTAAAGTAAACAAACACAAATACTGGCAATTGTAAACCGAACTGATTAGCTAATAATCCCTATACCCAATCACCGATTCGTATATCCACTGTACGACTGCACATTGATCAGTCTGTCGCATTTGGGGTCTCTGTTTTTCTGTTTTTCTGTTTTTAATTTTCCATTGATTGATTTCACTTATGCAATTTGTGCTTGTCTTCAAACAATCATCGATTTTAAGTGGCAGCGTTCATAATCCATTATAAAAAATATCCATATATCTAGGTACTTGTGTCAGTGTATGTACATTTGTACATAAGTGCTGCTTTAGTGCTCTTCGCCTTTCCTGTATCCCACCCCCAACCCCCAACCCTTTTATGACCACTCATTGAACTCAGTTCGTTGATTTTAATTAAATATATCTTCTTCCTGTTTGCCGTTTCCATTTGTATTCGTTTGCTGCTGTCATTGCTCTATGTGACATGTGCTCTATTCCTCATTACTACTAAATACATACATACACATATACATACATGTACATGTACATATGCATATACATATACATATACATACATTTATCTTCCATCCACGCTCAATAATAATAGTTTAGAAAAGTTTTGACTTGATTTTCTCTTGGATATAGAATATTTGTTGTCTTTTATCAACTGATTAAATTGATTAAATATTTATTAAAATCCTGGCAAAGTTAGGTACAAATGACTGCAATGAATTGTTAGTTTATTTTAGTATATTCCGAATTTAAAATTAATTATTAAGTATATTTTTGGGCTTATCTTTTATGTTTGTTACAGACATAAACATTTCATCATCTCATCTATTTTGAAGTAAGGCAAATTGGTACCCTTGAAGCTAACTAATATTCAAATGCAATATCAGTTAAGGCCTGCAGCTCTTTGAGTGTTTTATTATTAGCCATTTAATATATCATATTATTTTGTTCATATTTTATTTACTGAGTATGGGTTAAGATTATGGCTGGTGGGGTCTGAAACGAGGTGGATATTTGTATATTTGAGCACAAACTCTAAAATCAGTTTTCTTTTTCACTTATACACTTGAGTGCTCAAGTTTTCCGAGCTAAGAGATTTACTATACAGAACATACCCCGATTTATTATATCCTTTATTTTATTTAATTTTTTTTTTTATATTTTAAATTTTAGCTTAATTATTTATGGTTAATTTTATATCATTTGAATTACAACATTAAGTATTAACTTTAAAAACTATTTTAAAAAATATTGCAAGTAAGAATGTTGTAGTCGAGTGAGCTTGGCTACGATATACCCTGAACCCCTGGCAAATTTCCCTTTGAAAAATTGGTATCGATTTACGACCCAAGTTTCCCAATCCCCACCCAAAGAAAATTGTCTGTAAAAGTGGACAAAAGAGCTGGTTCTTTGATTCGATGGGTGCTCGCTCGTTCTGGTTGCAGTCAATATTCGCTGGTGCAACGGAAGTGAAGCCACTGGCTGAGTGGATGAGGAACCACCACTGGCACTGTTGCGCCTGTTGCTCCCCCTCTCTCTCCCCTCTCTCGCTGTCACACACACTCACTCCACTGACTGACGGCAGCTGCATAAATAATAATTGTATGCCATTTATAATAGTTTCGTTGTTGTTGTTCTTGTTGCCGTTGTGGCTGTTGCAAAGGAATCGGAGACACTGGCTAACTCCAGCAGAGAGCGGACGTCGGCTGAGCAATGAACCGTACCATAGCCGGGTGATGTGGGGAGGGGGAGGGGCGTAGGATTGGATTGGCGAAACGCCTAAGCACCCCGTTGACATTAAAGTTGATTGCAAACTGTACGCATTTATGATGATGGCTGCGTTGATCATCATCATTATCATGATGATGGCGTCGAATTATCATCATTGGCTGCCGGTCGTTTTAATAGTTTGCCTCCTTTGCGAACCAGCTTTTAATGGGCGATTATGCAGTGCGGTACGGCATAGCAGCATATTGTCCCGCTGTTTTCTTGCAATTTTCCATTAGTTTGCAACTATATATCAATAAAAGAATATATATATATATATATATATGTATTTCTTAAAAGAAAACCAAAACAAAACATATCTACAATACACCGCTGTGATGATTGCCAAGATGATGTGCCTGGAAACTCTTTCCAGCCTTGAAAACATTTTATTATTTTCGCATCTGTGAAAGCGTGTGAGCTATGAATAAGTTAATTGAAACCATAAGCTATTTTCCATATATTTAAAACAAGTACCCTCATTCCAAATTGTTAAGTATTTAGCTATTCTACCAAGTCACAATGAGCAAAAATATTATTTTCATGCCAGAGGCGCACATTTTTGATGATGCTTCCAATTTTGTCTGACAGAGTTATATTATAGCAGATGTTGATAGCATTTTCCTGCTGCTGCGGCGAATATACATATATTCCTGTTTATCAATCACAAATTCGCCCCGCATCTTTCCAAAGAATGTTTTCGTATTTATCCTTTAGCTTTTTCCACGGACGATTAACAACAGATTGAAGGCAAACTGAACGTTCAGCAAATTCCATGTTACATTTGTTTTAACTCATCATTTGAGAGCGACTCTATGTTTGTGCCATTGTTTAAAGTTGAAGTTATCATTGAAAGTATATATATATATAATACCGAAAATGTAGTTACTTCAAGATGAAAAACTAATATTTTCCCTCATTTTTTCTATAATTTGTTTCTTTTCAGAGATGCAACAAGTAATACAGCAAGGCAGCGCCAGCGCAGCAAGCAGATCAAAACCGGCTGCAACAACAACAATAGCAATGAAATTAACAACGAGTAGCACTAACTGTACCAACAACAACAACAATAACTTAACAATAACTATAATGCGCACAACAACAACAACAAAAGCAGCAACACGATTAGGAAGAAACATAAGCTCGAAATTTCATAAGCGGCGACGAAGGCGGCGATGCCAGCAGAGCACCAGCGGCAACACAACAACAACAGAAGCGACAACAACAACAACAACAAAAACAAAAACAACAACAACAACAGTAACAAGAAGAAATAGATATCCATATTTAAATAAAACTGGCGCCTATTTGACGCTGCTGCTCCTAACCACAACATGTTCCTTGTGCGCAGTGGCCACAGCAGCCACGGCAAATACTGCAACCACAGCATCAAATGCAACCGCTGCCGCTGCCGCTGCCTCTGCCACTGCCCTGACTAGTGGTGGCGTCAGCGCCTTTGTGTTGCCCAGTTCACCGTGTGCACCGCAGCATTGGTGGGATCAGGTGCAGGACAAGTGCACGCCATGCACCAGCTGCCAGGGCGAGATGATTCCACTGCGCCCCTGCCAGCTGCACATCGATACCGTTTGCGGCTCCATCTACGATCTGAAAATCGATTGGGTGGTGCTGGCCAAAACGGAGCCAAACTGGAAAGAGGTATGGAATATGCAGCCTAGGCTGCCTAGCTTCCGCTTCTCAATAATCCATGTTGATATTGTATGCTCTTCGTTTTGCAGCGCCGCAAGTCATCGGAATATGAGCACTTCGATCAGGCAACGCCGCTGCAGCACTTGAGCCACGAGCAGCTGCAGCAGCTGCATGAGGAGGCAGCCGCTGCCCTGTCCCTCGACTGGCAGACATGCGCCCTCTTCATCGCAGTGCTTGCCTGCCTGCTCTTCTTCTCGGTGGCCGCCTGCATACTCATCCATCATATGCGCCAGTGGCGCCGCATGGAGCGCCGCTTGGATCAAGGTAAGTTTGAGTACCACTCATCAAATATGCTGTAAGATCCTTGAAGCACAGCAGGCTCAAATCATGTTTTTCGGATTCAGCAACTCCCGTGCCCAACGCGCCTGCTTCTTCCAAATGTTGCACTGTACTGTAACTTTCTCTGAGTGTATAACTCAAAAATGTTAGATGCCCCAGTTAGGGTTATTTGTTTGTAGCCTTTGCTGTGACTTTCACACGCCTTTGACTTGGGAGCCTCCTCGAGAGGCACTCAAAATAGTAATGTTGCTTTATGTGCGCAACGCGTAGCATTGGCCGTGTTTCATGATTCCATTCCCAGCCGAAACCCAGTGGCACTGCGATCGTGGCATGCAGTGGCATGCACCTCCACCCGGAGCTGCTTAGCATGCCCGGCGTGTCTGGTGTTTGTTGCGTTTTATTTGATTTCTAGTAGAAAGCTGATGGGTAACAGCAACAACAACCAGCCGCTGCACTAAACTCTTACATATTTATAAGGCGTCGGGGCACCAAACACGACACTTTGATGTATGGGAGCTGCCCGACAATCGCCATCGCGGCATCTCGTTCACAATGTTAGCCACAAATGCAATGCGAAAGACGCGCGTCCCTTTGCGTTGATTTCAAGCGAATTGCTGCACGAGCTGCGAGATTTGGGAGTTGAAGTTGCAGCAAGCGGCAGCTGAGCCGCATATTAATGAACAGTTGTACCGCCGTCCACCAAAAGAGCAGCGCTTGCGCTCCAGCCTCAAAGTAGAACGAAACGACCAAATATTTGGCGCATGTGCGTCCGTCCGTCCGTCCGTGATGTTGCCTCGTTGACAACATCGGCAGCGACGCGTTTTGCATACATTTTCAACAACAAAAACAACAACAACAAAGTACACACGTTTTTGAAGCTTATTAATATTTTTAGCCAGCTTGAAAGTTTTGTTGTTCGTGTTCGAGCTGACCGCAAACATGCGTTCCACAAGAACACAAGCCACAGGCGAACATGAAGGGTAACAAACTTCAGATGGATTATGCGAGCAGGTGGTAGTTACCAATGAAGTACAGGGCATATACAGCCTATAGCCAGGGAGGCATTACAAGCATTACGAAAAGTTCGGTTAGGTTAGGTTTCACGATTGTCGAGCAGGTCCAGCACACTTAGGCCAGTTTTGGCCCCTTGTGATACCGTATATCTCAAAGAAAGAGTGATAGGACAGAGAAAGATTAATCGTAGAAGACCAAATAAGGAAGGAGGATGGACTACTACTGGACTAAACTACCTGCAGCGGGACTCGAATCCGTGACTGATTCTTCGTATAAGCGATATGCATGAGTGACTTACGACCATCAAGCCGACTTTTAAGGCAAGTTAATGAGGGTGAAATCTGATTTGTATACCACATACAAAAGTTTCAAATTCTACAAGAAAGAAATGCCATCTTGGGGATGCCAAAAATAACATACTTTTCTAGTCATGGTTAAAAAAACCATAGTAGATAAAGTAGTAGTAAAGTTATGAGTATTATAAGACACACTCCTGTTCAGTTGCTTAGGATAACTTGGTAAACAAAAATGTTTTTCAAACACGACGTAACTATAAGGTTCGGTTCGGAAATTTGTAAGTTCTGTGAATTTGAAGAGGTATTGCGTTCGCTGGCCTTGACAAACATATTTGCTTCCATTCCAAAGACAGCATAAATTATCGACATTTATATATGATATAGATTCGTTCTACGAAGAAAAAGAAACTTTCATGTTTTATGAGCCAGCTGATTTATCGAGTGGTATATAAACTTTAGTTACATTTCTGATTGGTAATCAAACATATGTTAAACATAATTATAGAAAGGTCGAAGCTAAAATATTTATATAGGACTGACATTCAATAGTATATATCTGTGAATATATATCTATTCATGTGGGTAAATATATATGTATATATTACCTATAATATTTGTACTCCTCTCCGAAGCTAAAAGACGCTTGTTTTTAATTTTCACGTTATTAACTTTAATAGGTAAAACGATCTCAATTTAAAAGTTCAAACTTAAATCCAGAAAGTACTTTGATAGCTAGTTACTTAAACATGTATGGGAAGAGTAATATTCCCATAGCATTTTCGATGCCAACAAGCAATAACCAAAGGCCAAAGAATAACAACAGCATTGGTAAACCGCGTGAATTTTCCACGCTTTTCGCGCCCACCCACCCACGGGTGCAACGAATTAAATGTATGCCTTGCTTTGATGGGATTCCCATGTTGCGTTTTCCTTGGCGTCTTGTAATCATAATTTAGCGCGTGTTGACGCGCGTCGACGTTAACGTTGACGTTGAGGTTGGCGTTGGCGGCGACCCACGCAGCGGCCAGCAGAAAGTGCATTCATGTCCAGCGTGCAGCAGCGAAATCAAAATATAAATATAAACCAAAAATCATAAATAAGAAATGAACAAAAACATAATTTCAGCACTTGCCTAACGATCCCACAAAACCCGTGTAAATATCCCAGAGACATATACCCGGCTATACAATCAGTTGGCAGACCAATACCGGAAGCACACAACAACAAATGCATGTTCAGGTAAAAGACACGTGCATCGGAAGAGTAAACGCAACACGCCACAAATGTTGCGTGTGCATGGCGTGGCGTGGCGTGGCGTGGCGTAGCGTGGCGTGGCGTGGAGTGTCTATCTCAAGGACAAGCGGATGTTTGTAGACCGCAGAGACGAATCACTTCCGCGGGCATGTAATAAAATTCCGAAATCATGTCACAGCGGCAGCCAAGTGCTATAAAACAGACGAAGGGCAGGAAATGCCAAGCAGCGACTGCGACGCCTTCTTCATGCAACGCCTTTTTGTGTGGCACCAGGCTGCCTGCAAAGAGTGTCAACCGTATGGGAAATCGAGCAGCAATCGAATACCAAACGTTGCACTTGGGTAAATGCTTCAACAAACACTTCTTGGTGGCGTCGTGCTCCGCTTCCCGTTTGCTGTCTAAAAATAGTTACTCAATTCGATCAAGCTGCGGCACTTCGTCTCCTGTTGATGATGATGATGATGATGTTGATGATGACGGTGACTAAATATTGGACCAGCTGCCGAGTCGAGGACAGGAAGTTGTTGTTGCACAGAAAGGTGTGACTGGGCGGATTCAAGCGCACTTTCGACAATTGCCGCCTCCCTGTTGCCCCCCTCTTCAATGCAAGTCCTCTTCTCCTTTTATCAGCTTCCCCGTCCTCTCTCAATCTTCACCACCCTTTCCATTTACATTTGCCATTTTTACCCGGCACGCGCCCATGGCTTCCTTTAACTTGCAGCAGAGTAAAAATATATATATATATATATATACACAACTTGCACAAATGTTGCAGGCACACTCGTCGATCTGCGCTGTTCCGTTCCCTGCATTTTTACGGCTTTTCCAAAAATAACAATGCCGTTCCTGCCATCTTCAACCAATGGACATGGAGAAGATGAAGTAGGAGCTGGAACCGAACACAGAGCCTCTGTATACACCACAAACAAAATTGCAGCTTATGCTTATACACAATATGGACTATTCAATGGAGTATTCAAGTAGAGAGATATACAGAGAGAAAAATGAAGTAGTGCAAGAGATTCCCAATGTTTTTCAATAACGTTTCGAGAGTTAAACATAAGAAGAGTTTCTCATCCAAACTCTGCATAGATTTTTCAAGTATATGCTTACTTCCGATTACACTCAGACAAGATCCTTAATTTAAGGTCCGTTTTGAGCCCAAGAAATAATGCTGAATATTTTAACAAGGGCGAAAGAACATAAGTATCTTTATAAAGAGGTTTTACTTATACCAATTTATCTTGACTTCTTCTATCTTCTGCGATCGACACATTGAACGAGATTGCATAGAACCGCATCTATTTTTTTTTTTAATTAAATATTTAATATCCATAGTAAAGCATACGTAGAAATTTTGAATGTATGTAGAAAATCGAAATACAGACTATAATTTTGAGATCTATTGAATCACATTATCTGTTTAAATTGAGCTCCCCTCGCCCTCCTGTGGTACTTCTTTGTTTTGTCCATTGACTTGTTGTTTCCACAAATCAATTTGCTAGAATATTCTTGGCATACCGTTTCCATGGAAAATTGGATTGTTCCGTTTCTCCCAATATTCCAAATAAACTGGCATACTGTATACATATACAATTGACGATGCATACATTCAGTACTCGTACTCTGGCAAGTACTCAGACCCGTGATCATAGCCGTACTCTTATCCGTACTCGCACCCCTATATAATCTGTGCATCCGTATGTATATACAAGTACATATGTACTTACCTTCTCTTTGGCGCATTGAACATTTCGAAAATAATTGAACTGCGCAAATTTGAAAATTTGTTTTCCTCGTGTTTTTTTTTTCAATTTTCCAATTTGGTGTTTTCATTCTGCTTTTCTTCACGAAATGGTTTTCATTATTATTGTTGTTCTTGTGTGAAATTTTGCTGTGATTGTTTATAATAAAGAGCAAAGAATCGAAAGCCAGCCACAGCCACAGTGTGTCTGTTGGGCAATGGAACTTAATTTTCATGCTGATCTTTTTCATTTCTTTTTGCTTCTTCTTCTTCTTCTTCTTCATCAGCACATTTTGTTGTTGTTTTTGTTGTTGTTTTGTTCAGTTTCCTCTCGACTCGACGTGTGTCGATTTTTGTTTTTGGTTTTTTTCTTTGTTGACTTCAGTTTAAAAATAAATGATAAATTATCTGCTGGCTGTCTATTTTGGACACGCCCAACATTTACGCCCACTGCGCTTGTTTACAAGTCGGAAATGCGCACCAAAGGCCCCTGAACGACCCCCTTTCGATTTCCTGGCACTGACAATCAACAATGTGTCTGGTATTAATAATTGTTGATCTGACAGCGCGAATACAAAAATATTATAAATATTTGTACAGGCTTCTGGCTGAGTTTAGTAAGGCCTTTACAATATTTCAT
Source organism: Drosophila kokeensis (assembly GCA_035042145.1). Taxonomy (NCBI): domain Eukaryota; kingdom Metazoa; phylum Arthropoda; class Insecta; order Diptera; family Drosophilidae; genus Drosophila; species Drosophila kokeensis. Next base: position 3,082,792 of record JAWNLT010000256.1, read on the forward strand.
AGAACTTGCGAAAATTACATACGTATACAATATGTACATACGTACTAACGTAAGTGGACGGGAACCGAAACAATTTTGACCTTTAAAAATCAAATGGAAGGATAGTTTTCTCTGCTATCGATTATCGATTGCTGTTCAATTAAAAGTTAAAAGTTTCGCTCCTTTTATTTTGAGGAACACAGTCTATATAATCTATATCATGCAAAACTAATTTGATTAACTGCCAGAGTTTTGAGGAAGTTTGAAATTCGCCTTTTCTTCTTACTAGGAACTATCGAGCATTGATCAAAAAATATATAAAATAAGTCATGTACTATATAAAATTAAATATGCACTTTATGTATATGTATATATTTATATAGTGGAACGACCAAGGAGAGTAGCTTTCTGCTTTTTTTTTCTTTTTTTCTAACCAAAATTCCAGATGTTGTTAATGGTTTTGACAAATGTAAACATTTTTCCTAATTTCTTCTGTTCTTTCGCTTTTGTTTTTGCAGATGTGGAAGAGTTGTCCACGAAACTGATGGCCAAGCTGGCCGAGGTGCAGAGTCTGGATGGTGGCACCTTCTTTATAGGCAATGCGGATGCGCTGCGTGGTCTGCCTGCCTCGGCCATGACGGCGGCGGCGGCGTCAGCATCGGCGCAGTCGGGCATCTTTCAGCCGCAACATGTGCTGCTGCCTGGTAAGTGTGTCAAAGGTCAAACCACTTGTGATCGTCCTCAAGTCCAATTTGATACGCCTGGCAGAGGCCTCGGCTGGCCGGCAACGGGAACGGGGACTGTGACTTGAACTGCGACTGTGTGACTGAGCTGGGCGTTGCAAACACGCCGCGGGGTTGCATTCCACAAACGAAAGAATTTCATTTTTTCATTTGTATGTGTATGTGTGGGTGTGTGTGGGTGTGTGTGTGTGTGTGTGTGTGTGTGTGTGTGTGTGTGTGTTATTTTTGTTGCATGTTTGCTCCTTTTTGACAAGGTGTTTGCGAATATGCATTTAAATTGGCCATTGAGCCCGTGGGCGGCGGCCTATTGTCGGCGACAATAGCCGTTTAATGGCCCATGCAATGCGATCGCCATTGATTCCATGGCAAATGCAAATGGGAACGCGCCCGCACTGAATATTAATACCGACTCAATGGGGGACTATGGCTGTCACTCAGTTTTGACAGCCACGCTTGTGGCCTACAGCTCAAAATTTTACTCATATTTCTCTCTCTCTCTCTCTCTGTCTGTCTGTCTCTTTTGCTCGCTGTCTGTAGTGGAGAAGCATGCCAAGCATCAGGAGCGACGCATTCTAAAAACGCTGCAACCGGGCAACGTATACATCGAGGAGAACAACGGAATCGGTATTGGAGGCGGAGTTGGACTTTTGGCCGGCTTGAAGGGCTGAAGCTCAAATTCTGGACAGCAGTTAATGCATTTTTTGTTAACAACTTAAGTGTACACCGCTTATACAAGATATAAGAGCAGCAGCAGCAGCAGCAGCAGCAGTAGCAGCAGCAGCAACAGCAACAACAACAATAAGAACAACAACAACAACAACAACAACCACAACAGCATCAGCATCAGCATCTTTACACATAAGGAAAACTGAAAGGAGCTCGCAAACTTGCAAAACTGAAGAAATATATTAAAAACGTACGAGTATATATTATTGCCTAATATTTAATTTAAATAGTATGTTGACTTGTTTGTAATGCAAAGGCACAGAAATTAATTACTATAATTAATAAATAATTATTTAAATTGCGCTTCTTACGTTCAAAGCTGGCAAATGGTTTGGCCAAAAATCATATAATTTTCACATTCGGCAAACTATTCAAATTCAATAAAAGCCTTATGGATTTATTTATTGATATTTGAATATCAATTCACAAATTTACAAATATCATTTTATTTGGAAATTCAATCCGTTTTTTTTTTTGTTTTTTAATATTTGTAGCCAAACTGTTTGCCGCAATGAACGTTTATTGAATTCTAAATACGAAATTGGCAAATCGTTTTGTAAATAAATAAAAATCGTTCTTTGTTTTTTTTTTTGTTTGTTTTTTAGAGCAAGAGTGTGAAAGAGAGAGAGAGAGAGAGAGAGAGAGAGCGAGCAAGATTGGAAGAGATCGAACAGAGTTACAAACTATGAATGCATTATAATATGATTAACAAATTTCTACTTAATGTAAATATTAAGGCGAGCGAACGTGACGAGTGGAACAGAACCAAGCAATATCGGCAGCATATCAGCTACTATATGGTTAATATATAGTCGTGCATAATGTATATCATACATATTATCGTTCATCCATAACCCACACACCCACATTCACACATACTCATACATATCAACGATTATATAAATATATATATATATTTATAAATATATAGGAGTATATGCGAATATATTAACCGTATATTAACTATAAAGAACTTCTTTTTGTATTTGTTCTTATCGAAATGCGAAAATATTCATTTAGAATTATAAATATTTAATATTTTATAATTATTAAATCGCTTGCGAAATTGGCTTGGGCAAGTAATAAAAAACAACAACCGACAAATCGAAACACAAAAAAAAAAAAAATGTAAAATTCAAACAAGAAGTACAATAAATAAAAGAAGAGAGGAAAATGGAAAAATTGAAAAATGTTTATAATTTAAGTGCTATAAGTGTGCAACAATAAAAAAAAGTTTTATAAATTTATTCACTTGTTTCAACCTAATTTTAATTGTTCGGTATTTTCAATCTGTGAATTGAGTGCTTCCCATTGATTTCTAGCCGCCCGTCCGCCAACGCACTCAGCGGGAAGCAGGAGAGAAAGAGAGGGGGGGAGGGGGGAGAGAGGAGGAGAGCTTGTGGCGTGTAGCATTTAAATTCACAACTCGGATGGAACGTGTTTAATTGTATTCCGTTGAAACTAATGTATTTTGCTCGAAATTTATGAACATTCAAACAAACTATTGATCCATGCCAACTGCGCATATATACTATGTATCTTTATGAGTGTATGTTTTTTCTCGAAATTCTTCGAAATTTCCCTAATCTGATTTTTCTTGAAAAATCTGGGATTTACTCTTGACAACTGGAATTTTGTGCTTTAGTTTCCTAACGGCATTGTTTGCGATCTATTGTTGAACTTGTGCAATAATTGCAATGATGTTTGCTCCTTAAAAAAATTAAACTTGTATGCATTTATAATGTGTACTCGTATTTATCTAAGGTATTTCTATAATGGTGACTTTAGGGTCTCTAGCGCATCTTGCATCTATTTTGTCTGTGAGATTCGCTCGATTAGTTGTCCCGCCTGCAAGTTTACCCAGTTCATAGCCAAACGGGCACCTGTTAAGGCAACAACTGTAAAAATCTGGATAGAACAATTATTGGAATGCACACCGAACCAAATATACCCTTGCAGATATCTCCTACTCGGCCTTACACAGTACGTGGCAAAAGCTCAATGCCCTCTCCCTCTCTCTCTGTAAAGGGTATAAGAACATGTTGCTAAATGCAAATGTCTCCAATGCTGCTGCTGAAAGGGTGATAGACAGGGAGATGGAGAAGGGACAAGGGGAAATGGGAGCGCGTAAGGCAGGAAACGTCTTTCAATGAAAATGAAAATGAAAATGGAAATGGGTAGAGACAGAGACAGAGACAGAGGCAGAGTCAAACTTGGGTCTCCTGTCACCCCCCTACAAGCCGCTATCCGTATCTCTGGTATCAATAGTTGCTCTCGTGGGTGCATTAAGCATAAGCATTTGGCATTTTGCATTTTGCATTCGACGATTAACATTGAAAATGGAAATGGAAATGGCAAACGAGGAACGCCTTTTAATTTATGAATGTTGCATTTGCAGTTACACAATTAGTTGCTTGTTAAGGCAACAATATTATTGCTGCTGTTATGTTGTTGGTTGGCTCTTGATGTTGGCATATCAACGCGCGAGTTTGGCTTAGCCAAGGCAAAAATGGCGACGGGCCGACTGAAAAACGCGCAAACATTTCTAATGAAAATCCGAAGACAACAACAATAACAACAATAACAACAATCGACACACATTGATTATTCCATGCACGAGCCGTGAGACTTTCTTGTTTGTTGCTGTTGCTATTGCTGTTGCTGTTGCTGTTGCTGTTGCTTTTGCTTTTGCTGCTGTTGTAGATTTGCCAATGCTGCCCCCATGTCTTGGACTGGCTAACAGAAATTAATTAGCTGCGACGTGGCATAAATTAGTAAAAAAAAATAAGCAATATAAAAAAAATATTCAAACCAAATACGAAGCATTGCCGTCGCATTGGCAGCTGGCGACTGACCACGAAACGCGACCGGTCGTCTATGCTACAGACAATTAGCCATACAATTGATGACTGGTTATTGCTGGGAAAAGTAAAAATATCTTCAGTTTGTAACTAGCACTAATTGAAGGCACTACAATATTGATTTTTATTCTTTTCACAGAATAGCCAAATGTGTGCAAAAATTCAGCTTACGATTCGACATAAACTTGTTGTTGAAGAAAATACAATTTTTTTTGCTGGAATACAAATATTCTCTAAATTGAAGAATGTCATCTTAAACTTGTTCATTTTATTCTTTTTATTGAACATTCGAATATCCAATATCGTAATACGCTTTAAAATTGTTGTATTTTTTTCGCTTAATTTATTTTTGTAGTTTTTAGCAAATCAAATTTCATTTTATTCAAAAGTTATTTTTTTTGTAATCTGATGATACAAATTTCAAGTTGAAGATTTTAATGTAAGTAAGTTAGTGTTCACATTATATAATTATATATATATTTTTAAAATTAAATATCGAATATATTTATTGCATTTTAGGAAATGAACCAAAAATTACAAATAAATCGTTCCCAAAATGATCTCAACCCGTTGAGTAGGATCAGATGAAGATGAAGATAAAAATGCTCGTTTACGTTTGAGTAAAAAGTGAAGCTGGCAACTGGAAAACGACTTAGACTCTTCCAAGGGATATTGTGGCACATGCCAAGCTCATTGAGAATATTTTTAACATGCGACGCGGAGGCGGGCGGCAGCATTGTCACAGCTGCCATAAGATGACAGACTGCAACGGCAACAATTAGAAGTTGGCTGCACTTGAAATAAATAAAGCGTCGAGTGTGGATCATAAAAAAAGAAAGAATGAAAAATTAACGAAAGCGGAAGCGGAAGGAAATGAACACGAGCCAGGGTGATTGAAATGTTAGAAGCACTTGAAGCATTGAAGAGCGGCTGCCGGGCGCAGAGGCCGTTGCCATTAATCCAATTCGTGCCGAATATAATTATGTTTCTTGCTGTTGTTGTTGTTGTTGTTGCTGTGTATTTGTTGGACGTGATTGCCAATTGATTAATGTATTAAAAATAGCGCCACGAATACGCCTACTGAATGGAATAGCTGATGGCAGCAACGTTTTTGGCAATGAGCGTGGCCGTCCCTCGTCAACGGGTGTGGCTCTCTTTAAGGCATGTACGTGGTGCACAGAAGCGATGAGGAGTAGGGAGATGGAAGAGTAGTGCTAGTTTTGAGTTTCATTCACAAAGCGAAAACGTCGCCGATCGTACGACCCATAGAAGACGACATTGGCAATTGGAATGCGCCTGGCGTCCGCCTTTTGGGCCTGCCAATTAACCAGAACCAACAGGGCCCCAAAATTGGCGGCCCGCAGCGTTTGATACACTTTGATTATCGATTTGGCTATACGATTTTGGACGTTGCGTTTCCGCTGGCCGAGAAACGAGCGATGCGACGGAAATGCGAGAATTGCGAAATGTGCCGACAATTTTTTTTTAGCTTGTTTAATCATTAGGTTACAATAGCAACAACGACCACACCGGCAACTACATCAACAAAGTCTTTAAATATTTAGATATTTGTTTCGAAAATCATTTAAATGCATCAACGGAAACTCGCAAACAGATGTGAGAAACATACCCGAACGGATGCTGCTTGAGGAAATGCTCAACGAGAGTTTCCTGCGGTCAACCCTTATCATTAGATAGATGCCTCTGGATAAGGTTTAAAGGGCAGTTGAGAGACATTTAATCAATTGAAACAAATGCAAATTTCCGATTTTGACAAAAAAAAAACGGACATCGGACAGACAAAAAAAAATGAATATTGTATGTTCGTTTATATTCTATTCTATTATGAATGAAACACATAAATTCATATGTACACCTGAGAAGATTTAAAGACAAAATCATTATCGGCATCATATGTTATATGATAAAATAAATCTGATCTACCTTATCCAAGCAGAAGTTGTGTAATTTCGACAAGAACATTGTAACAAATTTGAATATTACAAGTAAGAATGCTGTAGTCGAGGGTGCTCGCTACGATATACCCTAAACCCATCAGTTAAATACATATACATATATTCTAAATGCATATACATACATATGTACATACATACAGGCAATCGTAAATAACGGGGCTCTGTAGACTACACACTTGCGTCGATTATAATGCCATATATTTTTCACACATGCGCTCGCATATTTTTGCATACAGAAAACGATTGCGGCCACTGACAGAAAGATAGATCAATATATGAGAATGTATTTTCGACCATAACTTGGGTGTTTCTTCTTCGATCTTGAAATTTGAGCAGTTGATCAATAATATGCATATGCATGAAATGTATTAATTAAAAGCCACTGCCCTTAAAATTGTGGAAATCGAAATGGATCGCTATTTGAAAAACGAAGGCAGCTCTCTGCGCCGTGTATACGAGTACCTACATATATTCCAAATTCTCTAGCTTTTATAGTCTCTGAGATCCGTGTGTTCGAATATATACTTTATGAGGTCGTAGATGATTCCTTCTACCTGTTACAGACATTCAAACAAAACCATTATATATTATATATATTTTTACCCACTTTTAATGGGATCAGGGAATAAAAATAAAATTTTTGGAATGCATAGAGGTTTGACTCTTAATATCTACCTTAAGGAAATTAACATTTGGCTTGTGTCTTCGCTGAGCTTCTTTCGGCAAATGTGCTTTTGCTGCTTCAAGGTGTATGTCTCTGCTAGCTGAACAAAGACACCAACACATTATAGCCAATACCAAACTGAACGAACGGTAAAATATTCCATAAAATAATACGTTAACAAATGAGTAGGCAAGGTAAGGTTTAGTTTATGAACAAGGAGTCAGTAATTTACTGAATCAAAGGCCTTACTGAAGTCTATATAAACTACAGTAGTTTGCATTTTATTCGGAAATCCTTTGATTACAAGGGAAGTAAATTCAAGAATGTTAGTGGTAGTATACCCATGTAGTTTTTACAGACCATTGGACCATTTCTATGAAGAGGAATAATAATCCTTCCAAATAGCAGGGAAAGAACAAGTGTCAATAAACAAAGTAAATAATTTAAAAAATAGACTTAGAACAATACTTAAGTACACATAACAGAATTCCATCTCGACCTTGCAAATGCCCAGGCTTGATTGAATTGTGGATGTATAATTCTGACCAATCAGTATCAAATAATAATTGATTTAGTTTGAAAAAAATTGCTTTACGGAAGCATGTTGAATCAGTTACTACTAATACGCACAGAAGTTGGCAGCTCCAAAACCAAATCGAGCCTAGGCTGATAGGGAACTCTATGATACCGAGAGAGAGAGATAATACAAGTAAAATCTGATAACTCAGCAAGCGGGTTAACTTGGAGCAGACCATCTAATTTCTGGAAGATTAAATGCATTACTTACAATCAAATAGTTTCTATCATGAATAATAGAGAAAATATATATATATCCATATATATATATGGATAGCGGTTAGATGATTTAGATAGATAGAGACATATGATGGAGGTGAAACGTAGAAAAAGTATTAAGCACAATTTTAATATTTATAAATTGAATGTCTACAGAGAATGGAAGTAAGAAATAATCTGACGTAAGGTCGGAATTAACAGCAATCAATATATAATAATAAATGATCTGAAATATCAGGCCTTAACCAAGTGCCAGTAAATCTTAGATATGCTATGACAATGTATACATCCCAAAGTCAATTTTATTGCTCAAAAAATTGAACACAGGCTTATTTTTATAAAGTTTTGGCATTAGGTACGCAGAAGAGGAAGTGTTTATTTTTTTAGGCTTACATTCCTATATGTAAATACATTAACACTCGTCATGAGGTCCAATAGTTTTAGTTTATAGATAACTTCTTACAATTGAAATAATGTCGCAGGCTCATTGAGTTTTATTTATTTTATTTTCTTTTGTTGATATAGGTAAAAATTAATTCAAAATAATAAATAAACCCTTTGTCATATCAACCTCAAGCCACCGACTTGTTGGCATTGAATAGAGTATAAAAGCTTTTGTTTTCCGTTGGTCGTCCGTAATGTTCTTCTTCTTCTTCATCTTCTTGGCGTCAGGTGGCAAAATTAGCGCGATTTCCGCCGCAAGTTTGGGCCGGCAGGCCCCAGCTAGCGAAACTCCGTTAACAACAAAACAGTGACAAGGGCAACAATGGAAATGATGGCAACCAACTTGCTAAATCACCGAAATCCGCATCTTTTACATCTTAACGGCCAATTTAGCGTCGAGCAGCAAAGAGACGCACATAAGGAGCAGCAGCAACAACAGTTCGCTCAACAACTAAGACAAAAGCAAATGAAATAATAATAAAAGATAATAAAACAAACGAAATGTTGAAAAACTTCTCCAGCCCGAGTCTTGGGCAAGCTGAATATAAGGAAGGTTACCTATCCGAATATAATATACTCTTATTATAGACCGGAATGCAGCTGTTAAGGTCTAAATTTCATTACAAATTAAAAAAAAAATCGGACAGTTTCTGCTTTTTATATAGTATAGTATTATTATGATGATAAGTTAAATACAGAATACAGTACAGTACAGTATACAGTACCAGGGTTGTATAAACATAATGTCAAAGTAGGCTACGACTGAATAGAAAGAAAGACAATTGGATTTCATTGCAATCTGAACATTTTCTAAATACGGCAGGGACGAATGGAAAAAAAGAATACCGGTTCAAAGTAACAAAGTATATCAAGATCAAGATTAAATTTGCGAGGGGTAAGTTTTGCCAGGTGTAGAAGGCGAACGCTAGAATCGTCCTTGCACATTTTAGGTCTAATCGTGACTAAATATCTGGCTTTATTTGCTATCGGAAATTTATATACATCGACATTCTAAATTTCATTACAAATTAAAAAAAAAATCGGACAGTTTCTGCTTTTTATATAGTATAGTATTATTATGATGATAAGTTAAATACAGTATACAGTACAAGTTCGCGCATACGGTTAGATATTACGGTTTGGCGATTGATGCTGATTCAGAATGTATATATAGTCACATTGCATATGATTTGTAATATTTGAGCCATCTCATTGAACGTGTTATACGCTTGATGACAATATTATGAGACATTCGGCAAGGATATAAAAAACACTTTGGGGGACAATAGACGACATTCCATGTCCCGCCCTCCTCAGATGGCAAAAACTTTTGCGACACCTCGGAGTGTCCCGTAAGGCCCTAGCGCGCAACTGTATAGCGTCTAGGAGGCTTGAAGGCAGCTTTGTGACGTGTGGCATTGTGGTATGGGGTTTGTGGCAGACGTCGCTTCTGGGCGTTTATCATTCTTTTGTTATTTAGCGACCCCTTGAGCCACTACATCGCCAGCAGCAACCGCATCATTTCTACTTCCCCCAACTCCAAAGCTCCATTGTCTATGGGCACCCAGCTGCCCACTCAGCATTTAGTCCTTGTTTAATTTCGCGTGCCGCAACGCACAATTACACCAAGAATTCTTGTCAAGGTGAGCATTCAGAAATTCTGCCAAGAGCCCCCCCAGTATAACGTTAAAGTGTGCATCGTCCTTTCAGTATACTTCCTCAAATGCAAATCATTAAACTTACCCCGGAGCCTAGGGAGTCATGTCGGATCATGTTTTAAATGCTTAAAATTCTTAAAACTGCATACATTGCAAGTCAATCAGTAAAATTATATAAATGTAATAAAGTTCATGTCAAGTTATTTAACAAAATAATTATTAATTAATTAAAATAAATGTCTGGAATTTTGTAGTCTATAAGTATGTTTATGTTTATACTGTAACTTTGGCTTTTCATCATAATAACTGAAATTTTAACCATACAAATTAAAGATTTCAGAGCAGAATCTTGTTTTTGATGCGGAGCTTAATATCAAGCTATAATGTTAGATATTATATTGTAAATGATATATCTATCTGATAGTCATACCAAAAATGCATTTCTGGTTTTGTTAATCTTTTTGAAATCCGAAATTACGGGAATTTGAGTATCTTACTCTTACTCTAACTAACTCTTACAATGTGTAGTTGACCTAGCTCTTCAGATGATTAGCCAAAGTGCAAATCCATTTGCCTTTCGGTCAAATAGAGAAAAAAGATTATTGGGAGTTTGCGAAAATGGAATATGCTAAGCGATTAGGCGTCATTTGCAGTGTTTTTCTGCGGGCTGCGTTTTCGATTTTCATCAAAACCGGAAAGTGGGAAAATGAGACCGTTGAACAGTGTTGATTTTCACACAACGCAGCGTGAAATTAGAAATCAACAACGTGTCCTTCCACGTTACGATTGAGTGCATGTGGATGGGCCAGTGGAGATTAGGGTGGGGCTGGGGTGTTGTGCTGTTCAGGTGTTGTGTGCCAAACAAATCAGTTTTGGCTGCAACTGCAACTCTGCGGTCAACGTGTGCCGTTGACAGAACAAATTAAAATGTCCTGACGCCATGTCCTGCAATCTATCGTTGTGTTCCATCCATCTGTCTCGTGTGCGTGTGTGTGTGTGTGTGCGTGTGTGTGTGTGTGTGTGTTTGTTTGTGTGCTTGTGTGCTTGACTGTGCTTCAGTTAATGACCAATTTGCCAGGCCCAGTCGAAAGCCTGTCCACATTCTGGCATTTCACTCGTGCCCAGCCAGCCTAGTCAATCCCAGCAGCTGTCGCAATTCGCGTTTCGGATTTGGTAACAATGTCGCATTTATCAGACTCAGACTTCTGTGCGATAAATCTTAAAGTTACGAAAATTGGCAAGCAAACAAAATGCGGGCCTGATAAGCTTAACAAGACAAACAACAACAAACAACAGCCAAAGTGGCAACAATAACAACAATCGCTTGGAGAATTACAACATGTCGCATTTTGTATACGAAATTTGAATAAATTTCAAATTCGTGAGGCTCCGCCAAAAAGTTTGCTCTCAGCTACAATTAACTTTTAAGTATAGCATTTTACAGATACCGCAGATATTGTCAAGATATACACACGGGCAAACGGGCACACGACCAGAGCACTACCTATTTACATCTTCCCCATTCCGCAAGCCGGGGGTTGGCAGTTTGAAAATAATTTCATGCAATTTATCATGTCACCAGAGCCACATCCTGGCACAAGCCCTAACCAATTGACAACGCATGGAATTCTGCATACACTTCAAAAATAATTAAATAGAATGCTTGGCTTGAGATGTGACAAAAAAATGAGTTGACCTGTTCTGCACCAATGTTTGTATTTGATAGTCTTTGAGATCTAAGCGCTACTTAAGGCGGAAAGAGAAATCGATTCATGATTTTGGCTGAGGATCAGGAATATATATGATTTATTTATTGGCATTCAAGCAATTTTCGTTATAGATAAATGTCTTAAGACGTTTTGAAGGCTTGTTATAAAAAAACGGTGTGAAGTTTTCGTTCATCAACGTTGCTGAAATATTCGAATTCATAAAATTGTACACACTTCCTCACACAGTTGTCGCGGCCCGAGTTGATAGTGTATGTGGAACAACAGAACTGAGAGCGATTTCTGTTTCCGCTTTTGGCATCCATAACGAATTTTTGCATAAATACATAACAGAAATACAACGCCTACAACTACTGAGTTTGCTACATAAAGCTTGTTGCTGTTGTTGTTGTTGTTGTTGTTAATAGTCAGCCATTTATCTAGCTTAATGAAATTTGCGAAAAATCAAATATAGAGCGCAGCATGTTGGAAAATGTTGGAACCGTTATTAGCCGCCGCAATGCAACGAAGGTTTGCTTGCAGCCAGTGCAAATCCGCTGCCCACATCCTGACATCCTCCTGTCAATGTGCATGTCAACGTCACGTGGCTTCGAGTCGCAACAGCTCCCCATCTCAAGTTCACTTCCACTTCCACTCTATTCTATATTCCTCCTGCCCTTGTCTTGTTCCCTTTGTCATTCATGACTCGAGCGGGCGTCACGTGCGCAATTAAATTGACGCATTCTTGACGGATTCGCTTTAAGGCATCCAGTTGCGTCTCCATGCTTGACTTCTGCTAAAGAGCAACCAGGGAATAGACGATTAGAATGGCCAGCCACTTGCGGGACCAACGTTGACATCATTAATCACATGAAAATTGTATTCTTCGGCTGCCACTGTGACAACTCTTCAAAGGAGCATTTAATATTGTTTCCCATTTGTGGTTCACCCAAGTTTCTTTACCTTTTTGTTATTAGCTTTTTTTTATACATAACAAAAGGGATTACGTTACGCAATTAATCAAATAATTTTCTGACCGCCTAAAATATATGTAAGCTAAGTACAAAATGCTTTACTACGATTTTGTAAAATGTAAGGCTATTAACTCAATGTAACAAAAAACACACAGGAATGAAGCAAAGTGGTATTCAAATATTTCCACTATTATAATACCGTGATATTATATCTGTGCAGCTCTCAAATTATCATATACATCCAGTCATTTAGATAGTTTTTATGAGCTCATTGGCTAAGTGGATTTCAAGTGCGTCCATGAGATACTAGCTTTTTCAAACTTTTCACCGAAAGAAATATTTCTCCCATAAATGGGACATTTTTGCATAGCCATTTATTTCCATATATCCCAAACAATGACGAAAAATATATGCGTTTCTCAACTAGCGAGAGGCAGACTTACAGATTTTACACTCAAGCATTTTTAGAATTAAACTAGCAAGATTGCTGTACTCGGGTAAGCTCGACTATGATATTCCTCGTAACCAGATGGTAAATATATTCTAGTTGTAATGCCAAATTTTCCTTCACTGCACTTTGCTCTCATTGTTTAAAGACTACAATCCAGAACTGAATTCACAGATTTGCCACAAATATACATACATACATACATACAACCATACAACCGTGTGTATTGGCAATCGTAGGCAACGAAGAGCTATAGAATACACACACAAATATATACGCTATCGTCGGTTATATTGCTTCAGTTTGGATGTTTCTTGATGAAGTTTGTGAAGCTGATCAATAATATGTTAGTGTATATTGTATATCAATTGCCTGTACAATAAGGGCTTTTATTGCTATTGGAAATTTATATGACGACTCGGCTGCTGATCCTGATCAAGAATAAATATACTTTATATATGCAGCCTTCTTATTGTTAGATACATATGTTTGCACAAAATCATTATATCTCTTTTCCCTAGTTTTTGCAAAGTCATGAGTCAGCAAATTTTTCATGAAAAAACTCATAGCTTGAGCGATAGATGTTGACATTGATGCATTAAAATATATTGATATAATATCGAACCAGGCGATTGCTTACTCTTATGAATATAAATAATCTCAAAGTAAGCTACGACTGAACAGAAAGCTTTATTTTAAATGAATTATTATTATTCGATACAGTTGGATTTCATTGCAATCTGAACATTTTCTAAATACGGCACGGACGAAGTGCAGTTCAAAGTAAAAAAGTATATCAAGATCAACATTGAAGTGGACCGTCAATTATATAGCCAATCACCGATTTTGTATGTATTTGTCCCAGCGCGAATATTTTCTTCATATGCAACACGTATTGTTGAAAATGTTCGGCTTTCTTTTTTTTTCTTTCTTTAAGCATTGAATGTATATCGATACTTCTCCATGTTCTCTAAACTAACCACCACAGATTCCAAAAATAAACTTGTTCACCAGGGTTGTATAAACATAATGTCAAAGTAGGCTACGACTGAATAGAAAGAAAGACAATTGGATTTCATTGCAATCTGAATTTTCTAAATACGGCAGGGACGAATGGAAAAAAAGAATACCGGTTCAAAGTAACAAAGTATATCAAGATCAAGATTAAATTTGCGAGGGGTAAGTTTTGCCAGGTGTAGAAGGCGAACTCTAGAATCGTCCTTGCACATTTTAGGTCTAATCGTGACTAAGTATCTGGCTTTATTGGCCATTGGAAATTTATATACATCGATATTCACGAAACAATGATATGATAATATGAGAACTTATATCCCAAACTTGAAGTCTCTAGCTCTTATGGTCTCTGAGATCAACGTGTTCATACGGACGAACAGACGAACAGTCGGACGGGCTGACTTACAAATATTTACACAAAATCATTATCCCTTTATAAAACATATTTTTAATGACGCAAGACAGAACGTTGCAGTCGGGTTTAACCGACTACGAAATAGTTTGATACCGTAATATATTCCATTGGATAACAAGTAGCAAAGAGCAGGGTGGGTGTAACCAAGAAATACTGTCCAAGTTTGTCTGTCTTGATCCGATTTTTACAGTGTTAATACCCGGAAATTTTGTGTTCAACATTTTTTAAATTTCAAATAAAGTGTCAAAGTTGTTAAAATTTATTCAAGAGAATTATTTACACACTAATTCATTGAAACATATTGAAATACAAATACGTACATATTAAAAAGAATTTATTACAGCTGTTCTGTGAAGAATTAATTGAAAAACGTTGAGGATGATCAATTCGGAGGCAAGCGCACTGAATTTGGATTCGGATTCGGATTCGAGCATGGCGACACTCGATTGGACATCACTGGAGCAGCCGCCGGTGAAAGTGGCACGCCAGGACGACTACATGGTGACCATGAATTTTACATCAATGGAGTCCAAAAGTTCGGAGCCGGTGCAGTTGTCGGTCTATGAGATTGTGGCCGCCATGAACAGCGAGGATGCTGAGCTTCAGTTTTTCGGCATTCAGAATGCACGCAAATTGCTTAGTCGCTCATATAATCGACGCATTGATCTGATGATTGGCTTTGGCATTGTGCCCACATCCATACGCATGCTGCAAAACACCAGCAACGATATGTTGCAGTTCGAGGCCGCGTGGGCTTTGACCAACATTGCGTCAGGCACATCGGAGCAGACGCGCTGCGTGATCGATGGGAATGCAGTGCCACATTTGATATACCTTCTGCAGACAGAGCACATCAATTTGGCCGAACAGGCCGCTTGGGCGCTGGGCAACATTGCCGGCGATGGGGGCGCGGCACGGGACATTGTTATCCACAACAATGTCGTTGACTGCATTTTGCGTGTGATTAACTTCCATGTGCCCCGGTCGTTTCTGCGCAACATTGTGTTCCTAATAACAAACTTGTGCCGCAACAAGGGTTCATCGCCACCCTTCGACCAAGTGAAGCGTCTGCTGCCTTTTCTAACCGACTTGCTGCTCGTCCACGACAGACAGGTGCTGATCAGTGCGTGCTGGGCGTTGTCCTACGTGATGGAGGAATCCAATTATAAAATCCAGGCCGTCTTAGAGACGCACGCACTGCCACGCCTCGTAAATCTCGTGCAGCACGTTGAGCCGAGAATTATATTGCCGGCATTGCGCTGTGTTGGCAACATTATTACTGGAACGGAGCAACATACCGATATAGTTATTGGAGCTGGTGTTTTGCCTTTGCTTGGCATTTTAATGCATCATCCCGAGGCCAAACTTGTGAAAGAGGCTGTGTGGACTGTGGCCAACATTACGGCCGGCAATCAGACACAGATTCAGGCCGTCATAGATGCTCTGCTACTTCTCCCAATACGCCAGGTGCTCGAGAGGGGTGATTTAAAGGCAAAAAGGGAGGCTGCAAGGTTGGTGACCAATACAATCACCCAAGGCAGTTTCGAGCAGATTGAAGTTCTTGAGAAGCTTGAGATGTTAACACCGTTCAAGAATTTACTGTGGGCAATGGATGAGGTCACCGTGGTAGTGGTGTTTATGGGTATAATGGAGCTAGAGAAGCGCATAATCCTGAGGTCTCCAACAAGGCCTTAACCATAATAGATACCTACTTACCTACTTACCTACACGATCCAACACTTGGACAAGTTTGTCACTTTCATGCAATTAATATATTTAACCAGCATACTAGGCTGGTTCCTCCTACTACGAACTATCCCCCACATTCAAGAATCAATATCATAGGACGTAGCCCGTTTCCGTTCGCATGGCAATTTGTACTTAGTGTGCTGAAGGGAACACCGCACCTTTATATTTATATATATATATATATATATATGTATTTAACACTTCATTATGCAAACAGAAGCGCACAACTGTTTTCAGCCACGGCACATTCATTGTAATAAAACACATTAAAAATCCATTTGAAGCTTTTAACATTAAATTATGAAGGATGAGCAGGAGTCCAACTATAAATCTTACAAAATAAGAATTTGTATATAAACTGAATTAGCATATTTCGAGAAGTTGTATTGTAATCGACTACTTAGAGCTAGTAAGTCGAGAAAAATTGTTAAAAACAAGTAAGAGTGCTGTAGTCGAGTGCACTCGACAACGATTTACCCTGAACCCGGTTAAACATGTCGTAGTTGTATTGGAAATTTCCCTTTAACAAGTTTTGCACCCAAATGCAGCGCATGTTTTTATTCACAAGTCCGAACTGCTGCTAACGGTCTGTTGACAAACACATGCATATACATACAGTGACTCACACCGAAACGTGCACAGCGTCAAGTAAATTATGTAATTGCCTGCCATAAGTTAATTATTCATTATTTTTCAAAAATTCCAAAGAAATATGGTAGGTACATGTATTAACCACCAATATGAATGGATGACCCTAATAAACTGAGGTTTGCCCACCTGCTAGGTAGGATTATGTAAAAAAGTACCCTTTTTTAGGGAAAATTTTATTAGGAGCAGGAACATTGTGGACACCTGGGTGCCATAAAACCCGGATTTTTTTACCTAAAGTAGAGTATTTTCGGTATAAATAGGTCAATCCTTCGTAGTCAGTTTAGTTTTATCCTGCATCTCGGGTGCAATAAGCCAACAAGGACTATGGGCAATCAGACTACCATTGAACTACGAAAACTCATCCTGGAACACTACAAAAAGAAATATTCACATCCCCAAATAGCTGAAATGGTCAATCTGAGCAACTCAACTGTAAATAACATCATTCGGCGCTTCGTCGACGCAAATTGGATTGAGGGCAAGGCCAGAATGGCACCAAACAAGGTTTTCACCGAAGAGGAGGAGCGAAGGATCATCAGGATTATAAGGGGATCCCCCAAGCTATCGGCTCCAAAAGTGGATCTACAGGTGCAGGATGAATTGGGGAAAAAGTGCTGTGTGGAAACTGTGCTCAGGTTTCTGCGGAAACATGTCTTTAATGCCCGAGTACTACGGAAAAAGCACTTTATAAACGTGAAAAATAAAGGGACTTGGATGACCTTCGCCAAAACCACTTGGACAAGGATCTGGAGTTCTGAAACACAGTCATATTTGCAAATGAGTCCAAATTCACCATATTTGACTCGGACGGACGGAGTTATGAGTGGCGACAGCCCAATACTGAGCTGAACCCCAAACACGTAAAGGCAGCAGTCAAGCATGGTGGAGAAAGTGACATGCCATGGTGTGTATCTCGTCAGCCGGATTCGGGAATTTTGTGATTTTTGGATCAACAATGGCCAAGAATGTGTACTTCAACATACTAAAGGAAAATTTACTCCAAAGTGCCGGGAAGCTAGGAATCCGAGATACTTTCCGGTTCAACCACGTCAACGATCCCAAGCATTAGGCCAAGATAGTACAGTCCTGGCTCATCAGGAACTACCCCCACATGATAATTCCGCCGGCCCAGTCTCCAGATTTAAATGTCATTGAGAATTTATGGGCTGTGCTGGAAAATAACATCCGGAAGCATAGGATATCCAGCAAAGAAGACCTGAAAAATGCTCTGCGGGATGAGTGGAGCAGAATCAGCCCAGAAACTACCAGGAAGCTGGTATCTTCCATGAATAATAGGTTAAGGCAAGTTGTTAAGGCTAAAGGATATCATACTAAGTATTAACATCCTTATTTAAGTTTTTATACGCCAAATATATTATTTTATTTATACTCATCCAAATGATGCGAGCTCCTAAAAGTATGCAACATTTTTATAATCCTACCTAGCAGGTGGGGAAACCCCAGTGTATTGGGGTCATATATTAATTTAGGTGGTTAATACATGTACCTACCATATTTCTTTGGAATTTTTGAAAAATAATGTACGTACATACAGTGAGTGACAGCTCAAATAGACCAGTGTCAAAGAAAATAAGTAATTACCTGCAACTTATTGTGGACACCTAAGTGCAGGTTGGGAAACCTCAGTTTATTACGGTCATACATTCATATTGGTGGTTAATACATGAACTTACCATCGGTTTTTGGAATTTTTGAAAAATAATGAATAATTAGCTTATGGCAGTCAATTACTTTTTTCTTTGACCCTGGTCCACTTGAGCTGTGACTCACTGCATGTACATACCTACAGGCTATCCTAGGTAACGGGGCGATGTAGATACACAAAAACATATGGGCGCTTCCGGCGATTACCATGCCATCTCTTTCTCACACATGATCTCGCCAATTTTTTGTCGATCTCATAAGGGAGTTACCAATAACATACTTTCAAATTTATATTATATACACATGTAGATATGCAGGCTTATCGATTTCGCAGCTCCCTAGTGGACGTAGCACACCAATTTTAATAATTTTCCTGACGCGGGCACAGACTAGTACATTTTCTAAGATTCAAGTTTCTAACTCTAAGAGTGTAGACAAAATTTGTGTTCATACATCTGCCCGTAAGCATGACGGACTTTGCTCAAATCCAGTATATTATGTTACCTTCGGAATCAAAGTATAAAAACTCATAGTTTGAGCGATAGATGTTGACATTAATACATTAATATTAAGTATAGAAGCAGGCGTTTGCTTACTCCTACACTGCCTCCTTACTCCTCCAAATACACATAATCTCAAAGTAGGCTACGACTGAACAGAAAGCTGTATTTGAATTTCATTTAAAATTGTCAATACAGTTTCCATTACAATCTCAAAATTTTCTAAATACGGCACGGGCGAATTGCGAAAAGCAAAACAAAGCAGTTCAAAGTGACAAAGTATATCAAGATCAACATTAAATTTGGCGGACAATGTGCAGCACTTGCGAGTGGTAAGTTTTGCTAGGTGTAGGAGGCGGACGCGTGAATCATGCTGTTGTCCTACGGACACCTTTTCGGTCTAATCGTTACTAAACATTTGAATTAAGCAAGGGGTAGGGTGTGATGGGGTTTTGGCCAGCCACAAAACACAAAAACCGCTAAACATTTAGCGGCGCTAAATGCAAACAGTTTAAATGTCATTTGTGGTGTTTTCCAAGTTGGGAGCAAATGTGGAAAATGGAAAATTTCAGCGTGTTGGCTAAAATAAATTTCCGCGGCAAATCGCAAAGGGCAAACCACCGAGACCGACATCCCCCTGTCCTGCTCTGCGATATATTCTGGCAAACATTTGAAATGTTTCAATGGCGAAATTGGCAATCGACGCCGCAAATCGTATTTTAAGCCTAGCGTGCGATTAGTTTAATTGCCAGCGGCTAGGTGCGTGGGGGGCTGGGACGAAGTGAGGTGGGGATAGGCTACGATAGGTAGTGATGGGGCTGGCTGGCTGTCTGTTGTGGCGCAACAGGACAATGCATACATTTGCATAGCTCTGCGGCATTGTGCTCGGTGTGTGCGCCCCTTAATGCGAAAATAAGGATTAACCAATGAAATTTATAAATGCTCCAGGACGACCAGCAACACAGCTCCAACTGCAACAGTTCAGCATCCTGCAGCCTGCTATGTCCTGTGTAAAAGTGTGCTTGCGAGTGTGTGTGTGTGTGTGTGTGTGTGTGTGCGCGTAAATTGAGTGCATAAATTGGCCGCATCTCTGTCTGTGTCGCATCGCCCGACAGGGCAATCTATTTTGGATTAAATCAAATCGAAATAAACGATTTTTAATGGCCAGCACGCAGCTCCTGTTTCTGCTCCTGCTCCTGCTCCCGCTCCAACTCCCATTCCCGCTTCCGTATGCCCTTCCTGATGCGCCAGAGTGCGAGTCCGGCCGCAGTGGCAAAAACGAGGTCATTAATTATTTCTTCAAAAGCAAAAGATAAGCCGGACCAGGCGACCGAACGACCCAGCCGGCAAATTAACCCCCTGGATTCGCATCCTTTTTGGCGTTTTGTGTCATTAGCTTAAAAACCGAAACCAAAAAGGACTAAGGACAATGGTCAGCATGGCCTTGGCCCCAGCCAACATACACACACATTGCACACACACACACACACACACACAACACACGTGTGTCCTAGGCAACTGTTGTTTTGTGAAACCAGCGGCATCAGCGTCGGCCGCATGTGCCACAAAGATTAATTAATCTTTAAGGACTCATTTGTGTCCCTGTTTTTGCTGCCGCCAGCTTCACTCATTAGGCATTTAGACATTTGCATGTGCAGGCGACACCAACATGAATTTATGGCCAAGAACTCGCCCCTTGACACGCACCTCAACCCTCAGTCCCCGAGCCTGATTCTTATCTCAGCTACTGCCATCTAATAATAGTTCAACATTCCAGTAGCAAACCCGACATTTTGTTTGAAAATATGGCGTCTATGTTTTAGAGCCATAGAACATTCCGGAAAGCAAACTTAACTTTCAATCGAGTTTAATTTATATTCTAAGCGAACTGAGAGGACGTTGAACGTAAACTTGCTCATGTAAGTTACTTTCGTTCCACCCTCGGCTGCTCATGCTCTCAGGGATTTGTCAAGCTTTCACTTAATGGAAGTTCTCAGACCAATTCATGGAGCGCCGTCAAGCATTTATTTTGATTATCAATTGACATTCATTTCTATTTGTTGGCTTCGTACCGTAAGCCGCATCATCACCAGCCTTATCATCATCATCCTTATCATTATCAGCACTATGGTTTTGTTGGGGGATTCCCGTGACCCCGTAAATGACCAGCAAAGCTTATACCATATATAAAACTAAGCCAGAGTAAAGATTTTGCTACATTTCTGTGGCATGCCACCACGTCAACTGAGTTATGCCTTAAATATTTTTAGCTGACTTTCTCGTTTGCCTCCTCCATAAGAAGCGATTCTACTACAAATGAAGAAAAACTTTTGTGTCCTTTGTTTCATCAGTAATATATTTACGGCTGATTATTTGCACAGGTTAATGTCGTATTCAACGTGTGTGTTTGTGTGTGTAACATCATGTTGAGCGCAAAGGTTATTCGTATTATCCCTTAATGCCTGCACAATGTTTTACTCAAATTTATTAGCTGGCAAACGTGAATTATTGTCGTCTACAGTTTCCAACTCTTTGACATTGATTGGCAACTGGGAATTGTTATTTCTAGTGGGTAAAACACCAAAATCATTACGAACTGAAAATCTCTTCGTTGAATTGGAATGTCCTCATACATACATACAGTGAGAAACAGCTCAAGTCGACCAGTGTCAAATAAAAGACGTAATTGCCTGCCATAAGCTAATTATTCATTATTTTTCAAAAATTCCAAAAACCGATGGTAGGTATATGTATTCCTCACCTGCACCCAGGTGTCCACAATGGACCTGGTCCAAATAAATTGCTGGCAATTATTGTTTTTCTTTGGCACTGGTCGATTTGAGCTGTCTCTCACTGTATATTCTTATTTACCGTTTGAATTTGCTGAAAATATCAATACAATATCATTCTCACTACTTATGTTAATAACAGTGATACCGATATTGCGATCATTAACCCAACAAAATTATTGGAATATTTTGGTAGTATATATCAGTATATATTTGATATAGTATATGAAATATTTTATGTCAAGTTCTGCTAATTGTTTTATTTCATTTACCAATCTGTAGATTAAGAAATACTCAGCAAATCTCAACGAATCAATTTGGTCTGTGTCTTGAACCTTGGCGTCTTACTATTGTAATTTTTTTTCTTTTCGGACTCTGGTCTGCCTTTATTATTTTATTATTTTATATATTTTATATTGTGTTACGTATGTTTTCGGCGTTAATCCTGTTATAATTTATAAATGTGTTTTTTATTTACATACTTATATTTATATTATATATTATATATTATATTTTATTCATACTTATATTTATTTTCTCAACTCGACACAGATCTCAGCAAGTGACTCAGAAAATTTCAAAATTTTTCTCTTATAATATCTGGATTTCATTATATACATACATTACATACATATAAAAGCAAGACATTTGCAAGAGGGAGGAATAAACTTGGCAGGTAAGTACACTGAACTCAAACGATCATGTTGGAAAATTGGGGAAAATCCTGTTTGGCTGTTAGTCTTCTCAGGCGGCCTCTTATTCTTTCGTTGTTATTGGGGGGCTTTTTATGGCAAAAGTTTGGGCATAAAATACGGGGAGCTTAAGGATAATGAAGCGTAAGGTGGCTGGGAACTAAGACACTGAGGCACGAAAAGGAGTTGCACCGTTAAAATGATTAACGATGTATGTGGCATAGATGTTAACGCCTCAACACACACACACACACACACACACACACACACACACAATCCCATACGCACGCACAAACATACCAAAAATCGTAAGTTGTTGCGACAGATGTTGTCATAAATAAAAAGGTGGCACACGGAAGTGACGGTGGCAGCTGAAGACACAGGCAAGCAACATGTAAATAAACACACACGCACGCTGATTTATGCATATGCGTGTGCGGTGAGGAAGGATGGGGGGGGGGGGGGGAGTGGTAGGCGTAGTCTGTTCAGTCCGCATTAATGTCAAATCAGCCGCATAAATAGCATAAATCGCTCAATTTATTAAACGAAGCATACTCTCTTTTTAGGCGGGGAAGGACATGTGTCCACGGGGCGCATACGCGACAAGTGTATTCAGTTAGTTCTAAATGACGGAATCCTGTAGGGCCAAAGTCAATGCCAATTCCAATGCCAAATGGTCGTGCCATTGTGTATGAATTGGCTCATTGCATATTTAGGCGAGCGCCACAATCGACGCCTTTCATGTGGGGCATGCGAATCCTTTTTTGCGCAGGATTCGAAGTCGTTTATTATGCGCATCGAGTGGCAATTGTTCACAATTCTAAAATGCCACCAACAACAAGAACAGGCCCATTGCCAAACAGACAATTGGCAATGGCTTGGGGGATGTCGTCATCAATCGACTCACAGGTTGGGCGCTTGTGCGAGAAAAAGAGAGAGAGAGAGAAATGAGAGAGAGGGACAGCATGCAAAAGCAATCAAAGCAGTGTTATATATATATCCCACCCGAAAAAGACTTATAAAAATTGTAAAACGTTTTGTGTGTGGGTGTGGGTGTGGGTGTGGGTGTGTGTGTGTGTAGTTGAAGTGTTGAGTCGACTAAGCAAATACTCAATACGAGTGAGCTTAGGGTGGTCGTTGGATGACCGATTAACCTTAAAGTTATATTCATTTACTTTAGACCTGACATAAGCTAAATGAAAGAGTTATATAAAATATAAATGTTTTGTATTATTTGTATAAAATATTATTGTTTTTTATATATGTTTGGCCCGTTCGATAGTACTTGATTCGAAAATGTCTCTTTCTTGCTTCTTTTAAGGTATATGCAGGTATAATGCAGTTATATATCCTTCTATTTCGTAAACTTACACAAATATCAAATGTGTTATGTATACCGTTCGAGATAGAGTATTTCTCTTCCAGATATGGCTTTGCCTGTTTCGGCCATTGTTTTGCAATTGCGCTCAAGTCGCGACGTGCTGAACTCCAAAGCTGCATGTGTGTGAGCTTGTGTGTGTGTATAGATATATGTATATATGCGAGTATAGGTGTCAAGGGTATTGTCCTTACCCATGCAATCTTTCCATCCTGCCATTCTGCCATCCTCCAATCTTGCTATCCTACCATTCGCCGTCTCACGAACATGAGCGCTCGTTAAACGGATGAGTTAAAAGTCAAAAGCCCTAAAGGATTTTATTTGAATTGCGGTCTGTGCCAGCGTTCGACGATTGCTCCTGCGCCTTCACCCCCACCATTGCCCCAACCCATTCTATCCCCAACCCAGCGACCTTGTTGTGTGCCATGTTTTATTTAAAGTTTATCTACGCTGCCTTTTTTCCACTTCCTCAGCCGCTTGCCGCTAATTTCGCGCCAAGGCTGCGGCAAAAAATATGCGCAGCATAAAATGTGGAAAAATATTTTGGCGCAAGACAAAAAACCACAGCAACATCCACACATAACAAAAGGGTTTTTTTTTGTATCCTTTGGCTCTTGTAGTATTCGTCGGCACGTCGCATTTCAAAGCCGTGTTGAAAAATATTTGAAATAATTGCAAAAATGTTGACGGCCCTCTGGATGAGAGATTTTTGTGCGTGGCACCAGCGTCTTCTAAAGCACCATAAAACAGCCCGCTTTGGTATACGGCTGAGAGAGCTGGTGTCCTTCAATATGCGAGGCACGTTTGGTGCAGTTGAAAGCTTTTTAAACTGGAACAGACACGATTTACATTACACAAAACCAAGACATTTATGAACATGCTAGTCTTACGAGTTTCACCTATTGCTGGTTCTACCGACCCTTTTGGAATAATTTAGAATATCTTGGAGATTAAAGAAATTTTAAAGTTTCTAGCATAAAATATAAAATGTTGATAAATAATATACATTTCAGCCCATACATTTTCCAGAGATTTGCATGCGTCGATACGGATCGAGGATCTTAGGGTTTCATTCAGTATAGGTTTTCATTCAGGCGCAACTACAGTATGTCTGACCAGTCTGGACCCACATCCTCAAATCAAGCCTCAAACGAACCAATTCACGACTTCAGTAAGCTTTCAAAAATAATCCAAGTAGATCACTTCTAACGAGTACCTTCTGTCTGCGAAATAGCCAGTGAGCAAATGGTTGGACCAGATCCGCAGCAGCAATCGGTATCAGGACCGGTACCGGTACCCGATGGTTATTGGAGCGACTTGGAACGACAGGGTGGTACACCTGAGCCACAGCTGGTATTGCCAGGCCGAGAGTCAATACTCCTGCCAGTGCAAGTCGGGATTCAGCAACGCCAATATCAGCTGCAGCCATTGCAACAGCTATTGCAGCTGCAGGAGCAACTAGAGCGCCACAAACAACAACAGCTACAGCAACAACAGCAACAAGACCAACACCAACAACAGCAAATGCAGCAGCAACACCTGCATCAACAACACGTGCATCAGCTGCAGTTTCAGTATCAACAGCAGCAACAGCAACAACAGCAATTGCAGCACGCACGTCAACAGAAGCAATTGCATGAACAGCAACTACAACAACAACAGCAACTGCATCAGCACCAACTGCAACAACTTCACCAGCAGAAGATGGATCACCAACATGAGCAGCACTTCCAACAACTGCATCAACAGCAGCTGCAGCAACAGCTGCAGTTGCAGTTGCAGCGACAGCAGCTGCAGAAGCATCATCAGCAGCTCCATCACCTTCAGCAGCAATTTCATCAGCAGCAATTTCTTCAGCAGCAACTGCATCAGCAGCAATTGCATCAGCTGAAGCAATTGCAGCAGCAATTGAAGTATCAGCAGCAGCAATTACATCAGCAATTGGTGTATCAGCAGCAGCAATTGGATCAGCAGAAGCAATTGCAGCAGCAATTAGAGTATCAGCAGCAGCATAACCAACAACAGGAGCAGGAGCCAACAGAAAACTTGTTTCCACTGAATGAATGGCCAGAATCACATCATTTGAAACCTCAGGTTCCAGGATGTACTCGTGCACTACAGTTGCTAAGAAAGAAAGGAAACCCCAATACGCCACAGCCAACAGCAAACTCGTTACCAGAATTGAACCAACGAGTTGCACAAAAGTTACCGTCTCCTACGGTACTTTCCGTAGGACAAACAGTATCTTCAAAAAGCAAATGTTTTCCAGAAGTGCAGCAGGGGGAGATGCATCGACAAAGCTATCCAAGGATTGAACAGGAGCCTTGTGTGGTTTCATCACAACCGCAAATGCAGCGAGTAGAGTCACCGCCAGCTACTGAAGTTTCACCACAGCCTTCAGCACAAACTATACCAGAATACCATCAGTTAAATCAGGACAAGAACCAACAAGTCCCGGCTTCTTCATTCGAGGAAACGAGAAAGCAGACACAGGCAGCATCGCCACGGCGACAATGCGGGAATGCGGATGTCTTCATACCGCAGCAGGGACAATCGCCACGCAGTCTTTGCACAAGTGTCGACTGGTCTCCGTATTCCAATGGTTCGATATCAATACTGCCGGAAGAAGAGGTGCTGGACTTTGACGTCCCAAGAGTGTCAACAACCATGAGTAGCTCCGACACGTCTTCAGAAGGCACAGAGGCAGAGTTTCCGTCATTTGAGGAATTTGTTAGACAAGTGGTCGATTGCGGCCTGTCGAGCGCGGAGTATCTTGGCACATTAAAGAATCTTTTATTACGTGCCCATAATCTAATGCTGCCCTTGTTGAGTGGCCGTTTTGCCAACATGACCCAAGCCCAGATGGCCGCCTACACCACTGCCATTCTGGAAGTTCAATCGCTGCATCCGAATCTATTTTTGCCATCGGTGAGTAATGTCTGCAATGAGAATCTCTTCATTTAATGCTCTTCTGCCTCTCACTCGCTGTCTCTCTCTCTTGTTCCGTCTCGCACAGAATGTGTCATCCAGCGATCCGCACAGTTTGACTCCTCAGGATCTGAAGCGCCTGCATGTCAGTCTCTACGGAGGTTCAGGTTTGTCGACGCTATCTCCAACTCCAATGCCACAACCCCCACCTTCCCTCACGCTTCTGATCGATGTCGGTACGCAGACCGACTACGTATGCTGGTGCCTAAACATGAGCATGAATCCGCCGCCGTCGCCGCCGCCGTGTGCACCAGGGTATGTGCTGCAACCTAATGTTGCTACTGGAAATGGGAAATGGAATACACAGCAAAATTGTTCGTATCTTAAAACGTATTTATACTCAGATGATAACATTGATAGTTTTGACTTTTATTTTCAGTACCCAATCATCCACACTATCCACATCAACATCCGCATATCACTGGGCATACGAAACAGCAGCAAACGTATTTTAGTACCTCGAACACCACATCCTCGCAACAGTCGGAACAGTCGGAACAGTTGGATCAGCCGGAACAGTCGGAACCGCCGGAGCTGTTGGAGCTGTCGGAACTGTCTCTCGAGCAACAACTCCCGCAGGATTTGCAAGAGCAACTGAGTCAGTCATCTTCCAGTCAGTTAAGCTTCTTCACCCCGAGCTACACAGATCACAGTTCCTCGATCACGAGCAGCAGCATTGATGAACAGACTGACCAAAGTCCGGATAACGAATTCGAATATGATCTCAGAACCGATAGCGAATCGATATCTCAGTTCACACAAAACGGCAGTGGGGACTCTCCGACAGACATTCGGGACATCTTTTTGACGCCAACTGGCCCGGTGATGCCCTCAGTGCCCACAGTTAACTTTCCGCCAGACAGCAATTCCGAAATAATCTTTAATATGAATGCCGATGACAATCCGAATGTGCAATTTGCACAGCTGCTGCCCAACATTCATATAGGTGCGAATATGCAAAGTATTCTAGAACACAAACGGAGTTTCTATCTCACGCGCAATGTCAGTACTGCGTCCCCCGATATGAGCGAAAATGTCGCTCAGATAAACCCAGAAATGGCTCCAACGAATTCAGATGTTTCACCTCATTTGCCTTCCTCAAGTTCATCAGACCAACATGCATAAGACCATGAACTCAAATGAGATCTTGCTAGATGGTTTTCAAACTATGAATAATGATCATCGCAAAGAGACTCACATAAATTATGATCTAACAGCTGGTGACTGCGAATCAATTGACAAGTCCACATCTCCAGACGAAATTTAACGAATTTAAATCAAAAATTTCAATAGTATTCTTTAATAGTATTTCGCTTACACAACCAATACATGCCATTAAACTTCAATCATTACTTAGGGGATGACTTCTTAAAACATTTTTAACCCAACTATGAACATGAAGAAATGTTGGACTAATTACATAATGTAAGTGACTTCACTCTACCAGGCTTCTTCGTATATACATACATATGTACGTATTTATTATATACAACCTGCGCTTATTTTTTATTTCCAGGAAAAGGAGAAACATATTGCATCAATCTTTGTCGATCAGCATCATCCTTCAGGAGAAAGAAGTGACATAAAGCAAAACAGGTGAATTGCCATTTATAAGAAATATGTTTCTTATAAAATAAGATACAAAAATGTATCTTATTTATTCGATTCCACTATTGGCCAAGAACTAAGCACCGGGATCATCAGCATGACCACATCGTAGATATCAACCCCAAAATTTCCTTTTTATACTCCCAAGACGATGAGTAAATTTCAAATCGGTGCATTTCACGCGAAACGAAACGAAACGAAACGAAAAGCGTAACAAAACTTGGCAATTTCAGGCTTTTGCCCAAGTGGCCAGAACTGTGCAACATGAAACTCAAGTTGAATGAATGGACCTAGGGAGTTGTGCGGAATTGTGTGCGCAATTGTGAACCCTTTGAACTCGCAACGTGTGCGCTGCAATGTAAAGTTAAACGCCTTCAAGCTGAAATAATTGCGCTAATCTTTTACGCTGCTTGCATTTTAAAGCACTCGCATTTCATTTTACATTTTTTACTTCTGACTCCATTTGGCCGGGAGCGGGAATGGGTTAGCCTGTTTACATTTTGCATGCATGCATGCATGCAACATGCCCCCCCTCTTCTACTCTGCTTCCTTACAATTGTAATTAAATGCGTCGCGCAAAGACAAATAAAAAAATTTGCAGGTAAACAATTTAAAAGCAAATAAAAATTGCATTTTAATCAGTGTGAAATCAGACGAAACATTTTTAAATAGCTACAATCTGGCCCATATAATAGGTGAATGTTGAACTTATTCAATTTAGCTATTTTATTATTTAAAACTGTTGTTTAGTACAACTAACCTATTTATATTGATATAAATTGTTATTAAATCTATATTTTGATGTATATTCTAAATAAGCACTAAATAGTGCTCCAAATTGTGTGTGGCTTTATCAGAGTTTTACCGTGGTGTTAATTTTTTATTTATTTATTTTAAATGTTGCTTCATTTACATTCGAAAATATACTTTTACTGAGGTCTATAGTTTAACCAGAAAATTAACGCCTGCATGAGCAAACGTGAAACGCATTGAATGCCGGTTGCATTGCTGCATTTTTAATCTACAATTAACCGCAACTGTTTGGCCCTGCGACGGGTGTGAGTCGCTTGTGGGGCACAAAGTCCCAGGTCCAATATCAATATTGATTCTATTAATTATAAAAACATTAAGTGCCAGCCAACAAATGTAATTAAACGCATTAAACAATTGCAATGTGCGAGTAATGGCGTTTAAATGCAATTCGGACAGCAATAATGGTGTCCTGCTGCTGCTGCTGCTGTTGCTGCTGCTGCTGCTGTTGCTGTTGCTGTTGCTGTTACTGTTTCTGGTGGTCCGAGTTCAGGTTCGGGTCTCCGGGATCAGGCTACGTTGCTGATGCGCGCCGATAAGCACGTTTTCAATTCACATTTGCAGGTGGATTGCAGCCGGCACAAAGGTGGAGCAAGGGGAGTGAGTTGCAAGGGACGGGCTTACAACATGGAGGGGCGCTTTTGGCGCTACATTGCTGGATTTGTGGCCGAGTTGGAGGATTGTCGCACATTAATGACGAAATTATTGTTTCAATTGCTTTCAACCGTTGTCAATGCAAATTTTATGCAAATATTTTTCGGTGGCATCGGACTCTTAAATGCCAATATGGCCAATAAGTCAATAATTATTGCATGCATGTTGTTGTTGTTGTTGTTGTTGTTGTTGCTCGTTTCAGCCACGTTTTGTTGTAGCTGTTATTGACCAGAGTCGAAGCCCCTGCAGCGCACTATATGGCCAATTCCCCAAATAGGCGTTAATTACTTTTATCTGCACATTGTCACACACTACAAAAACAGCGACAACAGCAACAACAGCAACAAATATAACAACAAAGACTGTCCATATTTGCCCGCTTTTGATCGAATGTATTTATTAATTATTATTATTTTTTTGCAGTTTACTTTGCTTTTGCGCATAAATCTATTTATCCATGAAATATTTAGAGGTTTTATTTTGATTTGAATTTATTAGCTAATATTTTGAAAACAATAAGCGAACATGTAACATATCAACAAAGACTGGAAGATACCCTCTACTGCAACAATAATAAATCGATTGTGGATTTTAGAATTTGTTTACATATACATATGTATGTATTCTTTATCTTTATCTCTACATGGATCATTCAAGATATGGTGAAAAGTAGGCAATGCTAATTTGAATATAGTCAACCAACGCCAGCTGTTGTCCAGGACAGCCACACATGCTGAGTTAGGGTCAAGGCTGTGGCAGTAGCTCAGGACTATCCTCAATAGCTGCTTCTGCTTCGGCTTCTGCTTCTGCTGGTGGCCTCCTCTTCCAAATCAAGTGGTCGTCTCGTCCAGCTTTGGGGTCGTTTAATATAATTAATGCTATGAATTACTTGAGCTCCGTACTAAGCCAAACTCTGCGGGCACACGAGCACCCAATCCAAGAGATTGGCGTCAAATGGGGACAGCCAGGGTCAGCAATGTGGATGCCTGTTATTGTTGTTGATTTTGCTGGGGATATTCCAACACGTTGCTGCTTGGTCGGTCAGCCACATGCACTTAATTGCTTTATGAGGCGGTCAGTTACTTGTTATGGACTTCAGTTTGATTTTGCGCGAACGCCAAAGAAGCAAGCGGTGGAAGGTTTGTAGGTCGTATGTGTGTGTGTGTGTGTGTGTGTTTGTGTAGGGCTAAATGAGACATTGGGGATCAATTATTTAGTCGGCGCATAGCCGCAAGCCAGAGACGGAAGGCCGTTGAACCGACCCCATTCTTTGCTCAACATTACCCGATCAGATTTAGCAGCTGATGCGAAAGTTTTTTAATCATGCTGATGGCATCATCAACATCATTATGTTCTGTTATGATGCTCATGAGTATGATGATGACTAGGATGGTGCTGGTGCGGATGCGGATGCGGATGCGGATGCAAGAGTCACGTCGCAAGTGCGCCAATTTTTTATGCCAGTTTACTGCACTTTCTCAGCAAGGTGCGAAAACCAACAAATAAGTAGAATTACAAACACAATGAAACCAGAACAGATGTAAGAACACAATTTCGGGATACTCTGATTGCTGTGCGGCCAGAGTAGGAATGAATCCTGTTGCTAGTATGTTTTTAATATTGTCCTCGAAAAATATGTAAGAATGTATTAAAAAATTAAAAAAAAAAAAAATAGTATATCCTATTTAAATGTATATAGTATAATGTACCGAAAAAGACCAGATGTAAATTTCTAAACGTTCCTATACATATACATCCCTTACTGCTTTGACAACAGTGAACAGGGTACACAAAGAAAAGAAGCTAAACTGAAATCGAAAACTTCGCAGTCACACAGCAAGTACAACTTTCAGTTGAAGTTCAAGTTGAAATGGCTTTTTGTGTGCCACACCACCACCACCAGCAACACCATCTGTCCCCTCACTTGCCCAGGAGGAGAAGATAGGAAGGTGATACCATGACAATGTTTTTATATATATGTATATATTTTTTTTTTTTCATTTTTATTGGCCAAGAGTGAAACTATTTTGTTGCCTTTGTTTGGTATGTACTTGTAAGAATTGTGGAATGCTTCGTTCTGGAATATCAGGAATGGGTGCTGTGCAATTGGAAGCACTTAGCCTCCATGGCAATAGATTGAAAGTGTGTTTTGTTATGGACTGACCAGTGCCCAGGACAACGTTAGAAGCATGATTATACGTATATTAAACATTTTTGCACATCATTTAATTTCAATTGGGGTAATCATGCGTTTTTAAATATCACTATGGTGCCCTGGCAATATCGAATACAATCCTTAAAGTGAGAAAAGTACCCCAGGGCAATTGCTACTCGTACGTGTACATTTTTGGCAGGCAGGCGTCTCAGACAATTATAAACTGTATGTGGTACATGATATTTCCATTTTGGCACTTAAGTCAGCCAAAGTCAATTATAATCAACGCCTGGCCGACTTACGCCGGAAAACCCTCTCATTGAGAGGACTAAGACAATTGTCGAGCCGTGTTGCGAGTCTCTCAACGCCAGCTGCCGTCACGCAAAAAGGATTAAAAAGCATTCACATGCAATATATCCTTGTACAGAGATAGACACCCACACTCACACACACACAGCTTTGCGTGTGTGCGTTAACTTATGCAAATGTGTTTTAAGACTTTAGCTGATTGGCAACACACATTGGGTCCAAGCACTTTGCCCTTTGTACAAAGTTCTCTGGGCTCATAGCAAGGTAAAGACACTTTTGCCGTTGGCAATTCGAAAAGTAAACAGGCTTAAAGATGCGCTCCAAGTATGTTGGCTTATGTGCAAAATTTGCCTAGAATAAAAAACTTGTATTATAAATATTTATCGTACCATATCTTTGTAAATATAGGAAGCCTTTTTGAAATTGTTGCACTGTTGCACTGCAAGGGGAATCGCGACTGTTGTTACAGCTAAGAATTAAAGCAAGCCTTTTTCAACATTTCAAAATGTTCCGCTTACACTCAGTGATAATCGATTTCTGTAATATTTCTTAAGAAGGATAAATCATTCCTTATTCGCAAATTGACTAAATGGGAAGTTTGCTATCTGGTGTTGGACGTCTTAGGAATACTGGTCGCAACAATCCAAAGACTTACACACGTTCTATGCGTTCATTACCTGTTATAAATTGACCATATGAAGAGCTGTCCGTCTTTTTGGTCGGTCGGGTAAACAATTTTCAGCCTCAATTACAATGCTAGCAAACATGAGGGGACAGCCGCAGTCGGATAATACCGAGTGGCCCCAAAACTTAATTGCTTTACTCTGGGCCCAAAAAAAAAAAACAACTGTCTGATTCTTAATGCCACTTCGGACTGGTTGCTGCCTCAGCTGCTCTGCTCTTATCGCGGCGAGCCCCAAAAATAACCGTCAACATCGTCAACGAGCGTCGAGTTGCAACTGTTTTTGGTTTCTGTTCCTCTTTCAGTTTTACATTCAGTTGCTGCTTCTGTCTCTGAAACGCAAATTATATGCAAACGAGCTTAATATCCGGCCAAACAGACGAACATTCAGTCGCAGTCAGAAGTTTTCCTCCAGCTTTACCGCCCCCCCTCGCCGCATGCTGCTACTAGAGTGTCACTTGCACATAACTCTTACTCACTGCTCACAGGGGCGCAACTTATTTGTAAGAGGCAGCTACTTTGAAGGAGCAACTGATATCGACTCCGACTTTGTTTTTGAATAGCGTGTCGACTTAAAAAGTCGAACGGATGAGCAATCAATAATTTGAATGCTATTGCCAATGACAAATTAAATTTCAATTTTCCAATGAATCTATTAATTGAACAGCATACAGAAAATGTAATCCAACTTGGCTCTTGCACAACATTTTGTAGCTTACTAAACAACAAGAATCATTACAAATCCCTTTAACACACAATAAAAATAAAATAAAGACAAGTTCTGCAAATTTTAGTTTGATCGAAATACTTTTCAAGTTAAGCAGATCGTTATACTAGTGAATGTCCATAACCAGAATGGCTTATTACCAGAATGGCTTATTACCAGAATGGCTTATTACCAGAATGACTTATTACCAAAATGGCTTATATTAGAGGTACTTGATAACTGCTTATACCTACATAAATAAATAGTCGAAAGACCTCATTTCTTAACAATTTAATGTATTTATTCATTTGTATTATTTACATTTGAGTGGATGTACGATGGGCATTAGCGTATATCTGCAAACAGGGTATGTCCAAGTGGAGCACAGGCAATCGTTGGCAATTGCCATATTATATCAAGTTTCAGCACAAATAACTCAACTTGCGCTCACACAACTCCCTTCCTTTACGATAGCGCTCCAGCCCGTGAGTGTGGCATGCAACTGCGTAAAAGTGTGTGTGTGTGTGTGTGTGTGTGTGTGTGTATGTGGCAAACCGCCGCCTGATAATTTCTCTGCACTCGACTGATAACAACATTTAATTTAATGCCCGAGGTCAGCAATATTCCATTTATTATTGGATTAAATTCGGCAGCAAAATTTTTGCCCAGGCTGCCCAGGCTTCTCTGGCTGTGGAGGAGAGTTGAGGCAGGGGGTGGGGAAGGGTAAGTGAACCGAGAGTCGTCCACTATCTGGAGTTGGGATAAGCGGCGACTGTCCTTTGTCCAGGATATAAATTGTGTGCTTGGCTTTTTTTACAACTTGTTGTTGCCGTTGCAAAAACACACAAACATACATGCATACATACATATATTTATTTATGTGGCACGCCCACAGCCGGGCGCACTTGTCGCACTTGTCGTCGTCGACGTGAACGTGAACGTGAACGACACTGTCCTATCCATGTTCTGACTTCTGCTACTGCTGCTGCTGCTGCTGCTGCTGCAGCTGCAGCTACTGCTGGTGCTCGCACGTCCCTCGCCCAGTCCCAGTGACTAGACGACAGGAAATGTATTTCACATTTTTTATGTGTCGCTTTTTTCTGCGTACCCCATGAAATTTGCATGAGCCGCAACCTGGCAAGGATCTGGCCTGGACATTGTTGATGTTCCTGCAGCCCGCCTGCATGCCTGCCAGCCTACCATACAAACTGATGGGATAAATGGGCCAGAGGAGGGGCGAGAGCATGAGGGAATGACAAAATGCCCATAAGGGATTAGCTGTAAATCGCAGCCACGTCGCTGGACAACGTTGTTTTTGTTACTGCTGTTGTTGCTGTGGCTGCTGTCACCCGTCCTGTCAGAATTTGTTGCAAAACTCATTTAAGCCAAGTTATGCGCAGTATGTAAATTGTTTTGGCAGCACCGATTTGATGTGTTCTCCTTTTTTTTTTCTCTCTTTTTATTTTTAAATGAAACTTAATTGTTTTAGATGCAAAGTCATCATCATCATCAGCAGTACGATGCAACGACGTGTAGGTGGAGGCGGTAGTGCAATTGAGGGGTTTGCGAGGGTGTTTAACAGTCAAAACAAACAAATGTGGCGGAAGGAAGTATCTCACTCGAATTTCAGTGAGGCATGAAGCCCACACACACACACACACACACATCGAATGAATTTATGCATGAAATTGTCGACGCCCGCGTCCTGTTCTCGGGATGCCTGTGGCCTATCGAAAGGAAATTGAAACAAAACCTCATTGGAGATACACACACACACACACACACACTCCTGATGCAGTCAGACAGCCGTACAGATTCAGCTTCCGTGCAAAATTCTCATTCGCCGCCAAAACATTTTCGCCAGCTGATAACTATTACTGTGTGTCTGTAGGTGTGTGTGTCTGAGGGTGTGTGTGGATGTCATGTGTGTCCTGTCTGCTCGGCTCTACTCCAAAGTGCCATGCGGGTACCAGAATTGTGTTTGCTACTCTCCAACTCCTTGTCAAATGCCTTTCACTTTGCAAACAACTCAATCATCAGTAACTTCAGCTGCAAAAAACTATTCGAAAACACTCATAAAGCTATCGTCTATCATCAGATAAAGCATTGAGAGCCAAACCACATTGAAAATAATTAAACATAAGAAGCCGAAAGGCAGAAACTGAATACAAGCATGAAATGTCTTCTAAGAAACTTGACTTGATTGCATATAGAATTATGTCATCTCATTTATCTTGAGTGCTGCAAATCATTACGAAATATCTTATATATAAGTTAATGGTTTGCCGATCTCTGTAGGTAAATTGATTATTGAATTTTGTAATATTTTGGCGATCTATTAAAAATTATTCGATGTTGCTGAATGTTGTCTACAATCATTATTGCGACAATTTACATGTATTTTCTTACGATTCTGTCGAGTTGCTATGAATAAATAAAGAAGAAGTTTTCTAATTTATTTTATTGTTCTCTTGCTACTGTTGATCAGCTTATAAGAGCCAGAGAAAACAGAGGTTTTACAAAGGCTACATTTTTGAGGAAATGTTCAGTGTCAAACTTCCATCAAACATTTAAACAACCGTGTGTGAAGTTAATTAGAAATTGCTTTTCAAATATTCGTTATAGTTCTTTAAAGACACAAAAGTGATGGCAAACTGCATCAAGCAAGCTGCATCACAAAGTGGTTTATAGATGGACATACCATGAAAGCTGACAGCTACCAACTTGTGTGCAACAAATTAGTTACAGTTGACTGGGCTCGAGAGCTTAGGGCCCAATTCAAAGGGCCCCAACAAACACCCGCACATTTTAAGTCTATTCAAGCAAGTCGCATTAAGGCTCATTTGTTTTATCAGCTGCACATACACATGCACACACACACACACACACACACACACACCCAACTTGGTCTGCAACTAGAAGTTGTGCCGAGCATATGAAATCACAGGAGACAAAAGGCAAGAAAGCAAATGGAAACTTTCAAAGATACGAGATAACCTGATAGTGGTTTAGCAGTATATTTCGTTAGCATTGTATGGCTTCGAAATTCTTGAATTGCATTAAAATAGATAATTGACAATTGTTGTCAGCCCTAATTAATTACAAATTTAGGCTTTGGATACAACTTACAACTATGGATAAATCGAACTGCCAAAGCTTCCAACTTCCGACATTTGTAGACACATTGAATGACTATATTTTTGTAAGCCAATCGGACGTATATTTAACATATACATACATACATATATAACATTGATTCCACAGCTTCTCACTCATAGATATAAATGGTAATTTCGCTATTTTTTGTACTTTTGTGATCGCTGAGCAATTAAAAATATTCATCAATTTACACCATTAATCATTTTAGTTTATTCTGCTTAGTTAATTCACAAAAAGTAATTTGAGTCATTTTCAGTTGAATTCTTAGTCGATGTACTTAATTTGGCTCTTTCTTTGCAATTACAAAACCTTAGCAGATACGCTCTGTTTAAGCCAAAAGAGCTTATGTTTATGCTTTTGAGGCACATATTTGGATGCTGCTGCTGCTGCTACTGCTGCGAGTATTTGCTGTACGTGGTCTACTGATAAAATCATCAGCACATACTCTCACACACACACACACACACACACACACATACAACCCATACACGGAACGCCCTTTTAGCAGCTGACGTTACCCATTTCACAAAATCCTTGCAGCTTCTTTGGGCAAAAACTTTTCTTAACAAAAGTCTCAAATTTGTTCCAATGCAAAACTGTTGTTTGGCTGGGCGCTTATCAACAATTGCCCAAGTGGAAGCCCAAGTATAGTTTTAAGCTGCTTAACAGCTTCTTTGCGTACGCACTCAGAGGAAAAACCCGAAATTTTAAATTAAGAAATCGCAGTCCTTTTCACAGAAGTAAGTTTTAGTTAAATATGAACATATCCTTTGACTTTTGGGATACATGGTTTTTTTTTTAAAGATTATCATTTTCTAATAATTGTGCATGAGATATTTTTAAGAATCGAGAGCAAAAGGCCAGCAATGAATGAATGAAAATCCACGTACTTTGCAGAGCCATATTCAAAATTCTATGAAGCATACTTTTTCTTTAAGTGCAGGACCACCACCACTAGTATCAGGAGCACCACCCGTTTGGCTTGTGGACGGTGGCAACTTGATTTAGTGCTCTCTGACCTGAGTTTATATATAAACAGCGGCGTCTTGTGTTACCCCGTTCGGGAGCCACAAAAGTTTCTGTGCGCCGCCCCGAGTAGAGACATAAATGGGATTATGATCTTATCACGTCCAAGGAGCAGAAGCAGAAGCAGCAGGAGCAACAGCAGCAACAGCAGCAGCAACGTAACTTGGCGACCAGACATATTGGTACATTATAATAACACCTTCTGTTGGCCAACTTAAAGCTAGGCAATGGACAGTCGAGTTGTGGGTTGGGGGAGAAGGCAACGAGACAAGGATAGCAGAGGGGGCTGCTGCTTAGACAAACAAGTTTGCGGCGCAGCTTTGTCAAAGATTTATTTCTTGAGGTTTAGCGACGGCTGCTGGCCAGAAAATTTCCCCCCACCCAAAGAACTTCATATCGAAAATTTGCAAGTACGAGTCTATTTGCCAAGGAGGCGACGCGACGTTGAAAACTTTCCAGCTGAAGCAGACGGGGCTCCAGGGGGCTGCGGTGCGGCAATCTTTAATTAAGAGCGGATTAGTTGGACATGGGTTCGATTGGCAGACGCTGTCGAACCTCCTCTGCCTTCCAATCCGCAAGTGTGTTTTTGGGTTTCCGTCTCAGTCTCAGTCTCAGTCTCAGTTCACATTCACTTAAATTTCTACTTTTAAACTGCTGCTCTTTTTCCTGCTGTGGTGAATCCTTGCTCTTTTTTGGTTTTGCTGTGATTTGCATCTGTGGTTGAGCAACCACCAGCCAGCAGCTGGCTTCATTAGTTTCCGTCCCCGTCCACTCGGAACTGGCACTTTTAACGGCATCTTGTGGCAGACTTTTTGAGTGCTCCATTAAAATTTAATGCGTGTAAGAGATCAGCAGAGGCTGGCACCATCTTCTCTAGTTTCGCTCCTTAGATTAGCTGTCAAAAGTTGCTCAATTTAATTTCACGCCTGCAACGCCAACCCTGGCGCCGTCTTAATGTTTGTCTTGCCAATTTTTTTCGTGTATTCTTCACTCTCTCCCATCCCTCGCCCATCTATCTCTTGAGTTTTTAATGGCTTTGGGAAATTGCACGCGCCGTTTACGCGCTCGTTAGACAAGCATTGAATGTGCCCGAGTACTCAACATTTCAACATATCAGCGTCATTATGGTTATTGATAAGGCCACGCCCTCCACCCCCACCATCTTTCAGCGACCCTTACCCCACCCTCTGGCAGTACTGCAACGGGCTTACCTTCATTTCGGTTTCAATCCACCTCAGAGTGCTTAACTTCGGCGTGGTTCAATGGTTCGAATCGATTTGGCTTGATTCGGGTAAGCTCTTTTGGGCCAGCCTTGTTAGGTTAGGTGGGTAATTAGTAACGTGATTTACCTTGATGGTTTCTGACTGCCAGCCTTAGTAATTAGTTCATTTTAACTATACAGCTTCAGGGCTTTCACAAAAGTTTGCAAGTCAAAACAATTTAAAATTGCCCTTTTCTGTATTCATTTTGTTGCATTTCGAATAAAGATCAAAATATTGCGAGAATCTTAAAATATTCAGCGGATACTTGAATAAAAATCAGATTATATTCTTTTTAAGTTTAATTGGAAGTGAAAGCTCAGGCGAAGTATAAACATTTTTGGATTTTTTCCTTCTTATACCCTGAACCCATTGAAAATGGGTAACAGGCAGAAGGGAGCATCTCCGACCCCACAAAGAATATACATATGTATATCAAGGTCAACAGCCGAGTCGATATAGTCTGCCTGTATGAACACGCGGATCTCAGAGACTATAAGAGCAAGAGAATACAGGAAGTCAGGTTCTCGTATACACGGCGCTGATCAAGTTTGCTTTAGTCTCCGTTTCTGGAATATCGATACATTTCGATTTCCCAAAGCAATAAATGCCACAATTTTAAATGAAGAATATTCCATTAATACACAATCTGTAAGGCATATTATCAATCAACTGTCTAAATTTCATCAATATCGGATAAGAAACGTAGTTACAGTCGAAAGTAGATTATCATATTGATCTCATTTCTATCAGCACCGCAAGCATTTTTTGTATGTATAAGTATGCGAGCGCATGTGTGAGAAAGAGATGGCATAGATCGTAGTCGATCTCCCTCGACTACAGCTTTCTTACTTGTTATGGCTAGTTTCGGTGCGAAATTCGAATGAAGCCAGTCACTTTTTGTTACAATTTTACTTCGTTTTTATTTAACGTTAATTTTAAAACAACCAATCATTAAGACAAAAAGTAACACAAAAAAATGATCAAAATAAACAAAACAACAAGTGCATTTAATTCAAATAAAATTCAAAACTATTTTGTAATCGTGGATGTAAAATTAAAGATTTTAAATTGCCTTCTTTGTAGATTGTTTATCTTAGTACGCATTGTAAAGACCCTTTCTGATTAATTGCAATGTAGTTAACAGCCCTTAAGCCCAATTTGTGGCACCTATAAACATTTAGTTGTCTACATACCTATACGCAAGTCCTTTGCGGCTTATTAGCTCGTTACCAAACTGTTACCCGAAAAGTCCATTGTCGTCATACTCGTAAACAGGCGTCAGTGAGACAAACCCCAATTATTTGCCACCGCCGGCAGAAGCAGCTAACAATCACTTCCCTAGACTCTGCATGCCCTCTGCTTGCAATAAAAAATTAATCACAAGACGAGGCAAACTGTGGCTAAAACGTCCCAAAAATATCGCTGAATGTGTGGAACGCAGCCCAACCTCATTATCTCAGGGATGGCAGCTCTAGCTAATGTGCTAATGTGCAATTTCGAAAGGTGCTTACGTTGTCAAGTAGTGTGAAGATGAAGATGGGCTCTCCCTTTTGCTCTCCATTTCTACATTCTCCCAGTGCTGCCCCTTCATGCCAATTGGCCATTTTCACAATGAATCACAATGCGGACAACATATGGCACACACAGTGCTTGCCACAGGGGCACACTTCAGTCTTCTGCACTAAGAAAAAAAATATATAATCTCGAGCTTCGAATATGAAATTAAAATTACCCCGAAACAAAAGTATTGTAATTAAATTTCTCAAAGTAGAAACGCATGTCTTCCAAAAATATCTTGTTCATTTTTAGTTTTAAAATATATACAAATTTAGATCTATCTTTTTGTTAAGGTTGACAAGCCCTATTTGCACTATCTTAAGAATAAGGTGATTCACGGACATTTATTTTTCCAAGTGTGTGTCTCTGTGAACGGGCGATTGGCTCTTTGAACTTAGCCAGGCTTATTTGGTGGCAGCGCCCATGGCGAAGCTGGCAAAAACTGCAATTAATTCCCAAGCTTAGAATGAAATCTAATTGCTCGTTAGCGCACTGCGTTGTCCTTCTGCCCGCCACCCGCGCCCAAGTCATGAATCCTGTGTATGTATGTGTGTGTGTGTGTTGTGTGCCCTGTTGTCCCTTTTTGTTTTTATATTTTGTTAACTGCTGATTACAGCAGTTGTTCAGTTGTTGTTGGTTGCTTCAGCGGGGGCAGCTTAACACGCCTCCCCACCACAGCCTCTGCGTTCAGCCTTGAATGCCGGATGTTTATCTTGTGTCTAAGTTGTATTTACTTAATGTTCCTTATACCCTAAGCACGATAAGTCAATGGGTACAATACCAAATATCAATATTCCATTAATAATAACGCTTAAAAATAATAATAATCCAAATTAATACTTTCTAGGAACCATAACCTATCACTTTACTTGGCAATATGTATAGCATTCAAGTCGAAATCGGTGAAATCGTTCTCATTTTTCCTGGAGAGTTTCGTTTCTCGCTCTTTCCTTCCGGAACTAATATTTCCTGTTGCTCATTTTCTGCTCAAACGTTTACTCTGATGGAGTGCTGAGTGAAATCACAAGCCGATTGATCGTATTGCATAGTTTTTGAATGCCTATTCTCATTTCTAGCTACAGGATATATGCTAGTCGTTCATTTCAATTTTTATAATTGGGTTATTTGGTTTTTTCTTAAGTTATGCTCAAGTCCATTGTGCTTTTGTTTTTGCTGCCTGCAGCATTACGGAAAATGTTTCCCAGCAGGTTTATAAAGAGAAATTAACGGCACTTTTTCTTCTTTACTTTTCCGTTTGCTTTCCCCACTTTTTTTTCCCTTATGCTCGAGGCTGAAAATCGTTTGATGAGCATGTAACTGTAACTGTAACTGTAACTGTGACTGTAACTGTGACTGCAACTG
Organism: Drosophila kokeensis; assembly: GCA_035042145.1. Taxonomy (NCBI): domain Eukaryota; kingdom Metazoa; phylum Arthropoda; class Insecta; order Diptera; family Drosophilidae; genus Drosophila; species Drosophila kokeensis. The sequence goes on from JAWNLT010000256.1 coordinate 3,124,897, forward strand.
TATGTGTGACTGTATGTGTGACTGTGTAACAGTTGCTCAGACTATCAAATAAATGCGCTGATGTGGCCCAAAAAGCTGCTAGACATAATATGCGGCTGTTGGCCTTTTTATTTTCGTCGCGTCATGCGATTGATATAATAGTATATCATTTCATGGATTAGTTCAGAATGGGAATGGAAATGAAGTTGGGATAAGTTTCTGGTAAGCTTTCTCAATTGCCATTTGGCTGTGTGTGGCAGCCTCTGGCGTACCGTTTCAAATTAATTGAGTTGTTTTGTCGGCTGCTTAAATATTTAACTTTGGCCATGGCCTTTTGTTGCTCGACTGCCTGAGTGGTTAGTGGTCGATCCTTTTGCTGCTTAGTTGGTCACTTGGGAGCGCACATAGACACATGCACAGCTCCTGCTTATAGCCACATATTCACCTGTGCGAAACTTTTGGCATTTTGGTATTTATGGCTCATGTGCCGCTGTTGCATAAATCACTGACAATGTAAACATGCGTCTCTGTCCCAACCACCCAATGAGCCCCACACCCAGCCATGAATTTGTATATGTATGTGTACGGTCAGGCCAGAACTGGCCAAAAGTGTTGACCACAATTAATGTTATGAGATAAGTTTATAAAAGCGCACGGCTCGCTGCGCTTCAAAGCTTGTCAAGAGACAGAGACAGAGAGAGAGAGAGAGGGAGAGAGAGAGCTCGACTGTCCTGTTAGTAAAATGCAAGACAAACAACATTGAGGGCTGCTTTGTGGGTCCGGGGGGCAACCGGCAATGCCAGCCACCCTAAACTCAATAGAAAGTACAACTCGCCACTCGCCACTCGCAACATACAACGGAAATTAGGTATCGCTTACATGGACGCCGTTACCTTTTGTTGCCTGCTTTGCAGCACATTTATCGGCCACTCACACCCAGGCCCATCAACATCAACAGCCACTATGCACCTTTTTAGTATCTGACCTTTCGTACATTCGCTGCTCACAAAGGCGCATAATAACTGGTAGATTTGTCAAAATGGCTCAGCGACTGCCATTTTAAACCGGATGTTTTTTATTTTCTTCCCCTTCTCCTTCTCCTTCTCACACTCCATTTTACATTTTTTCCTTTTGTGTGTTGTTTTGAAATATTGTCCAATGTCAAGTTTGCCCAGAGCATGGGCTAATGGACTTGTCTGACATTGGTGCGGAAGAGGGGGAGCAGAGGGGGTAAGGTGGTGAAAAGTTAAATAATCTAAGAGAATCGCAAATATAGTTAAGTGAACAGTCTTCCACCGATGTGAACAAAATATGTGCTGTGCAATAGTTTTCACAGTAGATGCACTGAAAATAAAACTATTCAAGACAACCTCTTCAATTTGTTGTCAAAATCAAACGCTAACTAAAACTCTTAGATGGCCAAGAGGCAAAGACGACAGTGAAAATTCCGTTTACTTCTTGCTAGGCTTATCTATTATAAAGTATACAACAAATTTTAAGAACAAATCCAACAACTTAATTGATCCCAGCAACTATTTCCACTGGTATACAAATATATAGTAAGAATTACGTTAGTTTGATGCTATATCAAAATAAATTGAATCGATTAATTAATCGCTGATCATTGTACTCCTTGCGCACTTTAAATTGTTGCCACAAGTACAGTAAGCCACACAGGCCTCAATAAACACCCCCCTTCCCCTTCCCCTTCACTTTCCTTGAGCCACTCACATAAAACCCAAAATTCATATGGTGTACCAAAAATGTGCCGACAAAATTGTGGCAGCAGCTTCCATCGCGTTGGCGGCGGCAGTCAAACAAACAGGGCATGGCCAGAAATTGAGATGCGAAATGTTTGGAAATGTTGTGAAGGAAACTAACTACATACATACATGCAGGCGTAGCAAAATAGGATGCTAAATGAAGCTGTCTGCCACACACAAAGACACACACATTCAGTCGCGAGTCCTTGTTGCCAGTCTCGGATGACTCGATGGCTGTGTGACTAATGTCAGTTTGGCATGCAAAACTCGCACAAGCACGCAACAATATCAAAAGCTATAGCGATACAACTAAAGCAGGCATATGCCAAGCATACATATTATTTGGGATAGAGGTTTGGCAGTTGGGGATGCCGGATTGCGGAAAACTTGAGACATCACCCACGACATGCTAAAAATGTACAGCCAAAAATGATACGCTTGCCACATTGCTGCTCATTAGAGAAAACTATGAATGAGCTGCGCGCTTGTGTGCGATCTGGGTTTGGGGTAGAGCTCCACGGTTGGCATATTAAAAGCTATGCCCCAAGGGTGAGGTGGGGGTCGTGGATAGGGAAAAAGATTGCCGAGTGTATTTACCTTTTGCCAATGATAAAGTAAATGCGATTGGTGAATATGCTCCCATGCTAAGGACTTGGATATAATGCGTCCAGGGCCTGGCTGGGGTGGAGATGGGTGTGGGGGTGGACGTGTAGGAAAATTATGTTTAAGCTTCACGCATAAAGTTTTTGCTCAGACAGAGAGTGAGTGAAGTGAGGGGCAGGCAAACATTTGATTTAATTATGAGTGGCATTTATTGCTAAGAGCAGCTATCAGTTAACGCAAACACACTCACACACGCACTCTCACACATCTGGAAAGGTGTTAGTCTGTTGATAATGCAAACAAAACGCCAACAAATAAAACAGGCAAAACTTTATCAGGCAACACTTCAACGATGTTCAAATGCTCTGCAAAATTGCTTGATAGGTCACGTAAAACATGTACGTACAACAAATAAAGCAAATTCCAAATTAAATTCAAACTTACTTATCTATCCAGTTTGTGAAACTTTATAATTAAATCTTTATAATTGTTAAACCTGATAATAAATAAATGTAATTTATATTTTTTACATGAAAATCAATTTGAGAACTATTGAATGAAGAACAAAGAGCATTTTTAGCTTAGTATGCAGTTGGCAAGTTGGATGTCATGGTAATGAGATCCTGAGGAAGAGCATTTCAAGAAGTCAAAAGTTGAGTGAGTAGATATAGCTATCTGTGACTGCTTGTCAAACACAAACTGACAGTTGCCTAAGTGGCAACTTAATTTCTTAATTGTCAACTAAAAACTTTTATCGTGCACCTGCCAGAAAAGCAAACCCGCCCCCGAAAACTATTTGGATACAGAGTGAAAATGTCAACTTCTTAACCGTCAACTTTTGGCGCTTTTGGCTTCACCTGCGGTTTGCCTTTGAGTTTGTCAAGTTACTGCGTATGGATAGTTTACCAACTTGGCAGTTAATTTCTGGCCAAACACATACATATACATGTATATATGCATCTCCTTTCTTTGACAGCCCACAAGAAGAAGTCACAAACTGACAAAGTGACACGCAACCAAAAAAGTTTACCATTTCTGTTTCAGTTTCAGTTTCAGTTCTTGTTTCAGTTTCTGTTTCAGTTTCTGTTTCAGTTTCGATTCTTGGCTTTAGTTTGTGTTCCGCCACTGAATAATTGAACAGCATCAGTGTTGGGCGTTGGTTCATTGTGCCCGGGAAATGTAGTCTTTGGCAAGCACTTAAAAGCCGCCCTTATCTTTGTGCCTCTTGCGGAAGTTCTCGCCCCATTGCCCGTTTAATGCCTGTATAATTTAACGCCAGTTTAAATTTTAATTGTTTTAATGAAAATGTCGCTTGCGCCTTGTCATTTTCATAAAGTTTTCCACTGTCGCGTCGTGGACTTTACACATTTTAATTGCAAAGCTACCACTCACCCACCCACCCCTTCTCTCACATCCCATTTCCTCGTAACCCCGTTGACAGCCCTCGAGCCGCCCATTTCCCAACAATTTGTTACAAATAATTATCATAACCTGATTAACATGAGCTCAGCAAGTGTTTCAGCGTTTGATGGCGGGCGGGGGTGGCTGTGTGTGGGGTTTATGGCAGGGGGTGCAGACGGAAATAGTCATTGGCAGAGGCAAAGCCTCCTCCTCCTCCTCCTCCTCCTCCTCCTGCTCCTCCCCTCAACATCGCTCACCGCTCCCACTTCGCATGTCTTAATTTGTAAAACTTTTAAAATGCCGTTGCCGTTGTCGCTGTTACTTATTTTTTATGCATGTTAAGAGTGACAATCTCAGCAACACACACACTTGCCCCACACACACACACACACACACACACAGACACACTCTTAATTATGCCGAGTGCCAGGCGAGTTGTTGTTGCTGCTGCTGCCATTTGTTGTAATTTGGCGGTAGACGCGGCTGCATAATTAGAATTGTAAAAACATATTTAACATTTTTGTTAATGCCAAAAACAGGACAGACAACTTAGCAGACAAGTATACCAGACAGACAGGCAGGCAGACAGGCAGACAGACAAAGAGACATGTTGAGGCAGCTGCAAATGCATCACTTACAAATACTACATGAGACAAATTTTCAATCTTTCAGACCTAGAACACATTTCAATCACAATTATAACTAGATAAAACTCGATGACTAAGTCGAGCGCTGTTGATAATTTGTTCCTTTGTTCAAATGATTTTTTATTCGGTCCTCACTTAATAATGCGATTGCTAGTCATAAAAATAACAATAATAATGGATAATAATGAGATTAGTTTGATTTATAAGTCACGCCAACATTGATCTTATTGAGTATTCAAAATTATAGACCTGTAACAATCAAGAGAAATCTGAAAGTCAAACGCTTAAGTTTCATGCTTTAACTCATACCCAATCTAATAATATATCCTTACATTTGTTTGGTCATTCCCTTGCATTATACTCACTTCCTCTCCGCATCACCCCTCGATATCCTTCTCTGCATGTCGTGGGCTTTCACACAGCTGTCGCCAGCAATCTGCAGTAAAATGTGGCAACTTTAAAGCGAAGCATTCACCCACTGAACGAATACTCGTTTTCAACAACACCCACATACATAGAGAGTGGTCGGGTTGGGGGTGGATCGGAGTCATGACGTCGACTATCGAAGTCATTTAACCAAAAAGCGATTAATCTATAAACACATAAACAACACGCGCTGCATCGACTGAAGCAAAACAAATAAAAAAAAAAAAATAGCTGAAAAAAAGCAGAAGTTTGACACTGAAAAATGTGCAAAATCAGTGAGAAAAATCGAAAATCAAGCCTTGTCCTGCTGCCGGCTGCTGGGTCCTGGGTGCTGGATGCAGGCCAGTTTCATTGGCAGCTCGTTTGGCAGTCGTAGTGGCCGTTGCGGCTCCGTTCTGGCATTTTATGCAAATGTTTGGCCTCATGCAGTGTCGGAGCCGATTTCCGGCCATGTGTGACAGTGGCCAATGGACAGTGGCCAGGACTCAGATCCTGCCAGCGGCCAAGCAATAAAAGTAACGGCCGCCGCACCAAGCGTCGTAAACAAAAAGCCAACAACATCGACTCGGCTACCAACAGCTATCGATATGATTGGCCATTTCTGTATACCCTTAAGAAGATGATTCAAATGAATGAATACGAATATATCAATACTAATGAAAACCTGTAGACTTTACTCTATCTAAATACAGTTCCCATTTTCATTCAGTTCAAGCTTTTGAGGATGTGAATCAAAAATGTAGAATTCAACTTTTACCTTTTCATATTAATTACAAATCAACTATTATTTTGAGACTATAAATTTAACAAAGTATACAATAAATATTTTCCATATTATGATTTTGAAAAAATGCTATCCTCTTTCAATAAATTCTTATATTAGGTATTTTGGATTATAGACAGCTGAAATTCAGCTAAAATAACCAAAGAAAAAATATTACTTTCTGGCTCCATCCCATTTGCGATGGAACTCTTTCGAACTCTTTCATTTGTGTTTTCCATGTTGCAATTGTTGTTGCTGTTGCTGCTGCTGTTTTTGGGGCCGGTGACCATTAAACGGTATTTGGCCATTTGCAATTTATGAGCACCCAACAATGACTACACATCCGGGCATGTAGTGCAGCGCCGAAATGTTCGAATCGGTATCGATGGTATCGACTCTACCATGGACAGAAAACAAGTCGGGTGTAACCGACTGGGAATACACTCAAGCCAGTGTAATACCAACAGTAATACTTGGCAGAGTTGGATGGTTTTTGAGATTTCTAAAAATGATTCGAATACAACTCTCAAAATTTAGTAGCCTTAGCTCTAGCATTATAGAAGATAAAGACTTTCTCGATTTTAATGGGCGGAGGCGTGAGTCGCCAGAAATTATTATTATCAATATAGAAGGAGCTTCATAATAATCTAGACCCAAGTTTGGCAGCTTTGGCTCTTAAATTCCGGCATTTCAATCTTGGCTTTATCTCTAGATAAAAGTGAAACACGTCTATGCATGTCAAACAAACCAATTCAGAAATGATTGTAACATTATGGGTCTCGAATTAAGATTGTTTTGCACTTTACATTTGAAATATTAATACTTGATTATTTTTTATACCTTTACATATGTATGTCAAGCAAAAACTTTGAATGATCCTTTTCGTACTCTGTCATACTCAACTCTTCTTTCTTTGTGGACTTAATACGATACTAAAATTCTTGATTTTTTCTCTCTATGTAATATGCAAACCACATAAAGTATTCGAGCTTACCAATTTTAGTACGAATTTCATGCATTCATGCGAATCAAGGACTCAGGCAGATTCAGCGACTATGGCATTGTCATCGTCGTCGTCTGCATCATCGTCATGTGGATGGCTCATGGTCCATTTCATATGCGCGCGATTATTGTTAAATGAGTTCGGATAACAACAATAACAACAATAACAACAATGCGACTATGAGTCCTGTGTCTGTTGTTGACCAAATGAAGCGTAACGGTCATATTTATACTCTGAAGCCGAAGAGAGAATGTTGGTTTTTGTACAATGTCCGTCATTCTGTCTGTCTGGGGTGCTACGCCCACTTGGGAGCTGGTAAATCGGTAAAATCGATGAGTGCTAATCGATAAAAACATAATTTGGGAACTAGGGTCACCAAATTGAAAAGATAGATTGATGACAACCCATTACAATGGTCGAGACATGCCCACACCCCAGAATCGAATGGAGTTTGTGTTACCAGAGTATTCTGCAGTCGGCTAAGCCCGACTGCAACGGTCGTACTTGTTTGATATGCATGTTCGCTGACGTTCGCACGTTCGCCTCATGAAAATGCTCGTCTGCAGACAACAACAACCACAACTCGAACAGCTGCTGCAGGCACCACAAACATTTTTAAATACATTTATACGTACACTTCCCGAAATTCGATTAAAGGCCCTTTATTTATCCCTTATAATAGTGGAAATATAATATTTAAAATAATAATATTTATTTATCTGGGCACTTGGCGTGCCTTCGTTAATGCTGGCTTCGACTTCATTTGCTTCGAAGTCAATCTATCATTACCTGACAAAATTTGACGAACACGACGTTTCGATACTTTTAGCTTTAAATCAATCAAAATTTCATAACATTTATTATTTGGATTTTTGCCAGTGTGATAATTTTTTTCTGGTATATTTTTTTGCATTGTTTGTTGTAGTTTTTTTTTAGTATACAGGTTTTGTGCAATGTCCGTCATGCTGCCTGTCCATCTGAAACTTGAAACTTAGAATATACTTGGACCGACAAATTTGGTAGGTATATTACCGATAACCTGTGCCCATTATCGCCACATCCGAATTTTCGAAAAGTTTAAATCAATAAAAGCGCATATCTCTGGTAACCTCCTTGAAAGATCAGCCTATTCATTTTTAGACCACGCCCACTCTGTTTTGTGGCACCTGTTAATAGATGGTATTACTTATGGTATTTTGCAGCGGGTTACGCCCGACTGCAACGTTCTCACTTGTTTTAAGGATTTAAGACTCGGTGAGGAGGCAAAAACAAACTAGCAATAAAGAAGAAAACAGAATAAATAACAAAAATAAAAATGGGCAGACAGAGAGCAAGTCAAATGCCGGAAATATTTGCCCAGCTTTGGGGTAGGCAAACGGAAATCGCAAAATAAGCAAATTGTCTGGCAAAATAAAAATTACTTCCGCAACGCACGGACGCTCCACGTCCGCGATGTCCTGCCAAGGACAACAGCTCAGCAGCCTGCTTACTTGTTGCACAAAACCAACAAATGGAAATCGAAGTAAGTGAAGACTAAGAAAAAAAAAACGAAAAGAATAAGAAAAATATTATTCCATATGACGAGAGTGGCGTAAGTAAACTAAAAAGCATCTAAAGGTTTTTGGTGTTTGAAAGTCATTTTAAATATATTTTATGTAAAAGTGAAATAAACTGTAATATATATATATAAAAAATAATTAAATTTAACGCTTGTACTCAAGCTCGAGTTATTTCTCTGGGGCAATCGTTATTTATATTTTGAAAGACATAAATTGTATAATATTGCTTATCCCAAACAAAAAAATACTATGCGATAAGTAAATAATTTAAAAATGAGAATTTTTATTTATTTATTTGATTTAATTATTTTTTGAAGGAACTCTACATAAGGAAGACTAACTTCATCTGACTTTTAAGCTGATTGCTTTTTCAAATTTCGTCAAAGATGCTTTCAGATTAAAATTGTTTGTTTGTTTCTGTCCTGGTTGTGGGCCCTGGAGGCATTCTCCCTGCCTCCCTGCCTTCCTTGCCACTTGCCACTTGCTCACTCTGTGTGCAGCTTTTTGTACGGCCCATTAATTATACAGCAATTATAAACAGCCAAAAGATAATGTAAAAGAATCATACGTACAAACTAATGAAAAGTTATTTGTCAGAGGTTTTTAATTTCAAAAACAAACACAAATACCAAAAAAATGAGCATTTTCTATTTTATTTGGCTCTTTAATCAAAATTAATATTTAAAATGTAATTTAATGGTAGTCTCGTCGGGTAATCAGTGCAGTTAGCTTCGCCAACCCCCAACTGTCTGTCGTCGACTGATAATGAAACCTTAGCACTGTTGCTTTGATCTAACAAGCAAATTGGTACACATGTTCAGGTGTAACCAGAACACATACGGAAAAAACACAAACACAGACAGACACAATTGAAACTGGTCGTCAACAAATGATAACAACTGAAACAGTGTCCCCCCCCCCCCCCATCAAAATACAGAACCCACAAAATGATCACCTCCAATTATGCTAGGGAGTGTTGTTGTGTTTGAAAAGCGAGGGGGCTAGGTAATGGAAGGTACTGGGTATTGGGAAGGTGGAGGTGGAGGTGTTGGGTAACTGGGACTATTAGCGCCCTGTGGAAGCCAACATTGTAATGAGTTGCCTGGCAGCCGTTTGGCCGTTGAAATGCGAGTGCTGAAATGTTTGTTTCCTTCTCTGTTATTTTGACGCCTCTCTCCTGGCTGGAGGGTTGACGGCTGTTGACTTGGGTGGGGGTGTGAGGGAGGCGATGAGGATGGGTATGGGAATGGAGGTGGAGGTGGCGTTTGTGCGGTATGCGTTTGTTTTTCTTTTTGCATGTGTGTGGGTGTGTGGGTGTGTGTTGTTGTCTTGTTTTTCTGGTTTATTGGGCTAATTCAATAACCAACAACAGCGTCAGGCAAGCAGTAAAAAAAAATCCCAACAAGGACAACATTGTCACTGAGGTTTTTGGGTTTGAAATACGGAGTTGGGGTTAAGGATGTGGGTTCTGCCGGTTGTAGCTAAATGGAACACACACACAGAGACACACACACATATACTTGCAGGGTTGGGAGCCTGCTTTAATACATGGCAGTTATCTGCCCACAGGATTTCCGTTTTAGATCATCGCACAAAAAACATACACACAAGCAAACACAAACACACATTCAGTCAGCTAAAGAGAGAGAGAGAGAGAGAGAGAGGCACATACATGCATATGCGTGTATGAGTGAAGCATCCTGGCCACGTCCTGGCTGCTTGACTGCCAACTGGGAGTGTTGAGACCATTGGCAGTTCGCACTCAATCAGATAACTTTGGGCAACGGCAAAGGAATTCTCCTGCCGCAACCACAAATATGATAGGTGTGCGTTTACATATGTGAGTGAGTGTATCTGCTTGTCAGCATGAGTATGACTTGCTATTGTTATTGTTTTTGTTCCTCAAGCTGTTAAGTTTTCACAAGCTCCGCAAATCAGACGCATACTCAAGCAAATATTTTGATTCATTTTTTGTAACTTGAAGAAGAGAATTGTTGAAATTCAACTAAAAAAACATAAAACAATAATATTACTTAATTTGAATTGGCATTAATATTTGTTGAGCTAATAGCGAAAGAACCTTGATGAAACAAATGTGGTAATCAAATCGTGCATATTTTTAAATCGTAATGTAAAAATAATGTGTGGCTCGTACCTAATTGAGATAAGCTATTTTTATAAGCAAAGCAGAATCGAGAGGTTGAAACGGTGTAGAGCTGCCAAAAACCGGTTCATTTATCCACCCCCTGCCCACCAGCCCCATCCACATAATTTGGGAATGTGTGCGTGTGTGTGTGTGTTGTGTGGAAATTTGGAAGGCAGTAAATCAATTCGATAGGCAGTAAAAGGACAACCCTCGCTGCCAGCACATACGAGTTTATAACTTTATCAGGCATAACGAGTACATTATCCTGGCGCAGGCTGGCACACGTTCGTCCTGGAAAACTTCTGCCTCCCAGCCAACCAGGCAGTCAGTCAGCTAGTCAGTTAGTCAGCCATTCAGACTCCTGTCTTGTTTTTTGCGGCATTTAAAAATAACTTTAATGGAAAATTTATCGATCAGGACACGCCGGCGAGGAGGACTAAGCCTGCTGCCGTCGCTCCTGCTGCTATTGCTTCTGATCCCTGCAAGGAGATAAGCAGCGCACAAGCACAAAGCCAGCCAACAATAGCAACAAGAACAACAACCACAAACAACAGGAATAAGAGAACACAACACAACCCAACACAACACAACGTGTGTAGGCAGTAAATCGCCCGAAAAGAAATCAACAAGGATATTATGTGCCAGGCTTGTCCTTGTGTGCAGACCGTTTACCATTTTACAGGTTGCCCCGTTTACGTCGCAAACATATTAAGACATTTTAGTGCCGTTTTCACTTCATTAGTTTTGATTTTGATTTGGATTTGCTTTTGCTTTTGAATTTTGAATAGTACACAACAAGACACAACAACAAAGCAAATAGTCATAAATACAACATTACAATAGATACAGATACTGATACAGATACAGATACATGTGAATGCTTAAAACCTACGAACGATGAGCTTGAACGTTCTGGCTTATATGTAAAACTTTGAGCGATTCAGCATTGAAACATTCAAGACTTGTTCCGAAGTATTCGTGCGTGTGTGTTAAGCAAAAATATGTCTCGTAATATTTGTTTTTTATTGGATGTATGGATTACATTATTTTTTTTCTTATTTTAGCTTATAGATTACATTATTATAATTATTTTCAATTATTTTTGAGGGGCTTCTATACTTTTCAAGCTGATTATATATTTCCGCAGAATAATACATGTTTTTCTGGCCAAACTTTTATAAAACTTTGCTTTTCTGAAAGGCCGTTTGATAAACAAAATATCATTCTTAGCTGCTCTTGTTGCCAAAGACAATCATGACAAATTTTGACATAGCGAAAAACTTTATTTTGATGTCAAATTAATAAAGAATAATGAAGTTTTTAGGTATGTACTTCAATATATTGCTCAGTTTTCAAATGCTCCTAAAGATGAGGTCAAGCTTTCAAATTAATTTTTGTTGTTTTTAATAATGTTGACAGAGATGTGTCTGATGTTTGCCCACCTCAGAATTTCAGCTTCTCTGCTTAGTACAAACGCTAGTTGAAGTTTCGGCGCTTACATAAACCCAGTTAAGAAAGCAAAAGAAATTGAGACAGAGAGGTAGAGAGAGAGAGAGAGAGAGAGAGAGAGAGAGAGAGTTAGTGACAGAGGGAGGGAGAGTAACAAATTTTACGCTTCCGCACCAGCGCGCATCTTTAGTTCCCCACCTGCCCCACATAATCAGTTAATTATGCGACCGCCATCTTGAGAGAGCCACTGCGACAACTTGCAAAAACTTTTGCCAAAGAAAAACTCAAAGCTCAACTCTCCGCTTACCTTTCTCCTCCTTTATCCTCCATTCTTCTGGGCTGGGCACTTAATCATGGCGCGGGAATTATGAAATGTGCTGCGTAACATCGTCAACATAATGCCATCATTCCATGCAATTTCTTTTCCGCAGTTCATTCTCCTCTTCTCTCTCTCTCTCTCTCTCTCTCTCTCTCTCTCTCTCTCTCTCTCTCTCTCATCTCATTCGGTGTCCTGTGGCAAAATCATTAAGCTAATGTACTGTTACTCAAACGGTTACTCCTTACTCGAAGCAGACGCCGCGACGTCAGTGATAAGTTGAACTGTTTGCAAAACTGTTATCTTCGCTTACGGCGCAGCACTGTGAATGACTACATGGAATGCATGAATGGAATAACTTGATGGAATGCTTGAATGAGGCATCGAGCTATTGGTCAGATTTGGCAGTGCAAAAGATTCACTATATATACACATATATAAAAATACAATGATATGATGAAAATATGTAGTGACCTCGGGTGTGGTTTTTTTCTTGCTCAAACAACACAACCAGTGTGAAACTAAAGACTCTAATCTTAGCCGATCAGCCATATAACCTATCCTGAGCTACTAGTTCTATTATTATTATTATTATTATTATTAGGGGAAAAATAGGCTGTGGTTGTCCCTCTTCTATACCCACCCTACCATGATAATGTTATCAATTTTCTTCATTATCCCTTAGACAAGACTTTTTAAATCTAGCCACATTTGATATCTTAGCATGGATACTCGACAGATAAAAGTCAAAACTCTTAACGCTCTGTTAAGTTCCAACATGATACTTAAGCTCTACTATTTATTTAATATTCAATATTTGGCTTATAAGTACATTATTATTATAACAATTAATTTAAGAATTCATTGCTTCATTTATGGCTCAACAAGCAATTCAAGTTCAAATTTAAGTTAATGTTAAAATATTGTTACATACGTTATCAGAAGAATATTGTTTCACATTACGTTAACCTGCCATGTCCAGCATATATATACTTACATACATATATGACAAAAAATATGCTAAGACATATATATTAATTTAAAAATAAAAACATAAGAAATGCAGACATTTTCAAATATATTTATACATATCTATAGCCGATTAGATCTTAAGCCACTCGAATAATAAATAATAATAGATATATAATAATAATAAAATAATTAATAAATAATAAAATGACTTAGAACAAATCAAAGCCCTGTGGAAGTTATTAATGAAAATAACGAAGAATTCAAAATGAGATATTTCACATTTATTATCTACTCTACTATATCTGTACACATCTAAGATATATTTGTCTAATTCTAATTCTAATTTGAAATTATATAATATTATTAAAACAATATGTTGTGTTATGTATGCTGATGCTTTAGTCTTTTTAAATATTATAGAGATATAAAAGTTACTTACAGGCATTCCCGAAGCTCTTTTCAATAGACTCCCACACCTGACAGTTATAGATGCGAAAACAGCTGAAACAAGGAACAGGAGCAGGAGCAGAAACTGTAGTCGGAACAATGGCAGGACAAAGCACTTAACCTAATAACGAATCTCATTGGCCGAGTGCAAGACATTAAGTAAACGCCATTTGGGCGTAAAGTTTTGAAGAACTCGCATAAAAATGACAAACGCAAACAAGTTGACTGAAGCAGGCAGGGGCGCGGCTCGAGTACTGAAGACGCTTGGGCGTCATTGTCTAATTTGATGAAGACATGGCCAAAAATAAACAAACAAGTCGCAACCAACCAACAACAAAAAAAAGTAACATTTTTTGGCAACCAACAAGACAAAGACATTCCTCGCCCCGGCAGGGGCACACGAATACCGAACAAAGATGCAAATCCGCGTAAGTATCCGGCTATGATTGCCGTCAACTGCCCGCATAGGGTTGAAGGGTATTATAAGCATAAAAAAGTACGCGCGAACCACTTTAAGCGATCATGAAGGATTCACAGTTTGTAAAATGGAATTTTATGGCTTAGTTAAGGATGGGCCAAAAAAAATCTCTTTTTACTCGCGGCGGCGCGCGGCCAAAAAGGCAAAGCTAAAGACAGCAACAAGAAGAAACCGAAGAAGATAGAAAACAACAACAACAACAGAGAGGAAAAGTGTGCAAATCACACCCCATTACAAGATGCGGAGTTCGTGGGGGGGAGCACATCTCGCATAGCCAGCGGCACAGGACACGCATAGAACGCCTTTGCTGCGTTGTCCCAAGGAACTGCAAAGAAAACGTACAAAAATTCCACAGCTCAGGCACAGCCTTGTGGCAAGAATGGCAGCACAAGGACGCAGCCTTTAAGCGCAGAGGGGGGCGGCAGTTTTTCCTAGATTTGGAGACGGCTTATCGCGCGACTTCATTTGAATATTTGCTGTCCTCAAGGAATCTGCTTGTTTCATTTTTTTTCTTCTGTTTTTTTTTTTTCTCTCGCTTCTTCAGAGCTTAAGTCTTGGCGAGGAGGAAAAATCCTCACTGTTGCTGTTGTTAGTGTTGTTGTGCTCTGTCTTCAGATTGTTCGTTTGGCGCTTTGCTTGTGCGTTTGTTAATGTTGTATCGGAGATTTTTACGAGTGGAGCTCTCGGCATAATAACAATAATGAAAAGCTATTATGAGCCATGAGGATAAGCAGTAACAAGGGCCGTGAAAAATGGCACGCCCAGACGACTAAACAGGGCACACCAGCTAGCCACAGTTCTGGGAACGTGCCTCGTGTCATTTTGCCATATTAGGCGAATTAGAGCAGCTACAGGAAAGTGGAAAGTGCGATAAGCGGACAAACAACGAAAACAATCCAAATGGGAGATGGCACACTCCAAACATGACTGCACGAGTGGACGGTGTGGGAAAGTCGTACGACTTCATAATTTGCCTTTATAGCGCTAATGGCAAATTAGGCGACACATTTTGCAAATCCCGAAATGAAGCAGAGAATTGTGTCTATGGGTAAGAAATGCTTATTAATGAGAACATACATCATTTTAATATTGTTTCAAGTAGTAATTTAAATTGTATCATATAAGTATATAGATTTTCATTACAACACGCTGGAATATATTCCAATTTTGTGTATTTCGATTTAAATCGACTCTGCTGCGGAAGATAATCCGCAGAATATGTATACTTTATGCGATAAGAAATGCTTTCTTGCTCTTCTGTGCATTCTTGAATTTCTAATCAGCTTACAAATAAATATAATAAGAGTTTCATTTATTTGAGTTGGCTTTGCCAAATCGGTCTCTAATAATCCCAGGCAAATTACTTGCCACGCATCTGCCTGAAACAGTAAGTTGTTGTGTGCTTTTAATGTTGCACATCTTTTGCTCGTTTTCATTTTTCATTTGTATTTATTGCATTTTAAGTATGTCTCCTGGCAAGCGCCTTGCTTAGACCCAGCTGGAGCCAGGTGACGTTGTCTTCCCTTTAGCTCTGGCCATTGTTTTATCTGTGCATAAATAAAATTAACTTCATGGCGTTGCTTTTGCCGTTTCCATTTCCGTTTCCGCTCGCGTCGACTTGGGCACTTGAAGCCCTCCAGGTCCGGGTCCGGGTTTGGGGAGGTCTCGGCTCTGCCAGCTGAATGTGAAGTGCGCATAAAAAGCCACTTGAATGCCATTAGAATCATTAAAAACAACAACAGCAACAGAAAAAAGCAAGCGAAGCAGTAAAAGAAAAAAAAAACGTTTGTTTTTGTTGATTCAGTGCGGCAGGGAGTGGAGTCAAGAGTGGATTTTGTGGTAATGAGAGCAACAACAACAAATAATACAGAACAACAGGACCAAGCACCAAAGAAGTGAAAAATATCAACAAAAGCCCAAATGAATTAGACAACTTAATTATGAATGAACTCGGCTCAGTACAAAAGGATTTTGTTTTACTTTCTTTCATTCATTCATTGTTCCTCAAATCAAAGCCGAGTCTTTAGATGGGTTTCCGCCGAAAATGTTCCAAATTTACAATATTTGACTGTTTACTCACTCATTAGACTGGGTCTCGAGACACCATCTGAGATGAAGACGAACACAGAGAGGAAGGAGTGGGTGGAGAACCCGGCTGGAGACGTCTGCAGACGACTCCAAAAGAACAACAATAAAATTAACAAGTTAAATAGTCGACAAGCAGAATCTGAGCCACAAATCCAATTACCAATTATGCACCACAAAAAAAAAACAACAAGCAGAAAAAAAACGTGGCCACTTTTGTCTTTAATTGAATTTCTTAGATTGTTTTTGACGAGACGCTCGCAAATTGCATTAAACGGGCAGAAAAATTGTTTCTTCTATTTATTTGGATCTTAATTTAATAATATTTTGAAATTGTGAGACGTTGAATTTGAACTGTTTCCTTCCATTTCTTATAATAATTCTAAAATGAAATGTGATGTGTAATGAATCAATACCACAAATTGTTACCGGATCTTAAAGTAGCCCATTATATGGTCAGATATTTTCTCAAAAATTAAAGAGAAATTCTAAAAAAAAAGAGTTTTAAATACTCTTAACTGAATATATAATAAATTATATTTGTATGGAAAATGTATCTATTTTGATAACAGACGTTAAGAAATGAAAAAATCGATTAATGATTAATCAAATTTTGAGGGCTGTACATATTTGGCTTTAAAAATAAATATAATTAAAATGCATCTACTTTTTACATACCTGAAAAATTTGGTTAAAACTTTAAGATTGAAATGAAACTGAAGTAAAACTAATTGTTTTCATTTGTTACACTTTTCTAATGAAATAGTTCATGTTTGAAATGGCTAAAGTTGTGTAAGCACATGAGGATTTTGTGAAACTTAAATTATTTACTATTCGCAATGAAATTGTGTGAAAAGTGCAGAAAAGCGAAAAAAAAATGCACAACGATTGTTTGCACAGTACATAACTGCAAAGTAAATGGTATACGCGCTATGTACATACTCATATCCAGAGTTGAGTGGCTATGTAAATGTGTGTACATAATGTGCAGATTTGAGCTTTGCTTGTGGTATTTGTATACCAGCAAAATGGGTGGAGCCAACTGCAGCACAGTATACAAAATGGCGACGCCCCCTACAACAGGAGCAGCAGCAGCAACAAGCGGAAAACGCTCGGCTCTCATTGTCGTAGCCTTTGGCTGTAGCCTTTGCTGTATTTGTTGTAATTGTTGTAATTGTTGCTGCTGGTTTTTGTCATAAAAATCCCCAAAGCTAAAGCGGCGACATAGCACATAAATGTAGGAGGAGCTTTTGCCGAGAGAGCCAGCTGGCGAGATAGAGAGAGGAAGAGCACGCGAGCGCAAGCGAACGTCGAATGGGGAATGAGTGTTAGAGCGCTCGTAAGAGATGGAGACCGAAAGAGAGAGAGAGTGAGAGAGAGAGAGAGAGAGAGAGAGAGAGAGAGAGAGTAAGGAGAGTGAGAAAAACTATGCACACTACACCAAAAAGAAACGGAATCTAGTTGTTAAAGCTGTTGATTTAACTAGAAAAGTTAACCAGCAGCTTGGCAACTGACATTTCGAGGAGCAACCAAATTGAAAAGTCAGTTGCAAAAGTTTTCAGCCTTCTGTTTGCATAAATGTTTTTTAACAATGGCAAACACAGCATATAAGCACATCACCTATATGGGCGCAAGAGGGAGACGAGCAAGAAGAAACCGAAGTAAGCATCTGGCAACAGGCAGCCCGAAGTGTTTGCCGTTTGGCGACATGTGTGATGGGCCTCAAAGTCTGCACCGTCCCCAGCCCAATGACACCTCAGACCTCAAACAACAGCAACCACATCAGCAGCCACCTCAAACAAACTCATCATCATCAGCTTTGCACAGCCGTTACCATTGTCGAGGCCACTCGACAAGGAGCAAGCAGCAAGGAGCACAGGCATTTGTCTTTGGCTGGTCCTGCTGCCGTATGTCCTGGCAGCTGTCGAGAGACAACTCACAACTCGCAGATTCACAGCTCGCATCTCGCTAGGCGCAACACGTTGCCCCAAAGACGCTGCAAGGTGCCTGGGTCCTTTGGCCGTTTGTAGTAAATTACATTTTGTTTATCAACCAACACACATGAAGATTTGCATAAGGATGTGCTTATGATGTGCTTGGATTATGAGCACAATGGACTCACAGGGTCCTGCGAATACGAATCAGACTGCGACCGGCTCCTGGCTATCTCTAGACATCTACATAATATTAAGACAAAGCTCGTTGAGCCGTAAGACGATTTAATCGAGCTGAAATAATAGACTAACTCAAACACAGACACCAAAACGCCAACACACAAGCACACACACACACACGCACACTCGTATAATATAATTTTCGTTTTAGTTGAAAGACAATCGAAACCTGTCCAAGGGTTATAATAAATGTGTTGCACAAAATTATTACTTTTATTAGAACTGAGTTATTCATTTCATTTCAAGTAGATGATGTCCGACGCAGTTAAAATATATATAAATTTACTTGCAGCTAAACTCGAAATTGATCTTGATTTACAGCTTAATCAAATATGCATTTTCCACATTAAAAGCAAAAGTCAAATGTTATTGGAAAGAAAGAAACCTGAATTCGATCAATTCTTCGTGTCAACAAAAACTATGCAAGAATTATATAAAAATCGACTGACAATTAAATATAAACCGATATCGAATCGCAACTTGATCAAATTAGTGATTTTCTGCATTAATAGTTAGATCAAAAGGCAAATGTAATTGAAACGAAAACGAATTAACTTTGACAAATTTTCCTAGTGATCAATAGTTAAAGCAAAGTATATGCGATATTTAAATATAGATCAAGTGAAATAGCTTCATATTTTTGCTTACAGTTTTGAAATTTATTTTTTATTTCGATTTTTGTATTTAATTATGTGTTTTTTTTAAATTGTTTCTTTCATTGATTATCTATTATATTCTTTCTTTTTTTTTACTTAATGATGGCTTATCAACATCGATTTTGCACTGCTGCCTCCTAACAGCGCACTCGTTTCGTTTTCGTATTGTTACCTCACTCAAATAACAGGCGAACAGAAATGTTTAGTTGAACGATTTACCAGGAGAATAACATCAAATACACGACCTTCAAAGTATGGAACAATTTCTTTTGAGTTTAGCATTTAAATCGAACTGCCTAAAAGTATGCAACAGTTCGGCAGTCAGATGTTCGCAGCGTCTCTTTTTTGCACTGCTGCCTCCTAACAGCGCTCTCTGCGCTGTTAGCAATAACATTAATGTTAAAATTAACGTAAAGTATGTAAGAATAAACCAACAAGAGAAGTGCAAGTGCAAAATATTTTAAAGTGAAAAATAAATATAAAGTTAAACCAAAAAAAAACCCAAGTGCCTTTTTATTGGAGGATAAAGAAGGAAGGAAGAATTCGCCCCCCTACATTTTCAGTCTGCAAATATTTCTTTTGAATTTAGCATTTAAATCGAACTGCCTGAAAGTATAATAATAAAATTAACCAATGCTATGCAAATAAAATCAATGTTTCACAGAGAAAAAAATGAGCAGCAGTTGTAATTATAATTTGCTAACAATAGCAAAAGTACTTAATTGTCAGATTTGAATAGTTTTCGCAATTGAACTATTAGTTTTTATTTAATTAATTTATTCATTTATTAATTAATGAACCGTTTTGTTTTTGTGGCTTGTTTGGTTTTAAGCAAAGAAATAAGTAGCATGTAAAATATTATTATTAGCGACCAGCTAGTTACCCTAACTATTAGTATTTAGCGAGTATTTAGCTATGAACCATACACTCTATCCACTTTCTCAATCTATATTCACTTCTCGCTCTCTCCCTCTCTCTCTCATTCTCTCGTTCTCTCTTCCTATCTCTCTTTTTATGTTTGGCTGACGTCTCGCTTGGCAGCGCTTTAATGCAATCAAAACATTTATAAAGCTTTAGACGCGGCCCAAAAGACAAAAACCGGTGGTTGTTGTTTTAATTAGATTTTCAAGGCTGAGCCCAAAAGCAGGACGACTGTCTAAATTGCCACAGCTGTAAGGGGTTAACGTTAACGTTAACTCGTTCAGATCGCGAGCCAAAAAACACCCAACCACCGGTGTCACACGGTCACCCCAAGTAAATTATGTTAACAGCAGCATGCTGAGTATGAAATACACTTCTATAACCTAATATAGGGAATACAAGTAAAAAGTTTAAATATTTAAGTTTAAATATTTTTAGCTTATATTTAAAAAAAAAAGAAGTTAAATAATTGAAATAAAATTAAAATACGCAAATTTGTTGTGCTTAGATAAAGGTCATATAAATTCAAAACGGCATAGTTGATGTACACTTTGTGAGGGTATCAATAATACAGTAACTTGCCGCCTTTGGCAATCTCAGCACTGAAGTGTGCCTCCCGGACGCTGCAGGCGTCGCTGCTGGCGTCGACGCAGCCGCTTAAATTAATGAAGAAATAAAGACGCACGAGATTTACGCGCTTTAGGTGAGTTCACTGTTGTTCCTCAATGCGTACTGTAGGTGTATGCGTCTTGGGAGTGGGAGTGGGAGTGGGACTGGTACGTTACCTGGGGCAATGGGGTGGCATGGCGGAAATATGCACAATTCTCGAAGCTCGTGAAATGCCGCACAATGACTCCCAGGGGCACGATAAAAATCGAATTAATAAGAGTTCAACATAAATGAGCCCGGAAAATGTCAAGCGAATTCGTTCTAAGGGAAACCCTCGACATTAATACAAATACATAAATGTATGTATATAAATATAAATATAAATTCATAAATATTCATGTCTATATATCAAGTTGTAAATGTAAATGTATTTATAAATCCAAAATTAAATGAATTTTATCTTATTTTAATTGCCAGAGAGGTGGAGAGATGAAGAGAGAAACAGAGAGAAACAGAGAGCGTCTAATTAGGACAAATACAAATACGCTTACTGAAACCGAAGGGTTGCATTTGAAAAATGCTTTAAGTCTGCAATGTTTCCATTCGCCGACTAAAAGATTCTTGAATTCTGAAGTTCCATCTTAAAATTAGCTTCATTTGTTCTATAAAGAAAAGACGTCAAAGCTTTCAAGAAATATCTCAAAATGCTTATGAATATTGTAAACCAAAAGGTGAGCAGATTAAGATAATATTAAGGAAAGAATATTTTTTCCAACTATCATCAAATTATTTAAAAAAAAAAAACTTGATAAGAATATAGATATGTGCTTAGTCTGCATTCAGTCTAAAGGAACGCAAACCACATTATGATGCCTAGAAGGCATCGCCATCACGATCATCATCACCATTAGCGTAATGATGATTATCATTGTGCACAGTGATTTAAGGATAATTAATGCAATATGAGTGCGTGTGACACATCCGTATGTGGCTTGTGCCACAGGTGCTTAGACCAATAACGGGACTGCGTCACAAGCCATTTAAGCCAATGAACACAAATCACATACAAAATATATACACACAGGCACACACACACACACACACACACATAATGGACAGATGCACAGTGTGTTGCGTAGTTGTGTTAGTACATGATGACAAATGTGCTCGAAACCTCTTTGGTTGCTAGGGTGTTGGGCGCATTTTGTGTCAGCTGTAACTAAACATGCAACACAACAAATTAGCCATTTAACAACGAAAAAGTGAAACACACTGAGAGAGAGAGAGAAGATAGAGTTAAAGAGAGAGAGGGAGAGGGAGAGTGCGAGATAGAAACAGACAACTAATCGTGGATTATTGGCTCCTGCTCCTCTATATTAAAGATATTTTAACTTTGTTATTCAAAGCGAATCAGACTTGAGACATTATATCTGGTACTTCAACTCGAATTCTTCACTTACAATGCATAATTTCATGTTAGCATGGTATCTAATGGTATCTTAGTGGTCATGTGACTCAATGAAAACATTAAAACTGCCCAACATAATAAATTTATGTTTATTTGGCAGTTGCTGCTGTTTTTGTATGTTTGTGTGCGTAATTATTCAATTGAATTAATACCGCTTACGCCTTTGGGCCCGGTGCTCAGACTGCTGAAGCCGTAGACATGGACCGAATCATTGCCCAGCAGTCATATCCGTTTCCGTTTTCCGTTGAACGCACACACACCCCCACACATACTTGAGAAGGCGGTCATATGTGTGCAGTGTGTGCTGTGACGCTATCTTTGGGTCAGTTGTAATGTCAGAAATGCTTTCAACGAGGCTCGAGCAGTATCAGCTGCCGTTGCCACAGGCCTCAGGCCTCAGGCTCCACACACACACACACACACACACACACACACAAGGACAACAATTTGCAGAATGCCAAAATAGCAAAGGTCTAAGTGGGACTGGGGCTTGGGCAGGAGCAGCTGCAGCCAGGACTCTGGCATTAGGCCTTTGTCTCAACTTGGAAATTCTTTGCATAGTTTTGGCGTCCAGTTTTTTGTTTTCACTTAGTTTTTGTTTTGCGGCCAAATCCTGCTAAGCAAAATCCTTTTTGAATTTAACCAGCAACCAGTGCACAAATTTCATTTATTTTTTAATAAAGTTATATTTGTTGTTAGCATTAATCCTGTTTGTTCGTATATGTATGCCTGTGTGTGTGTGTGTTTGTGTGTGTGTTTGTGT
The DNA here is from genome assembly GCA_035042145.1 of Drosophila kokeensis. Taxonomy (NCBI): domain Eukaryota; kingdom Metazoa; phylum Arthropoda; class Insecta; order Diptera; family Drosophilidae; genus Drosophila; species Drosophila kokeensis. The sequence continues at coordinate 3,147,525 of JAWNLT010000256.1, forward strand.
TTGTGTTTGTCCATGTTCAACAATGGCCGCATCCGTTTCCGCTGGGCAGCTGGCTAAAAAATGTTTCAAATAGCTGCAAAACAAACGGAAACTGCAAATATAAATGTTTTCGGCCAAAAGTTTTTGTTTAGCCAGTTATGAGATATCCTGGTTGGATTTTTCGTATTCTACTCTCGATGAGTGAGTGGGAATGTGTGCGTGCTGTGCTCTCTTATCATTTCCGTCATAAATATCATTTCGTTTTATTTTTCTATTAAAAACTAGCCCCAAACAAAGCCAAATGGTAAATAATTCCGGACCGGGAAATACCAAAAGAAAAGCGGTAAGGTTTTTTTTGTGTTCACATTTTTGTTGTTCTTGTTTTAGATGCGTGTGTGCCATAAATCAAAAATGATGCAGGGGAAAAAAAATAAATCGTAAAAAGGATGGACCCTTGCGACTTAGGGCTGCTCTGTAGCTATTAAGCGAACTGGAAATCAGTAGAAGGAATATACATATATATATTTGTTAATATTAAGACAATTCGAACTTAAATACTTACTATAATAACTATATCCAATAAGTGGCCGAATTGCTGTTGTATCACAACTTTCGATGGGTTCATTCAATAAAATCACTTCAAATTATAATCTATGAAAAATGTCTCAAAGATTTCACGTTCTTTGCACCTTTGTCATTTGACACTCATTCACAAATATGTAATAGATATGCAACAAAAGTAAAAATAAATAATAAAAAAATAAAACCACGACACTACACAAACACCTTCAATATAGAGTATTTATACAGAGATGATGTGAAAATCATATGAAAATAACAAAAAGGGCGACTGTAAATGTCTATTTCAGTTGCCTCCACTAAATACCAAACCAATCCCAATGCAATCTGCCACGTGCTACGTGATCTCACACATACGCACACACATGGATAGATGCAAATGTGACAACATTAGAATTTTCAACAGTCGAAAAACTTGGCCCCAAGGCAAGACTAACCGATAACCGCAATTCTTTATCTTTGCTGCGGTTTTTTTTTTCTTTTTTTTTATGTAACTTACTTTTTTTTTGTCAGGGAGAGGGAGAGTGAGAGGGAGAGGGATGTGAGCTTTTGGTCTGTTCTCATCTTTGACTTCAGCGTACGTCGTTTGTCATTATTTAAATTCCTTTTGACAAGGCACGTGAAATCTTCTATGAAGTTGTCTCCAGACACATGTGAGCAGGATAAGCATATCAAGTATGTCTGCAGGGAGGTCAGGCAGGTTGAGGGATGCTCTATTTAGATATACATGTACATGTGCGTGACACTTTATCCTCTGCTCACTTTTCAGAGAGAGCTTTGCCCCAAACTTGTGCCAGTCAAATTAAATTAAATGGCAAACTCAACGGCTCAGTTTTTTTTTTTTTCTCTTTTTCCGCATGGTAGGAAAATTAATGGTTTCATATTTGACTAACAGCGGCTAATAGATATGATATGAGTAAGTTTAAGTTTAAAAATCGACTATTTATTGAAAATAGTCAAAACTCGCTTTAATGCTTTTATTTGTGATATTCTCAGTAAAAACATTCAACACTGTTGAAAATTGGCAGTGTAAATGATATCAAGTGGAAGGAGCTGTGCTGCTGCTCCATCGACAACTCAGATACTCGTTATGGCCATGTCTCATTTAACATGCTGGCAAGAAAAGTTGTAACATAAAAAAGATAAGACCATTCCGCTGCTCGCTGGTAGCTGATAGCCACCACTGCTCTTCTTTGCATCCCCCCCATCCACAACCATTTTGGTCATGAATATGCAACAATAAAATGTGACAGCAGGAAAAAATTAAATATGACACTTATCTGGCGCACAAACAAACTTCAAACACATTACACAAGCGCTGGCGACGACTTCAAAATGAGGACACTGGCACAGGGGTTGAGTTGATGGTTGGTCCTGGTCCTCTTCGTGTTCCCGATCCTGGTCGTGTTCCTTTAACTGCCACTCATGCTGATGCTGGTGCTGGGTCTGCTGTTAACTGCCGCAGACAATGCCAGGTATCATGAGCGCAATCAGCGGCCCCAGAACATTGTGAATTGCTGTCATTAAAATGTTGACAAAGGCGCAAAAGGTGTAAAAACCACAGTGCGACAAGACAGATCCCGAAACCCTTACCCAAGTCCACAACCACACCCCCATCCAACGCCCAACCACCAAAATAATCCGCCAGCCAAGCGGCCACGTAACGAGTTTTCTTAATGTGCCGGCCACAAATGTGGCTGAATGGCCTGATAACACAAGTATATATTCTATATTACTGTAAATGTTCAAAACTGTCGACATGCTTCAGTTGCAACCGTAACAAAGCATGCGTGCAACTTGCAAGTATGCAAAAAATTTAAAAAACAAAACTTTGTCAGCCGGTCGAATACGTAACACTCTAATGTTAGTGTTATCTATATCAACAACTTTGGTAGATATATCCTTAAGATATTTAGGCGAATTGCCAGGAAATGCATTAGTCGATTTTGGAGCGGAGTTGCACACAGTCTATTTCTAAAATTAACTGACAACTTTTAAATTCAATTGCAAACAAGTAAGAATGCTGTGGTCGAGTGAGATCGGCTACGATATATCCTAAGTCCAGTTGCTAAATATATTCTAGTTTTATTGGCAATTTCCCTTTAAAAAGTCTGAGGTGAGAAGATCTTTTTCACACAAACGCTCGCTTATTTATACATATTTATAGAAATGAGATCAATATGAGAATCTACTTTCGACTATAACTTCGACTTCGGTGATTCTTATACGATCTTGATGAAATTTGGACAGTTGATTGATAATATTATTTAGAACATTCTGTCTTTAAAATTGTAGCATTTATTGCTTTGGTAAATCGAAATCAAACGTGATCTGCGCCGGTTATACGAATACCTGTATATTCCAAACTTGAAGTCTCTAGCTAGTGTTCATACAGACAGGCGGAAATGGCTAAATCGGCTGTTGATTTTGATCAAGAATATATATTTATATACCTTATGGGGTCGGAGATGCGTCCTTCTGCCTATTTCATACATTTTGCACAAAGCCTTTAAATAATTTTTACCCATTTTCAATGGTTTCTTAAACTATGCAACTAAACGTATGTATGCCACGACCATTCTTGGGCAAAGTCTCCAAGTGAGCGCAATGGAAACAGGGTATTATGCAGTCGGACGATTTCGGCACAATACTCTTTCTAGTTTATTCACTGATCACACAGTAGTTAGCCAGGTAACAGATGCCCGTGGAAGCGTTTTCTTTGCCTTTAAGACACATACAGATGCATCGACGTTGGTTGTTTATCTTGTTGTTTTTGTGTCATAGCACGGTTACAATTTGTGGTCAGCCTTCAATTGCAGTTAAATAGGTAGATGTGAACCAAGACCAGGATCAGGATCTGGACGAGGACCAGGTGGATGGTTTCAAGTGCAAGTGTGACCCTTGAAAGTGCCAATCAAGCGGCTGGGTCTACATGCGTAATTTGCACACAAAGTGGTCGACGTCTCCACACCTACTTCCCCCTCCGCATCGCTGCCCGCAGTCAGAGCATGCCACTGTCGTCCCAGTCTGAACCGTTCCGTCTCTGGGTCCATCAAGCGATTCGGCCGCAGTGTGGTAATTAAATTTCGCAGTTGGACAACAGCCCGGCAAAGTGTGAAAATCATAAAAAGCAACGTGCATACGCCGTGAGGTCCCAAAAATGTTAAACAATTCACACGACGAGGCTAATTAAGCGCTCGTTTTGCACTTGAGACCCACAAGAGGGTGTTTCAAGTGGCTGTGCGTGTGTGTGAATGTGTGTGTGTGTGTGTGTGTGTGCGAGTGGGTGTGATTTTCATATTTTGATAAATTTTATGACGTGCAGCAGTCCGGCCAAGCAGACCGACCCAAACCATAAACATTTGAGGCAGCATCGCATTAAGCCAACAGGAAATTAACTTAATAATTAGTGGGAGCGGCATGTGTGTGTGTGTTGTCTGTGTGTGTAAGTGTGTGTGCCTGTAGGTGTGTGTGTGAAACTGTGTGTGCTCAGCTCACATGGAAACCCAAGCAATCAAAAACGGATTTTAAATTCTGAGTAAACTACTTGGCAGCTAAGTGCCACCAAATTATCAACAATTTGTGAAAGCACATTTTTTGGCCAATAAATAATCACTTTTCGATAAGGTTTGGTATATCACTTATGTATTTTTTAAATCAATTTATATTACGCTAATTGACAAAAAAAAAAAAAAAAAAATTTTGAATGCAAAAATCCATTTCCTTGAAATTGGCTAAGATTTTCTGTGGGAAGTGGTAGTACCACCTGATAATAATATGATAATGATAATGAAATACTTGTTAGTGGGCTTATGGTAATTAAATCTTATAGATAATATTTCTCAATAATTCACGATTTACATTGAAGGAGACTTAGTTGTTTGCCTCCTCGCAATCCTTGAATGTAAACTCAATTTCCATGTTTTAAAACCGTTTAGCACCAAAAACATTTTTGGGTGTCTCAAATAGTATTTGACAATGAGAATTAGAACACAATTTTAATGGAGTGACTTAAAAAAATATTTCAGGTAATATCCTTAAAATACTAGTTGCCTAAAAGTCCTAAAGGAATGCTGTGTGTAACTAAGTATATTAAATAATTAAAATTTAAGGTGTTTGTTTGGTTGTTGGCCTGGGTTGCAACTACTTATTATCTAATCATTCGCTCATTTAACACCCATGCACACACACACACATACACACACGCACACACACATTAACCCTACCAGAACAGAGTTTTGACCGGAACATGTACAAGTATGTGGCATGTATGAATGTATTTAGTTACACATGTATATTTAAAATTAATGACATCATAAATTAGCCTTAATTATTATAATGAGCCCACAGCCATTAATGAGACAGCCCCACACACCTAGCCTGCCGCATACTGCCTGCTGCTTTCTGCTTAAAGCTTAGACAATTCAACTTAAAATATATTAATTTATGGCCATGTGTAAGGGCCAATTAGTGCGAGGCAAACGTCGCGTTTTCTAGTGGGCGCGAAAATCGCGCAATTAAATGCACCTGATGACAAGCACAGGACACAAGGCACGAGAAGGGTGGGCATAACAGGACTTCAGTTCACACACACACACACACACACATAGACTCTAATGCAGGCACACATTAATCACACACACACACACACACACACATACAGCAACACGCAGCTTATAGATTTGTTTATGGCATTTGGCTGTCTATTAAGGGTTGAATTGCAGTCCCTGTCTCAAAGGATCTAAGCATAGATGAATGGTTATGCGTACCAAATTCCAAAAAAAAAATATATATATAGTAACAATAATAACGCTTCAATTTATGATTAATGTTGTCAATATACGAAACCATATTTTATATTCCTTTTTCACGAATTGAAAGAAGACGACAAAAAACAGGTTTTAACGTTTTAAAGAATTTTAAAGCTTACTGCATATTCAATTACCGACTATTTAGTTACAACTCACATACATATGTATATCACTATTTTTATATTGAGCAGTTTAAGCTATATTATATTTCGGATCATCTTCAAGAAAAGATGATTAACGATTTCTCGCTATCATTGCCCAGAACATTTTATTTTCAGAATGCGAATTAGTTTTTTCATTGCATACTAGAATTACAGCTCCGATATATGAAGATATCGGATAGTCATCGCTGATAGTCTTTCATTTCTCTCTAACACGCTCCCACACATTTTCTCCCTCTGATATTTCCCTATTTCACACACTTCTTTCTCTTTTCCACTCGATCAGTCCCTACTTCTTTTCTCTCTCTATCTCACATACATATTTTTTTCGCTTTCTCAGACCTTTTCACATACTTTTTCTTCTATATATATTTCTTTCCCTCTCTCTCTCTCTCTCTCTCTCTCTCTCTCTCTTTCTGTATCTCTGACTGTCTTATACACTGTTACAAGAATATTTGCTGGCCAAGTGCACCTCCATAAATTCTCATGCAAATCAGTCTAATCGGCAATTTAATCGGCTGACAAACATTGGGAAAGTTGACAGCAAATAAATTACGAGGGTCAACGAGAAAAGTAAATACGCAGCTAAAAAGGCAATAAATTCAATTTACATCAAATTCGGTAAACTCCAAATATAAGATAATTTCAAAAAAGAAAAAAAAAAATACAAAATATAATATAAATAAATAAATACCGGCGAAAACGGCAAGCGACAAGAAATTGTTTTCATTCGGATTTGGGAGTCGGTCTGAACAGGCTGTTCCGGCTGTTTAAGGGGCGGTTCAATATTAAGTAAACAAACAAGCAAACAACAATGAAACCAAGCAAACAACCAGACAGCCAAACAAACACAAGGAACAGGCACAGGCACAGGCTCAAAACAAAACAAAACGACAAGCAGAAGCAAAAGCAACAAACACAGCACACAGAGAGGCATACAGGCCATGGTCATGGCCAGCATTCGGATGCGGAATAAGGACCCCGGCCTAGAATAAGCTAGTAGTCGTACCAGAGCCAGCGCCACGTGAAAATGAAATTTTAATTTTAATTTTTCTTTCGCTTTCCTTTTTTTCCTTTTCTTTACACATTTTATTTACTTTTTTTTTCTTTTTTTTTTTGAAGCTGCTGGCCAAGAAGCGAACTCACCCAAGCTGCTTCAGATAGGAACGTGGGAATCACTGTGGCACGTTGGGTCGGGGGGAAGGGGAGTAAAGTTGAGTGGAGTGGATTACGGTGGCTGTTAGCCGAGTGGCGATTATGCACGGTAAATCATTTCGACATTTTCCCGTTCATAAGCACGTAATTTGACTTGATTTTTTAGCCAGCGACTGTCGACCATTTACTTTATTGACTCTTGCCTCAAGTTGCGGCCAAGATGTTGAACGCCGATGGCATTGGCATTGCCCCGGGCTGGAGACTAAAAGAGGGGATGGGCAAGGTGTTAGGGGAGTCACGGCACGCCCACGACTCCGCACATAATTGCGGTTAATTAATGCGTGATTTTTCCCGACATTTTTTTGTACTTTCCTTTTTTTGATTATTTTTTTTTTCTACTTTTGAGGGGAGTTTTTTGTTCAACTGTGCGGTAAAAATTGGAAAGCCTCTTGCGCTACATATTTTGAAGGCATTTCAATTTCACAGAAGCTATCAATGTATTCCCAATGCAAGTTATTAAATGGAAATTTTAAGATATTCTCAAAAATATTTAATATATTAATAATTTGAGAGAAGGAGAGTCCACCTCAGATTTTGTACTGTGTTCCTAACTGGTTTGAAACACTAACTGATTGCGAGGTGTTCGATTAAGCTGCTGGCCTACTCTGAGAGTGCAACTTGCAAATCTAATAAGTATTTGCATTTGAAATTGAATGCACCCTGCCTTGTAACTTGTTGTGTCTCTGTGTGAGGCTTCTGCCTTTTTGCCACATTTTTTTGCTTTTCACATGCACATTTCCAAATTGATTATTAATGATGGTCGGCATTTGGCGGCGTTTGGCCTCATTGAAACACACTCGAATTATGAAAATGCGTTAAAAAGGCGGAAAAAGAGCGCAAAGAAATTAATTATGGAAATTACTTGGCCGGTCTGTACCAAAAGGACCAAACAACCAGCTCTCACTCTGCTCAAAGACTAAGCAGCTTGTGGTTTGATTTATCTAAAAAATTTCTTTTCGTTATTTTCTTTTTTTGGTTATTTTTTCTTTTTTTTTTGTTCATTCTTCTCTCAAGTGAATGGCAGGACACTTGGCTATTATTATTATTCCTCCTTGCCGGCTGACACTTGGCAAATAACAATTTATTTTCATTAATTTGTGCTTTAACCCCTTGACGTTGGCTTCATTAAAAATGCGCTCTGCATGAGCCACATAAAAATTAGGCGGCGCGGCAAGTTGATTGCCATTAACATTTTAACCCTTTTGATGGCCATTTAGGGGGTGGGTCGAGAGGAGAACTTTCGCGTTTCCTTGTAATTATTGCAATCTGTTCGATTTTGGGACACTCTGCAATACGCCGCAACATGTCCACCACTCTGCCACCGAAACACTTTCCACATAAGCCAAGCTGCAACCAGCGACCATTTTGCAATTTAAAAATGCAAATTAATTGCCACATGGCCCATGACAGAACGAGGACTTTGTCTAAAAGTGTTATGGCATTATGTCTTGGCCATTAAAGTAAATTGTAATTGGCGTTTGCTAACCATGTCACTTTCAGGGCTGCACTGCACGCGCTATAATCCCAAAACCATTTTCAGAGCTTCAACCTTTGCATAATATTTAAATAAGTTTTGTGGCGATCTGTTTGGTTAGTTGCTTGGTTATTATGTTTGCTCGGATAGCATTGCAACTGAATCCATATGAGAGGAGACGATTTCCAAGCTTCATATTGATCATACAAATCCTGATTTGAGCAGCCCGCTAAAAGCTAGACAACTAACGATTGATAATTGCTTTGCAACCCTAGGAACAAAATGTTCTGCGAAATTTAACAAATGTCTGGGGTTGGTGCGGTATGCTGGTGGTGGTGGCAACGGCAGTGGGGCACGGTGGGCTGAGGCGCCCTGCCTTATTTTCGTTGTATATATATATGTACTTTTTTTTGCCAATATTAAAAGTCATAATTCAATTTTATTGCAGAATGGTTCAGGTGCCTTAATCATTTCTAATATCCTGGCTGGCTTCCCAGGACGCCTATTTGATGTTGACTGCATTGTGTCTGACTCCAAGGCAGATTCTCGAGTCTGGAGTCGACTTCTGCTACTTTTACTCTTCATGGACTTCCGTTCGCTCATAAATACTAATTTCACAGGCAATAAAGGCGAAACATTTGCCAGGACTCACGTACTTCTGCCATTTTGATCGCTGCCAGACATTTAAGAGATAGCCAAACTGTGAGATATCTCCGACGACTGGCAATTTCTAATGGATTACAATGCGATTGCCAAAACACAAATGTACCCCCACCCCCTCCCCTCCCCCCCCTCGTCCATTCCCTTACAAAGCGGCCTTTACTCCTTCGAAGAGAATGAGATTGAATTGTGAAATTATTAGTCAAACACGAAAATAGTTGCAGGTTACTTATTAACGGGTTTTTTTTTGTAAACCCATCTCCATACCCATTCCCATTCCCACACTAGACACAAGCTGCGGCCATTACCCACATCAGTTGCAGTCAGTTCAAAGGCGATAGCCTCAAGTGCCTCAGCGTCACAAACCACAAAATAGCCAATGGTCAGCCAGAGAGTCAGAGAGCTAAACAGACAACAATAATTGACTCAACGAATTGCGTATGCTCCTTAACGGATTTATCCTTGCAACTGAAATGAAAATGTATGCAACATATTTGTTTACAAATTAAGCAAAAAATGAACGGGGATATCTTGGACACGTTAAGACGAACGGAGTCAAATTGCCGATATCTAAAAGCTATGCTAAATAAAGCTAGATGATATAATAGCAGTCATAACACTCACAACTCACTCTCTGTTAACTAATGCTAATCGAGAAAATATAGAGACATATTGTGATCGGAGAAGTCGCCTTCAAAGATGGGCAGTAGCCAAGCCAAGCATACAGCTAATATGCCGTAATTGCCAATGTATCAAAGCCTTTCATTTAGGGTTAAAGCAAAAGCCTTTGGGGTGAGTGTGTGACGACTGCCTGTATCTGACTGACTCTTGTTTTTGTTTGTGTGTGTATGTGTGTGTGTGTGTGTGTGTGTGTGTGAGTGGTTATGCATAACGGTTCATTGCCTGGTTGTCAGCCAAGCAACCAACTCCGTCTAATCACTGTCAAATGCAGGCGTCGCTTACGCATTCAAAGCGAAACAAAAGCCCAACCTCGATGTCGGGACTGTGGCAGAGGGAGGGGCAAGGACTCAAGACAATGGTCCTGGACAATGCAGTCAAAGCAGGAAAAGAGGGTGGGTGGCAGGGTAGGGGACGGGGACGCTTGGGTGCTGGCTTGCTTGTTAATTCGATTAATTACAACAATCAGCGGCATATTTCATGTACAGCGGCGTTAGATGTTGTTGGTTCGGAGGATGGCATTCTGTGTGTTGTGTGTGTGTTGGGGCGTGGCACATTGGCCGGTTGGGAGAGGCTGAACGAATTGCCCAATGCTAATGCCTTTGTTTTTGTGTGCGTGTGTGTGTGTGTGTGGGTGGGTGGCAAACAATCGAAGCATAATGACAATGATAGATTTACCAATATCTGTCATGTTTATTAGCGAAAACAAAAGGACCACAAAACGCACACACAAACATCGACAACAACACTAATACAATATAGTCGAACATAATTGGATATAACATTTATACGCAATCATCGACAGATTGCAAAACGATTAAGCAACCCTCGTGTGAGCATCATACAAGAAAAATGAACTAGAAGAAATCGAAAAGAAAAGGAAAAGTAAATCTAATCAGGCAAAGACAGCTAACAGTGCCACACAGCCACACAGTGCCACACAGCCACACAGTGCCACAAATGGGGCAGGGATACGCACACACACACACACACACACACACACGTACAGCTGGGCAATGCGGGCTTCACATGCTTTTTTCGAAACGATCTGAAACTGAAACAGAAACAGAAACAATCAACTTAATTTGCCGCCCGCTGAAAGCCCTGTGGCAGATAAATTAAGTCATTAGTTGGAGCTGCCACTTTGCTGGGCTGTGGGCGCTGCCGGTTGAGCGGGTGGCGGTGGCGGTGGGGGCTGGGGAGGGCGAAAGTTTTGCCCCGCCAAAGTGGAAAATAAATTGGCGAACGTTTGTTTTGAGATTAACCGCGATTAGAGACTGTGAGGCGAGTGGAAGTGGAGTGAATCGTAGCAAATGTTGCCATTATTTGATAAGCTCAAACATAGACACAAACGGCCACGTTTCACCCAAACACACACACCATCCACCACCCACCATCCAGCACCCAGCACCCCCAGTCCTCATCCAGTTTCGCCATGCGCTTCTTGCCGCCCTACAACTACCCCCACCCCTACCCCTACCCTTTGCCGTCATGTGTTTGTGTAAACAAATGGCAAATGCGAGAATAATCGTAGGAGATTAAAAAGTTTCATGCGCCCGCACAGCACAACAAGATCGAGAGGGGGGCGAGGGTGAGGCAGATAGAAGAGGATTGGCTGACGAGAGACAAATGAGTAGCGCACGTGAAGAGCCTTCCTCGCAGCTCCCTCCCTCCCTCCCTCTCTCGTACTGTATCTCTCTAGCATTCCCCTGTCCAAGTCAAGTTTTTGGTCTGCTAATTTATGGCGTGCATACAAATTGGCTTTGAGCTTGTGGAAGGGGACAAAGCAGTCAAAGCCTTTGACTAACTAGCCCAACTAACTGCTAACTAAGAATTGAGTCATGTTGAACCCTTAAGGCATCTTGAGCTTTTTGAATCGCAATTCGATTTTAGATATTGTTAATTAATGAGTTTCGAAGCATTTGCGCTTAATTTTCGGAAAGCCACTTTTCGAATGGTGCAATTTAACCACATATTTGAGTATTAACCTAACATTTTCATTATCATAATACAGTGCTGTATGAGGATTAGGATAAGCAACTCAAGCAGACGTCATCTGATAGGAGTGCCAGTTACTAACAACAATGATAAAATACTGATTATTTTTATTTTGAAAACAAATCATATTAAAACGATTGAAAAGTTTTTTCAAAATTTATTGACTAATTTTAGAAAATCGCGCTGAAAAAAGGCATATTTTCCATTTTTCAGCAGTATATTTTTTGCTAATATAAAATATTTCTAAAAAGTAGAAATGCAAAAATGATTTAAATAAAAATTCAAAAATTGCTCTGTTAATCTACTAGAGAGAGAATCACCGCAAAATTGAGTTTTTTGTTTTGCAAATTCTATTATATGCATTTTTGAGAAACTATCGAAAATATTTCTATATATGTGAAAGCCTAAAATTCCAATGCTTAATAATAATATAAGTAACGAAGAAAAAGTAACAAAATATAAAAAACAAAAATATAAAATTTAAACAGATTTTTTTTTAAATTTAACCCGGATTTAAGAAAAATCACTCCAGGCTTTCAGAAAAAAAATCAAACTTAATATCTTGACAAAAATTGATCGGATCTAAGGTGATGAATCCTTATAAATTCAAATCAGCAATTCTGATCCGTAAAAGTATATAAAAGTCTATATCGAAAATTCCACCCTATTGAGCTAAGGGCCCCAGCAGGCATTAAGCTAGATTGTTTAGCTGTACATAAAACTAAAATATTAATAACAAACTTTATTAAACCGAAATTTGTATGTAAATCTTAACTATGAAAATTATGGAATATTTGATATTTGATAGCGTCGACAAATGTGGAGATGTGGCAGATAACTTGCCAGCTTCAAGATTAGTAAATTCTTTTTCAGTTTTAGCACTTCAATATCATATAGCTTCAATACAAATAATAATTAGTTTGCAGTTTGAAGAGGTGTGCTAAGGGTAGTTCCAAATTCTTATATATTTGTTTCAAAAGTATTTTTATTATTCATGCTAATCATCTCTCTTATTATTATGCCCATTGAAGAATATTTGAGTTTATGAATAGAAGCGGGCTTCATAGAAGAGTTTAAAAAATGAATTTATAGCTATAACTGATTGCAGTACATTCAACGGAATATGGTCTGTAACCGAATAATACTCCTTTAAAGATATAACTAAACTCAAATTACATAAATGCTTATTTAAATTGCCTGCTATTATTAGGAATTTGTAAATGGTTAGTTATCATATATTAATGATAGGTAAAATGCAAAAAGGACTGTTACATTTAGTGGCTTTGTTGCATGCAACGATCAAAAGTTTTAATTAAATCATGGAAATTACTACACTAAATATGGGGAAATGCATGAATAGAATTACAACTGCAACACCAACAGCGACGTCTGACAAGTGAGCAAGATAAAACGTATGAAATTGGTTGGGAACGCAGGGGAGTATGAGGTTGAGTATGCCCCAAACTCTATTCGGATACAACCCCGTTTGCTAAGTTTGTCTGCATCAGATAGCACAAAAACGCAACAAAAGCGCAACTTCAACAAGAACAACAACTATTAAGTTTGTGTTGGCAACGCCTACCACAGCGTCAACAGACATACATAACATAACATTATTTAACATAACGCTGGTATGTTAAATTTAACATAGCACTTGCCTCATATTCCTTCTTTGGCGCCTGCCCAACTGCTGCCTGCCTGCCTGCTTTTTTATGTGTTTGTGTGTTTATGTGTTTATGTGTGCCGTGCTGGTGGTGTTTGTGGTGGCATTTGAAGCAACTTACAAGCAATAACGAAAAAGTGGGCGTTCACATTTTGCACGCAGTGCTCTCGCTAACCGCGCGCTCTCCTTTAAGACGTTGACGACAACGCCAACGACAACAACGGATATACATTTAACATTTGGCCACACCTACGCCCTCGGGCCCAAAGCACGCCCCACTCTCTAGACGCCCCCAGCCATCAAGCAGCTTTGGCTCTGACTCTGACTCTGGTCCGTCTTTAGTTATGTGCATCACTTGACATGTGGGTCAGATTTGTGTTGTCGTTGTTGTTGGTGATGGGGTTGGTCGTCCTTTGATTGTGGCTGGGGTCGAGGGGGGGTCTCTGCCTTTGATTGGCCCTGGCGTGAGTCGTGCGATGCGCAACTAAAGTAGCTTTACATTATGTATCTGCATCTGTGTGTGCATTTACTCAAAACACACATTCAATTCCAATTTTAAACCCTACCCGAAACTTGAAGCTACTTCTAACTAATGTACTTCGGTAAGTATTCCCGGTGCTCTGTAACTTTATAAATATGGAATGCTAACGGTATCGCCGATTGTTCCCATCTCGACCAAAATCTTAAACTTCATTTTTCTCAATTTTAAAAAACTTAATTTGTACTTTTTTTTAGTTTTCAGTTCGTTTGCGACAATTCAACTATTTAGGTTAATATTTGTACTGCTGGCGAATGTTTTCTCATTCTCTTTCTTCACAATGTCTTCCAATAGCAATCGTATATTCCAAATCTTCTGACTTAAAGGCCAACGGAAATCTTCTGCAAAATATCATTTATATTTTTTAAATTCCTTGTTTTTTGTTGTCATTCGGACAAACGGTCTTCTCTTAAGTATATAAACATGTACGTTGAAATTTGTAAATATTTTCGAAATCTTTACTCCTGTCACACTAAATGTTTCTCAAAAATAAGAGTTTCCTGATTCAATGCTTTCAGAAGAATGATTTCATAGGCTTTCAAAATTCGAATGTGTGATCGATATTCAAGTATTATAAATTAGAAAAATTTTACTGTTAATATTGCAGCCAGTTTAAAAAAAAAGTTCAAAAGTCTTCATACAACAAGTTATGGTTTGAAAATTGGAGAAAATCAGATGAACGAAACGGTGCAAATTAAAACCTGGGATCAAGGGATAACTAACACTAAATCGTACAGCTGGCAAAACTTGAATGTTCAAGCTTCAAAATATTAAAATAACTAGTAATAATTAAAGTGTTGAAACTTTGGCTCTCCGAAGAATACATACGCTTGCAGACCGGGCTGAATGGGCTGAAATTTAAATGTTAGTCCGCAGTTCAAAATATTATCATAAATATTTTTCGATTTCATAACTGATATTGAACTCAAGGCGCATCATCGCAGATTGAGTGGTCTAAGACAGAAAAAGATTTGTATTTTATACATATTTTGTATATTGTGTTCAGAAAGTAAATTTATACGATTTATCGTTATAATTTGAAAAGAAGTTTCACGATTTCACTTGCGAACGATTTGATAATAATAAAATCAAAATCTAGAAGGGAATCCAAATTGCTTGCTCCAAACTCGAACGACTTAGTGGCTCTCTGCACACACGATTCGTTAAGTTTGTAGAACGGTTATTGTTTCGCAGCTGATCGGTCATGCAGGTGGACTAATTACTCAAACAATTTGAGCAAGAGTAATGCGAGAGAGTTGAAAGCGGAACGGGTGTGTGGGGAAAGCAACTTTGAGTTTTGACGACATTCCCGCTTTGAAGTTGTTCGCATTACAAAGGAAATGGCGAAGCCTGAAAGCTTAGACAAATTTCTATCTCATGCATATTTTGTTGCTCTTGAGCTTGATATTGTTATTGTTGTTGTTGTTGTTGTTGTTGTTGCCATAGTCAAAGCAAAAGCTGAGCTGAGTTATGCTGAGTATTTGCGTAATTAAAACATGAAAAGAGTTGTGCGCAAACTCATTTAATTAAGCATGCGGCGGCAGCGCGGAATTTGTCAAGTGTTTTTTTGCGAATGACTCCTTCACTGCTTCGCCGGTGGTTGAGGGTTAAGGGTGGTGTTCGTGTTCGTGTTCGTGTTCATGTTGGTGTTGGTATTGGTATTGGTGTTGGTGGGGTGCTGTGTTGTAGGCTGGCTTGAGGGTTGTGGCATTCAGTAGCAGCATCACAATAATCATAATAATTATGAATTTAATTGCTTGAACAATGCTTTTGTTTATTTTAAATTAAAACGACGGACACTTGACACTGTTGTTGTTGTTGTTGTTATTGTTGTTGTTTGTCGGTATTCTCATTTATAGAGGGTTCACTTTAAGAGTGTGAGTGGTGCCTGAGTGTGAGGTTGGAGTGTGAGCTTGAGCACGAGTTGCTGCCAATTGCCACAGAGCTGCAATCTCGTTCAGCATCAGCCGTTTGCTCAGTGCTTGACTTGCTGCTTACTTGGGATACAAATCTTCCAGCAATGACAACTTATTTTCTCGATTTGCACTTTTTCTGGCTCTAGATTTCAATATGCCCAAACATCAATGTATCTAGAGCAATATGAGTTAAGGTATGCAACATAAATGTGCCTGTCATCAAAGTAAGAATCATGATTTACAAAAGTTTACAAGTAAACAAAAAAATACTTTCCTAACAAATAGCAAGAGTTTGGTTAAATGAATCTGAATCTTGAAAAACACATATTAGCTAGAAGGTCAAAGTACAACATAAATATTTTAGAATTGGGAAACCAATTTTTAAACATTTAAAATGTTGATTAGCGTAAGGAGAAATCTTTCGAATAGGGAGTGGCCTTTTATATAGAGAATTTCTATGTTTTTTTTTTTATTATACATTTCATTCACATTTTTGGTGAGCACATCATTTACAACATTTTTGTGATTGACAGAGAGTAAATGAGTCAATGCCCGGGATGGAAGGCGTACCAAATTGAAACATTATTTTTATAGATTCCGATGGAGCGGCGACATGACGGAGCCGTAAACAAAAGGACGATGAGAACAACGCTCCGTATTCGCCACGTATATTTGCTGATAAGCGGCAAACGGCACAAAAGACATTTTCATAAGCATTATACTGATTATGACACCCAATGTCGAAAACAATGGCAACTCCCCCTCATCCTATCCATCCCAGATACACCAGTCCCCTTGGCCATAGGATACCAAATTTTTGTGCTGGCCCAACCACCAGCAGCCACGGCAGCCACAGCAACCACAGCAGCCGCATCCACAATAAAACAAAAGTGCTGATAAGCAGCCTAAAACTATGCAACGTCAAACTTATGCCTCTGATAGCAGGGGGCTGGGGTGGGTAGTGCAATCTCCCCAGGGGCAGGGCAGGGTATGTCTCACATATGAACGCGTCGCACAAATCGAAATCTATAAATGACTTTTATTGTTATGGCCTGCAGCGGCGACGCCAAGTCCTTGTGCCTCTACTCACATCGAAGACAAACCAATAAGACGCCAAAACTTTTCATGAGTACGCACACACACACCCATATAATGTGTGTGTATGTGTGTGTATATTGTCATATATATATGTTGGATATATTGAAAAGATCGCTTATCTGAAAGTTTTTGCGGTCGTTGTAGTTGCGCGCATCCGCTGCCGCAGACAAAAGCACCACAGCAACAACAAAAAGGACGCGTGTTCCCTTTAAAGTTTCATTAATCAAGTGGCAAGCGGCAAGCGGCAAGCGGCAAGCGACGGCAATTGCAGGCAACTTGGGGTGGGGCACAAACCGTTTTATTATTTCAATTGCAGCCAGCTCCAAAATATGAAGCATCATTTATCAGCGAACCCCCCGGGCTAACACAACCTCCTCCTCCCAATGTCTGTGCTGTGCGTCTGCCTGTGGATTTGAAATTGGCAACAACAATGCCGTGATTAATGGCTGTCAAAGCGAAAGAGTCAACAAATGTCAAGCACGAGCATGCAAAGCAAAATGCCAATTGACAGCGCTGGCATCAGCAAATGGCCAACAATAAATAACAATTGCAATAAGAACAATATCAAAACCAGCTGCACATTTAGCGGCCTAGAGCAGGCAATGTAGCCAAATTCAGGCCCAGCTAATAGCCATGGGGAAGAACAGGCTTAGGATACTCACCGGCCTATTGACAGGACACTGTAGACTGAGTAGTCTGAGAACCAGGTTGGGCATTTATAGTAGCGATGTATGCTGGAAAAGATGGAGCATCCTAGGGAAGCATGTCATCAGGCCCAAGGACTTAGAAACCCTCAACCCAACAAAGATTTTGGCAGTTGTGCAGGAGCTGGACTTGGTGGAAGAGCTGTAGACTCAGAAGGGGGGTACAATAGACCTTATGGTTGGTTCCCCAATTATAATAAAAATAATAAGCAGTTACTTTTAATGCGAACTCAGATCGAATTTTATATAGCTCCACTATAAACATTTCTTACATTCCTGAGTGTCCCAATATCCAACATTCGCAAAAAATGTTGCGAATTTTAATGATTTTGTTTTAAAATACAATTATAGTTAAATAAATATTTTACTGCTGAAAGCAAAATGAACAACTTGTTTTAATAAAAATAGTTTTTAAATCAAGTGATAATTTGATTGAATCTATGAAAAAATATAGAAATTTCGTCTCGAAATTCAATTGTACTGAAACCCAACCAATGCAAATTCAACTGTTTTCAATGTTTGTTAATTACATTTATTTTTATTTTTGTTTTGGTTTTCTTTTTTAAAACTTGTGTTTTGTTTTTGTTTATTTTTTTTTTGTATGTGTATTTTTTTTTGTGTGTGTGTTTTTTTTTTTTTGTATTTTGTCAGTTTTGATTTCTTTGTTCTGCATTATTCTAAAATTAAACGCAACGCGGCGTGCATTTTTTTTCCTTTCAATACGTTCCTATATCATTGTGTGTGTAACTTAAATTTTAGATACTTTTGATTCTTGACGTTGCGCTTTCCAAAAAAAAAATCGTCGCTTATGCATTTTACATTTATTTAACATGTAGGTAGTATTGTGTATATATAAGTATTTAATGCATAGTTATTGAATAAGTTTTTTTTTTTGTTTTTGTTGTTTCTTTTTTTTTGCTTTTCGCTTTTTGCTTTTTGCTTATACACACTTTGGTTATTCTTTTCACTGCTTTTGCATTTCGCTTACGGCTTACAAATTGTGTTAATTATTTTGGATATATTTATTTTGTTGTTATTAATACGTAAATATTTTTGCTAGTTTACGTTTTTGTTTTTTGTTTTTCGTTTTTTTTTCTTCAGATTTCTCATTTGTAATTTAACACTTAGTTTTCAAGTATTTATAGATTATATGGAATCGCATGAGTTGCTGACAATTAAATATGCATGTTGAATAATAATAATAATAAAAATAAAAAAAAAAATTGATTTATATCATATTAATAAATACATTTATATTGTAACTAGTTTTGTTTGCGTTTGTTTCGTTTTGCGGTTTTCTCATTCATATATTTTGTTAGTTTATACACATATTTATTTAATATTGATTTTCTTTTAATCTTTACACTTGCATAGTTTTGCCTTTATTTAATATACTTATTCCAAGGCTTCTTTAACATTAACTTCTGTATATTTATATTTATATTTATATTTATATTTATATTTTGTATTTAGCATATTTTTTCATTAGGTAAAAAAAAAAAATGTCGATTTTGCAATCTTTTAGCCTCGCACTAACTAAACTTAAATAATAATCAACAATGTGGCTCTAATAGACTTCAAAATGAACGCGAAAAATAAGTTGCAGTACACATATAGAAAATAGAAATATTTCAAATATTTACACATTACATAGAAAGCCAATTTCTCAGCTTATTTTACATCTGGCGGCCTTTATTTCGAAATGGAGCTCAAAACCAAACAAAAATACATAAATATAATAAAAAGTAAAAAATATAAAATATAAAAAAATAAAAAAAAAAATGGTCGGTGGGGATGTTCAACAAATTGCTTTCAATTTGAACAGCCAAACTTATCTATAACGAACTCGAAACAACTCTTAAAAGATTTTTTTTTATTTTTTTTTTTTGTTTTTTTTTGAGAATCGACTGAGTAATTTGATTCAGAGCTTATTTTTTTTTTTGGAAACAAAAAGATTCAAGATCGTTTTTAAAAACATCAAAGTCGGATGACCCATTAAGTGTTGTAGAGATGCGTCGAATGCAGCACAGTCGTCATAAGTACAATGTACTTAAATTCGTTATAGAGAAGCTTGATTGTACTCTTGTTTTTTTTTTTTTGTTAATTTATAAATAATAGCAAAATAAATATTTAAAACCATTTAAAATAGTTAAAAAGTGATTTTTGATGTTTTCTTGTTTCGTTTCCTTTATTTATTAATTATTATTTTTATTATTATTAATTCATTTTTTTTTTTTTGGCACTGCTTTGAGTTGTTTTGGCACCGCACGCTTCGAGCGTAAAAAATATTTAAAAAAAAAACTGTATACATGTCTATGTATATCCCGTACATAAAGCGGTGCTGTGACTTAAAAATATACAGGGAAAAAAATGTATATTATATATATTAGGGCTTAACAGTTTTAGTTTTCATATATATGTATGTGATAACTAAATACAGTTCATTCATTTTAGCACAAGCTGAACTCCAAATATTTACAGGAGCTTAAGGGAACAGTAAATCAGTAATCAAAATAAAAATAGTTTTCTTCTTTTTTTTTTTGTTGTTTTCGATTTGTAATAATAAGAAAAACTTATGCATATTGTCACTTCAATGTTCAAAATCATGGTGATCAAAATAAAAATTAATCGATGCGTCCAAAACTGCAAAATATTCAAACTCTTATCGTAGGTAGCTAGAAAAAAGCCAAACTAATTAAAACTATGTAACTTCAACTCAGTCAAAGCAAAACGAACATTTTATGGTTTATATGAATATTATATGAATATTATATATATATATATCTATATATATATATATATATGTATCGGTATATGCTATGAATGCCCATATACCAAGCTATAGTGCATTTGGGCTGTTTAGTTGCGATTGTAGAACTTTCTTTGGTAGCGCTTGCAGCTGCTACCCATGCTGCCAACGCCTCCGCCACCACCCCCAACGCCGCCCACGCCATTTCCCATCCCCATTCCCAAGCCTAAGCCCAAGCCCATGAACTGCTGCTGCTGCTGCTGCTGGTGATGTTGTTGTTGCTGCTGTTGATGTTGTTGTTGTTGCTGCTGTTGATGTTGTTGTTGATGCTGCTGCTGCTGCTGCTGCTGTTGCTGCTGCTGTTGCTGATGATGTTGATGATGATGATGCAGACCAAAGCCGGCGGCTCCATAGAACTGCTGACCAGAGCTGCTGCTGCCGCCGCTGCTGCTGCTCATGCCCAGGGCTTTATTTTAGCTGGACGCCCCCAGCTGATTCTTCATGTGCGCGGCAGCAGCTGCTGCCGCTGCGGCGGCCGCAAATGGTGAGCCGCTGCCACCGCCAGTGGGCGTTTGCGGTCCATTGTTGTTGTTGTGGTCGCCCGGTGTGCGGGGCCCATTTATAATGCCAGTGCCGCCATTTACATTGGCACCGCCAGTAACGCCAACTGGTCCACCGCCCAGCAGTCCACCAGCAGCCCCAGCGGCGCCCGCAGCCCCAGTTGGCGACCCCTGGCCCAGAGACGAGACATGACGCTTCAGCATCGGATGATTGGCCATCGAGGCGAACACCAGACGCTCCTCGTAATCGTACTCGCAGAGTATTTTATTCTCGCATAGGTAGAAACGATCGCCAACGCAGAATCTGAAAGCAAGAGAAACAAGTTGAACTAGTTTTAGCAAGGACTCGACACGAATCAAATGGAATAAAGACTGAACACAAGTAATATAAGTTGAAGAGAGTGTTTCCAAATATATAAGGATAGTTTTATTCTTCAACGGTTTTCTTCAGATTTCCAGAATGATATTATATTCTTGCAAGTGTTTTGCCAGGAGTGTTGCCAGGTAGAAGGAAGCTGGAAGTAAATTTCAAGTTGAACAGGAACTAAGTGGAAACGATTTTTCCGCATGCTTAAGCCTGCAAGCTACTGACAGCACAAAGATGACAATTGACAGCGGTTGCGACGGTGAGTGGCCAGGAACTGAGTTGGCTGAAACAAAAGAACAGACGAAGACAAACGTGAAGGACAGAAGCACAAGGACACAAGGACCAATAAGCAAGGAAGCAGGACAACAGCAACAGCGATTGTTGTTGACAAGCGGTTTGAGCATCAGAATCTGAATGATGACGGCTCAAAAGGAAGTCAGATAAGCATTTGAAAATGTCACGAGGCAACCGGCGGAAGTGCACCACAGATCTGAAATTGAGAATTGCTGCTGTTGCTGTTGCTGTTGCGAAAGGTACAACAGAATTAAGGGGTTTGAGTTGGTGAGTGGGGCAATGTCGCAGAATACAGGAGTACAACAAGTTCCGGCCCAGTAAAATGCAGTGTGCATTCAGCCAGCTGCAAATGAAGTCTCCCATTTTCAGTCGAAAAACTGTGTGTGTCTGCCACGTGAAGCCCTTTATCAAAATATTTATGTTAGCACCTGTACAGAAACAAGAGACAGCGTGGAGAGTTGGAAGTTGGAACGAAACTGTGAAGTTGCAGCTCTATGGAAAGGTGGAGGGGGGGGATGGACGGTGTCTCTGCAACAGTTGCCCAACATTCAGCACACAACACAGCTCGCATTACAACCCAAACAAGACAGAATACAAGCAACAGCAACAAGACTACGACCAATTGAATACTCTAACTTGAATTTCAAAAATATATAAAATAAACCAAATAAATCCGAGTATGATTCGAATAACCAAAAGTAGATAACAATTACAAAGTTTATACAATTTCAACTTGCTAAGCTAATCAATTATATTGTTTACTTTTATTGTTTATTGTTTATTGTTTACTTTTGATATTTATATTTATACTTGGAAAATATGACTCTTCAGAGTCTGACTTCTTTGTGAAATACCTCTATTCATATCTATATATTCTATATATTTTTGTGTAATATTCAAAAACTGTTCTCAAAGTTCGAAATTTGTAAATCTCAATCAGTAGGCAAGTCTCAATAGTTGCATATAAGTAACTAGAGTGTCCAACTTGTTGCGCCTCTTGGCATTACTCGATGTGTGGCAGTGCATCATTTTAATGTTTGGCAAGTACATGTACCCCATCTGGCCAGATGGGGCAGTGAGGTAGTTGGGGTAAAGCAGCTTACAGCAGACTTACAGCGGATACGAAATTTGGCTTTTGATTTACGTCAACTTTTTTTTTTTTTTTTGGTTTTGTTTCGTTTTCTTTTTGGCTGCTGGCGTTGCAGCAAATCGATTGACGGACTGACTCTTCTATATGTACATGTATGTGGGCTGTGGTGGGCGTGGCACGTTGTCGTCTACGCTTCGTTTATCTACCAAAATAACAAAAAACGGCTGAGTCAACAAATGTATACAAATGAACAGCAAAAACAAAAATTTTTTAGCCATGGCATTGAACGCACCTGTGACATCATGCACACCATCAGACATGTGTGTGTGTGTGTGTGTGTGTGTGTGCGTGTGTGTGTGTGGGTACAAGTGTGTGTGCCGGAATCATACATCCGGGCAAGCGAAGAGCGCCAACAAATTGTCAACAGGAAATACAAAAATTGTTAAAATGGCGCAACGCTGCTTTTTTTTCTTTCCCTCTCTCCCTCTTACCCTCTTACCCTCTGTGTATCTTTCTCAGTCACTCTTTACTCTTTCTCCTTTGTCGAAACGAAAGATTCACTGTCAAACTTTGCGCTGCTCCAACTGCTCACGCTGCCACAGCTGCCACTCAACTGACGACGACGTCGTCGATGCTGGCAGCAGGAAATTATGCAGACTTTTTAGCAAAACAGCTTACAAATAAACAAATAAACAAATAAACAAATAAACAAATAAAAATAAACAAACAAAAATAAACAGCAAAATTTGATGCACTTTGGTTTACACAAATACAAAAGTGCAAAGCGACATTTTGTTGTTGCCGCTGCTGGTTCATAATGTGGCAAGTGAAGGCCCGCATATTAAATGTGAATATCGCGACCAACAACAACTTTGGGAGCTGCCTTGACAAGGGGTGGGGTTTGGGGGATGGGGGGGGTGAGTTGTGCGTATGGTTGCGTGGACATTGCAGACTACCCGCTGGCCATGTGGCCACGGCTCAATGACTTTTTGGATATTTGAATTTATTTACTTTAAAGCCACGTACAAAGCTTGTGGAATGGTGGAGGTGCAAGTAAAACAATAACACATATGCTCCAAAGGGTTCAAAGGGCGGCGAACTCTCTATTGCAGCAGCACCCCGACTTTAAGAGTCTGCCAAGAGATAACTCTTCAAAATACCTGGACAGACACCCAAGTCGACTTGCCCACTCACTCAAAATAAAAGACACTAATTTGGTTTGGTCAAAAACTGGTCAAATTGAGCTGGACAGTGAAATGGATGGCCAGATTTGAATATTATCCTTGTAACTAAGGCTTAATGGAGCTTTCAGATGACCATCGCCACAATCCTGAGGAGAGAATATATTTGGATATGGGGATACTTTTCATGGCAAGAAATAGGCCCGATACATCCAAATAATGAGGTTTTTTTTTGGATAAATTTGTACACAAAGATATGTTGGAGAATTTTATGTTGCCATTTGCTGAGGAAAGTATGCCCCTCATATAACAATTTAAGCAGAACACTGGCCAAAAAAAAAACAGTCATCATAACTTGTGGTTTCAAGCCAAAAATTTGACCGTTTTTATGTAGTCAAGTCAGTCTCCCGACTTGAATCCCATTCAAATCTTTCCGAACACTGATAAAAGTAATGCTCAAAAGTTAGGGGATACACTGGCTACTATATATAATTCACAAACTAGAAATTTAATAAAAATCAAAATTAAAATCAAAAAAATAAAATAAAATAAATAAGATAAAAAAAATGTGAAAAATTATGAAAACCATGAACTAAATTATTTATTTTTGTATTAATTACATTATAAAATAATAGCAAATATTTACTGTTCAATGAGAGTGTTGTTAAACAACCAAGTTGTTGGACACAAGCATATCTTACAGCCAAAAGTTGCTTGAGTCTGTTAACAGATAATTCAATTGATCGTCAACATACTAAATACCACAACAGCAGCGAATCAGATGCCACTTAAATTCATTATTTAGTTGATAAGCGCAGTTAAGTAAACGTGTGTATAATACAAGCATTAGAAATAAGATTTCTAATTCATACAACTTGTATTATTCAATATTATCCGACTTTTAACAGACAGTAGCCAGCTGAATGTTAATGTTAACAGGCCTCTGTTAAGCGCACTCTTCATTTCCATTGAATTTGAATGAAGCTACTTGCATATTCCATGGCATGGAAACACTTGAGCCTCGATGCAGTTGGGTGCACGTGCCACGCCCCACGACCTCCCTCCCCCACCCTTGAATTTTCATTTTGTTACATTTTTAAAGTCAATTTTCAACAATGCAAAACAAAAGCACCATGGATTGCATTTGCAAACAGTCGGATAAAATGAACTCAATTGTATGGAACTGGAGGTGGAACTGGAACTGGAGGTGGAGGTGGAACTGGAACTGGAGGTGGAACTGGAACTGAATGGCAACGAGCACAATTTGGACAATATGCCAATATGTTGTAACATTTATTTCAATATTTTTGTACAGCAATGCCGTGTGGCAGCATTTTTAATATTTAATGCGATTCGTTGCACGAGCAACTCCAATCGAGAATGTAGACAGCGCCGGCAGGGGCACAAATTGGCTGGGGTTGAGACGCCGGCATATGTGCGGCCGCATTATTGATGCAAACGGTACAAAAGAAAAGAACCAAAACAGAAATAAAACAACAACAACAACAACAACAACAAAAAACTGTTGAGCAGGCCCGAGGTGTACGCACTTTAAAAACTCTCTAGAGTGACATTTCACGAATTGGCCAAATGCAATAAATTTGTGAAACAAACAGTTGTTGGCCTGAATGCACATGAACAGCATATACAGACGATACACACACACACACGCACACACACGCACACACACATATGTACATGCCAATGACGATGACTAGTTGATGGCACCCAAAAGGGTTTCGAGAATCAAACATGCCAACGAAATTTATGCGGTTTTCATAGAAACTCAACGACACTCAAAGGGGCTAGCCCCACGCCTTCCGCCCACCGTTCCTGGCCCCGCTGGCAAACCCAAACCCCTTTCATCTCCGTGTCTGACTCTGTCTCTGTAAGAAAGCAAACTTGTAAATGATGCCAATTTGTTGCTGTTATTGCTGATGTTTCTCTGCTGCATAATAATAAAATTACAAGTGCCATTTTGGCTTTGTATATTGGCCAAATATTAAAAAGGGATTCCTTTGGAGGAGAGGATGTGTGAATTTTGTAGAGCTGCTGATAGGCAAATAGCCCATAAAAATGCATAAGTAGATGACGGGGGAGAAGGTAAAATGGCCAAATGTGGGTTAACATTGGCAAATGTGGCAAGTGATTTCTTAAGCGTATCCCCAACATATGTAAATAATACATCAAATGTTGGGATTAAAGTTTAAACGATCTTTATCAAATGCTAGGAGTAAAAGTCAGTATAAAAGATAATCAAGTATATTTATGTGTACTATATGGAATCGGATAAGATTGCTCAACTTCAATTTAGTATATTTACCCAATTTTTATGAGGATCAAGCTATGACAAGAAGGAAGTTTGGGACATAACTTGAATGTGTATTATTCGGCCTCGATCAAATTTGTACAATTGATCAATAATATGTCAAGTTATATTATCTATCAACTGAAAATCTATAATCATTAAATTAACGGCATAGTTATCGATAAAAGTAATGTGAACTTGAATTACGCATGATATATGAGAATATATTATATATGTATATATATATATATATATATTATATAGCGGACGGGCAGACAGACATGGCTAGATCGACTCGAACATATATACTTTATGAATTTATAAGTATGGCAACATTGATTCTTAATGAAAATCGGGAGTATCTGGCTTTAGATAGCGGGCGGTCAAAATGTTTGCCACATTTCCTCTCAAAAGTCCAGAAAACTTTAATATCTCTATTGATTTTGGGCAGATTTAACTATATTCATTATAATATAGACTTACCAGAGCTATCAAATATGAATAAAAAAAATATATATATATGTATATATTTAGTGAAAGGTTAACTATTAGAATATCCAGTAAAGTACCAATAAAGTTGGTTAGGATAAGAAACTTTAAGAAAAAGGGGAAAAGGTTTGCATTGAGCATGGTGCTTGCCACCAAGTTGTTGTCTTCACACCTATTTTACAGGCCAGGTGTGTATATACATGTACATGTATGTATATAAATAAATATTGATAGCTCACCTGTGATTGCATTGCTGGCATGCAAAGCACTCCAGATGATAAACATTGGTGCGTGCACGCATCACCATCTCGAAGGCTGGAATGACTTTGCTGCAGGCGGCACAGTAGCCCG
Source organism: Drosophila kokeensis (assembly GCA_035042145.1). Lineage (NCBI taxonomy): Eukaryota > Metazoa > Arthropoda > Insecta > Diptera > Drosophilidae > Drosophila > Drosophila kokeensis. Next base: position 3,174,388 of record JAWNLT010000256.1, read on the forward strand.
TATTACCAAACAATCTGCAACAGAATAAAGAATTGCATTTTAACCCACTTCACTCTCTCTTGCTCTCTCTCTCTCTGCCTCTCTCTCACCTCAAGTAGTCACGCTTGCAGAGCATCAAATTGCCCTTGGTGTAGAGCGTGGAGCCGACCTCGCCGAGGCGGCAGTCACAGCAGCCGCACTTTAGGCAGTCTTCATGCCACAGCATGTCCAGGGCGCGCAACAGATAACGGTCCTGGATGTGCTTGCCACAGCCAGCGCAAAGTTGGCTCCCGTTGTTGTTGTTGTTATTGTTGTTCGCCGCAGCGGCAATGTTCTGCACGTTGCTATTATTATTATTGTTGTTGTTGTTGTTACTGTTATTGTTCACCGAATTGCCATTGCTGAGGCCATTGTTGTTGTTGTTGCCGTTGTTATTCTGCCCGTTGTTGTTCATGTTTGCTGCCTGTTGTTGTTGCTGTTGCTGCTGCTGCTGTGCTGACTGCTGCTGTTGCTGATTGGATGAAAGCCCGACAAGTCCGGGTTCAGATTTGGTTATATCCATAGTCATCATCTGCCGAGCGAAAGAGATCGAGAAAGAGAGATATTAGTTAGGTTTAGTTTAGTTTTAATCAGCTTTCGTTAAGTTTGCGCGTGTGTATGTACATTGGGATAACTAATCGAGGCAAAGTAGATGTCATAGATCGACGGCGGTTTCGGTTTGTTGTTGTTGTTGAAGCTGTGGATGACGATGTTGTTCTCGTTGTTGCTTATGTGGTTCTCATTGTTGTTGGTGTTGCTTTCGATATGATCGAACGGTGGCGGCACTAGAGGCGGCCTGAAGCGATTGCGATCAACATTTTCGTTGTTACTGTTGTTTTCCTCAACATTGCCGTACGCAGGTCCGTAATTCGAGACTATGGGCACGATGAAGCGGTTACCGACGCTCAAGTCCAGAGCATCGTTCTCACTGTCATATAAACCTCCATAATCAATATAGCGAAACATGTCTAACGATATTAAGCAAAACACAAAAGAGACGCGCCAGCCAGTCTTGAGAAATGTTTCAGAGTGAACATAACGGCATTATGCAGCTGTTAGTGTGCTAACAGTGTTGTCTAACTCCATTCAGACACGGCGGCGTTTGGCATTAAATTTTATATTTTTAAAATAGCATACTCTTGTGCGCAGCACATATTCACATTGATTTTCTTGTGGAAAATGTTAAGCGAAACCGTTTTACGCGCATATTTGACAAAATGTTTGAAGAGTGGCCAAAGTAAATTTTAGATAATATGAAAAAGGAAAATGTTGGGCAGATCACAAAAGCAAAGAAAAAGTTGGGCTCGTCCGGGAGTTGAACCCGGGACCTCTCGCACCCGAAGCGAGAATCATACCACTAGACCAACGAGCCGTTGCCACCACTGCCTTGACCTTGGCACGATCAAGCTGCCGACGTGTCGTCTCAGCAACACTTTCTTCACGTGCTATTTTTAGCAAAACACGAGCTTCGATCGCTGTTTACGACGATTCTTTTTTTGTTGCTGTTTGTTCATATTTGGTGCGGGGGCGTCGGTCCTTGTTATAACTGAGTTAACTATTGATGAGCTGGCAAATTGCCTCTTTAGCTCAGTGGTAGAGCACTGGTCTCGTAAACCAGGGGTCGTGAGTTCAAACCTCACAGGAGGCAAATGTCCAATTCGACGTATTTTTTAATACATTTTTGATTTTTATTTTTTTGACGATTTGAGTAGTGATTTTAATTCACAAATAAATCTGATTTCTGATAGTAATTTCGAATTGTTTTCAAAAATTGTACAGAAACTTATGACAACATTCCTGTTAAATATCTTTTATTTAAATTTTATTATTTTTTTTGTTAGGGTAGTTTCCAGCAAAACACAATTGTTATAACTGTCATTCAATTGATGTCACTTTTGCTTTATTTGTCGCTGCAAATTGCTGACTGCAGGGGCTCGATAACGATAACAAAGCATGACCAAGGCCTCTGTCAATGGTCAGCAGCAGCAGCAGCAGCAGCAACACCAACAACAACACCAACAACAACCACAACCATAACAACAGCAAGCAAACAAATCAATGCAAGCATAACGCAGAAAAATCCACCAACAATTTTAAATTAAGAGATTTATGACAAACTGGCAACAGAAAAACATAGAATGAAACGAAACGAAACGAAACGCAACGAAACGAGCAACAAGAGTTGAGTGCGTGTCGTGCTTTCTTCGTGACACGATCTGAATACACTCAGCAAGCCAAATATTTGTCATCGATTGAAGAATCCAAATAATTTCAATCTTCAATTAAAATCAAATTTTTGTATAGTTTAAAAATTTGTTTGGTGTTCGATTTTTACTTTTAAACCAATGACCATCTCTAGTTGGTGGCCTGTGGCATGTGGCATGTGGCATGGCCCGCCTCGAATCAGGCAAAACCAAAGCGCTAAATACTTAGTTTGTTGCCAATTTCAGTTGCCGGGCGAAACCCTAAAAATATGCAATGCCCAACCACGCCCCATAACCCCACCAGCCTTGCCACTTTGGTTGCATGCTTCATATGTAACGCTGTCTGGTCCCAGCGTCAATTGTCGTCGTCGCCGTCGTCGTCTATGGCCAAATGCATTAAGCCACCATCGTGGATGTTGTTTGTTTCTGCTGTTTGTTTCCATGTAGCGCCAACTGTGACCCGGCCTTGGGGCACACACAGAGAGAGAGAGAGCAAGAGCAAGGGGGAGAGCGAGAGAGAGAGGGAGGCAACGAGGGAACCAGAGAAATGACTGTGGTTGAGTCTGCGACTGTTGCATGGTCTGCTGTTGCAGCTGCTGGCAATGACTTTAATTAGACATTGAGTGGCAGTGTGTCTGTCTCTGTGTGTGTGTGTGTGTGTGTCTCTGTGTGTGTCTCTGTGTGTGTGTGGCCAGTGTCAGAAACTCATCAAGTGCTCTTCCAAGCATCGGGCAACTCACTCATAACAATTCAATCAAATCAATTTATGTAAATTTAACGCCCGCTTTTACCCCAAAGCCAATGATGCAATGATACTGACCAAGTTAGCTGTATACACACACACATACACACACACACACATACACACACACTCGCATTTCCCCAGCAATGGCAAACTGCACTGTTATTTTAGTTTAGACTAAATTGAATCGCCAAATGGAATTCAATGGCCCCAAAGCTTATGGGCGAGGGTGTGCTGGGTTGTGGCATTGACGTTTGGGGTTAGGGGTTAGGGGGGTTGCGGCTTGTGGTTGGGGGGGGGGGTGCCCAATTTTATCGGAGACAGCGGAGCATTCATTGACCATTCATAGTTTTGTGTTGTGCGTGGACGATCAATTAATTTATGCATTACATTCAAAGCCAAACCCCGCTTCCGCCGCCACCTCCCCCCCCCCCCCCCTACACACTGACCGCCCCAACATCGTCAAAATTGCATTGTAAATGTGCATGGAGGAATTTTGTGCAGTTTTGCACCAACAATTGAACTCGTGATTTGTTCTTGCTCCAATCACATTTTCATTTTGTTTAATTTCCATTCCATTTGATTTCATGCTTAATTTCACTTCAAATGTTGTCTACTTTTTTTGATCATCCCCAAAACATTTAATTTTAAATTGTATTTAGTTTTCAAATCGAATTTTTTTGCAAATGTTTCAATTTATTTGAAATTTTCACATATTTTATTTTTGTTATCATTTAATTCCCATTTAGTTCTCAATTTGATTCTCAATGGTTTCTCCATTTTAAAAATTTGTCATTTTATTCACAAGTTTATTTTATAGATTACATATTTTCCAAATGTATAGTCGAATTAATATTAATAATACTTTAGAGGTTCTGTCTCAGAGTCGGAGTCGGTTTACTTCCGGAGTTATATTCTTCCGTCCGTTATAAGTCATTCTCGGGTACTTATGTATGCCGATGATGTACAACTGTGTCTGTCGTCTACCGACTCGTTTTCTGGACAGAGGCTTCAGGCTGACTATAGTTTTGGAGCCTTAATTGTACTAAATGCAACTTTATATATTTTTATAGGCGATTGTCCTATTTAAATACATATTTTCTTCATGGCAAGCAACTGGATGATTTGGGAATACTTTTAGATCCCAAGCTTCAGTTTGACAAGCATATTTTTCCTCTGTTAATCGAGCCTTTGGAGTCCTGAGTCTCATTAAGAGAATTTGACGATCCCTACATTTCGAACACTCTTTATATCTCACTTGTGCGTCCTATTCTAGAATATGGATCTTGTATATGGTCACCCAATTACAAGGTTCATCAGGATATTTGCCCTTAAGAGTCTTAATTGAAATAACTTTGTACACATGAGCCCATCAGCTGACATCTAAAACTCAGTATAAATTCAAAATCAAACATATTTTATCCAATGGCAGCTATATGTCATATCCGATGTTAATAATTTGTTATCCAATCTCAAAGATCATTATAAAATTCATATAGTAAACAAAAACAAATTGTTTGTACTTGCTTGCTATGGTTGTAATGTGATATAGTGTTACGATCCAGCCGAATCTGATATATGTGAGTAATACGCAGCTTTAAGAAATGCGGGACGAACAGACTGACAGACGGACATGTCTCGTCTGACTGGGAATGGAAAAGTCTCCTTGCATGCCTTACAAACTTCAATAACATATTTGTAATCCCTCGGCGAGGGCATAAATCAAAATCAAAGCCCTCTAAAACACATTTCACATCATTCGTGTATTATTCCGTTCAATTTCTGCTTTGATTCAATCAATTTCAATTCTCTCAATGAGACGATTTGAATTGATTTGGTGTCATCCATTCTCAAGAGGCAAGACGCTGATTTGAGTGAATTCATTTCGATTTGAAGTCGTCATCGTTGTTTTTAACAACTTTATTAAAATACCTATAATATCAATGGATATCCGAGGTGTATGTAATTAGGCTAATCAATAATTTGTAAACTTCAACTGTATTTGAATAAGCTATTCACGCCATTTAAATAACTACTCCTCCGCCATCAAATATGCCCTAATGGCACCCTTAACGAACTAACTTCATTAAGTATCTCATTTTGGTCGAGTTGACAGTGAATGTGCTCGAACCCTCATCCATACGCCCCTTTTTTTTGTTACTTGGTCAACACTGGTTGCCCAGCAGGTTTCCGTTTCCGAGCCTTGTCGCCTGTGTCGCCAGCGAAGTGAGGCAAACGGAAACGCAACCGATACCTGACCGGGCCAACTAAGCCAGGGTGGTCAGCTGGAGAAGGGAGTGTGGTGGGGGGCATACTAATTGCGCGACCAGAGCGCTCATTAAACCCAATCAATATTCAAATTTACAGCAGTAATACACATAGACTTAGAACCCCTTCACTCTTCCCCCTTCCATTCTTATTTATTTTTTTGGTTACATTTCCCGCGGGCTTTTTCACAGTTTAGTTTGCTAAGCGAAGGCCGGCCCAAAGGGGGTGAAGGGGGTTTTTCTTTTTCGTTTTTGGTTGCGACTTCATAATTATACATACACACACACACACACACAGATGCACATAGACATACACATATGTATGGGAACTTAAACCCTTTTTCACCCCAATTGCGGTCGCGTAGACTCGTCGACCGAGGCGTATAAGTGGTGGGGTAAATTACAGGATTGCACGCAAGTTAACGGAAGTTACTTCGGTTATAAGAAACTCTCGCTAGTTTTATACACACACCTCTCCCCCTCCCCCCAATACACCTTCACTGTCCCATGTGCAGTTTTTCATAAATTTTCCGAGTTGATTTTGCGGTCAGTTTTGTTTATTTGCGACAAAAGTGGACTGCTGCAATTTTGTGTCATGTTTTATGCATGCGCTCTACAAAAGTAGTCGATACAGCCACTGTAGGGTTAGGGCGGGGAGGGGGGTGGTTGGGGGTGTTGGGGGTAAGGGCCTTGTTGAAGTATTGCAAATGCTGTCGCATGTCGAGCATGTGGAGCGCATTTAATGACACTAATTAGTGGCCGAGACTCATGTGACAATCGCGTTACGGCAGCCCCTTGTTTGCCACACACACACACACACACGCACACACACACAATCACACACACAGCAACCCCCTTTTTGGGCAACAACAACCCCTTGAAAATCAGAGAGAAAATTCTGCATATGCCTGCAACAGCTGCAAATCGGGAGCCCCAACTTTTGACTGCGTTTTTGAAGGGACTACTGTCGCTGCAGACTAACCAGCCCGCCCTACCTCCCGCACCCAATCCCATACCCCCTTAAAGGGCGGCGTGGCTCACCCTTAATTGGTAATTAATTTATTTTGCATAATTTTTCGAGCCGTTCGCTTTTTGCCATTGCACATTATGTTGCTGACAGCCTGCATATGGATTGGGGGCAGGTAGTAGGGGAGTCCGAGGGGGGCGGTGAGGTGTTGTTGGCTTTTAAGGGCAACGCATTTCTGTTTATTTTGGTTTTTGGGCTTTTGGGTTTGCGTTGCGTCGTGCAACTGACCGACAGCGAAAGGTGTCAAAAAGTGCGAATTAAGTGCGAATAAACGTGCTGAGCGTGCAGAGACCCCGCCCTCTGTCCAGTGCTCACTGCTGTGCTGCCAACCTGCCACCAGTCACCCACCTCCCCCACACCTGTCTGTCTGTCTGGGCTGGTTGGCGGCTTGCGTTGCGTCAATTTGCATTGGCGCAAACAAAAATCACATAAATTAAATTTGTGCACGCAACGAGCGAAGAGAAAATTTATGGCAAAATTATGGAAAATAATCATGTGAGTGACAAAAAAAAAAAAATATACATATTGAAATGTGCATATTTGTGGCTATAAACGTAATATTTGCAAAAGCATATATACATACATGTATATATTAACGTAACACAGAATTGTGCCACTTGCAACGTTCTCAATTGAAAGTAGAGTGACGAAATTAATAATTTGACTTTTACTGTCGAGTCGACTTTCTGAGAGAGGGGGTTGGACCTCAAAAAGTCACAAGCGCCGATGTTGAACGTTGTCCTTTTGGAAGCTGAGCGTTTGAAATTTTGTATTGCCTACTTTACAGAGCAGACAGTAAAATTGGTGTGGAGACAACAAATCGGTGGCAAGCACCATGGATGGTTGCTTTTTTACTTCATTTAATATGGAATTTTGCTGACTAACTTTAATCTTAACAAATTAAACTGATTTTCATCATTTTCCAGAGAATGTTGTGTCACACTCTGATCCGTACCAGTCCTTGTGAACCAAATGCAAACTTTTTCCACTTTTACTTAAAGTTTCTTATTGTAAGCAAAGGAACTTTAGTGGATATTCTAATAGTTAACCTTTCACTAATAATACATATATATTTGAACATTGAAATGTGCTGAACATATTGACTGTACGATATATTTAGCCAGAGACTTTTCAAAGAATGCACAAGTTATTGGCCACACACCTGTGTTAGTGTCCAGGTGTGTTTGTATGTATGTGTATATGTGTACTTATATCTTATACATATTTAGGCAATATTTATGCATAACAATTCTTAATGCAATATACGTTTAAATATTGCTTTAAGGTCACATTGCCCTCAGGCGTACTAATAAAAAACACCTAACAAAGTTCAATTTCAATGTCCTTTGGCCATGCAAGGCTTCCAAACACAAATTAAAAAATACGTACAACAAACTTATGCAAAACAAAAGAGACTCAATACAAAACAATATTAAAACAAAACCAAATTACGTGCAACAAAAGAGGCGAAAAAAAGTCAAGTGCGCAATATGAAAAACTAAAACAATGCCACAAAAATATATATAACAAGGTACAAAGAAACAGTACAGCAAGACGTCGACCAGAAAACAACAACAACAACAACACCACAACAAAACAAAAACAAAAAAAAAACAACAAGCAAACAAAACAATCAAAATTCATTTTTAATTTTTATGCCATAAAAATGCAAACGAAGTCTTAACACGGACATAAAAAGGGCACGGGACAGTTGAAGAGGAAGAGTGGCGAATGGCGGATGGCTAGAGGAGGAGAGTGGAGAGTGGAGAGTGCGGGAAAGAGAGAATGGTCACCAAAGCTATGCAAAGCCAAGCACAAAAAGGAGTCGCAATGGAGGGACGAGTGTAGGGATCGGAATCCGCTAGGAGAGACAGAGAGAGAGAGAGGCGAGTTGGTCTTCACAACGTAACGCCAAACATGTTATGCGACAAGGAATAAGCCAACTCCCCACACTCCTCGCCACAACGTTGCGTCACGTCACGGCTGCGATTGCCGTGGTCCATGTTCCATGTTCTATGTTTTATGTTTTATGTTTTATGTTTTTCTACTCGTACATTTGGTATTTTTGCATATTTTGTATAGCTTTTGTTTGTGTTGCAGCAAAGTTGTGCGACATAAAACAGACTATTAAGTAGCTGAACGAACAATTAAATAGCAACGTTTACAATTTAAACAGTTCCAAATGTCCTCGACGTTGTTGTTGTTGCTGTTGTTGAGTTAACTATGGAGCGACCAAGTGTTCAGTGTGCTGCCATTTAGCATTGGCTTCGTCCTGTCAGCAGCATGTGCTGCTCCAACAACAATAACAACAACAATTTGCCAATATTTGTATTTTCAATGTACTAGAACTGCCATAAATACCAATCAAAATCAAATGCACACACACACACACACACACACATATACGACCATATAAAGGATAGTGCGACTATAGTCATCTCTTTCTCTCCCACTGACTCTGTCACCGTGCAAGCAGCTTTTTTGACCCTTGACAATTTCCAATGTCACTCGCAGCAGCTTCAACTAAACTCCCGTTACTTGTATTTATTTTTTTTTATATATATGTTTGGGTTGCCACTCAGCGATTTTCTATGCATTTTAAAGAGGCGACAAAATGGATGAAATCGTTTTCTCTGTCACATATGTATTTAATATTTGAAATGGTTGTAAACTCACATTTAAATATTGCATTAAAAAACTGCTTGTGAACAGTTATTATTACAATTAGTTAGACACATATTTAAAACTTAATTGTTGGCAACAAATACTTAGTGACAGTTTTGTCGCCTGTATGCTAGTCTGTTCAAATAGTGCTCATGAGTGGGGTCGTGTGTGTGTGTGTGTGTGTGTGTGAGTTGTGTAAGTGTCGTGTTGGTGTTTACGCCTATTCTAGTGCCATCGAAAGTTCAACGTTGTTGTTATTTCACTCAATCTCAATAACTAACAACAACAACAACAACACTAACAATAAAAAGTGGAGAAATAAAAAAAAACGGCGAAACACAAATGCTGCCATATGCAGTCAGAATTGATAGCGGCCCCCAGTCGAACTGCTTGTTTGATTTATGCGCTTTGCTGCTGTTGTTGTGGTTGTTGTTGTTGTTGCTGATACGGTGTTTATTATTGTGGCAACATATGTATGTGTGTATGGGGCTAGTCATTTGTTTGCTGTTGCTGTTACTGTTGCTCTTGTTATTGTTAATCTATTTGTACAGATTTTTCTTTTCTGCTTTCTGCGACTCTAAGTGAGATTTATGCTTGACACCACCCAACCAACCCCCAACCAAGACCCCCTTTCGCTCCATCGCTCCATGTCAGCGACACATTGCGCCAAAACGTTTTGATTTGTGCGACAATTCCCATTGTTATTATTTGCCCGCTCTCTTTCACTCAGCTGCGGCCGCAACCAACCCAGTCCCCGCCCCCGCCCCACCATGAGACTGAACTGATGTACAACACGGCAATGGAATTTTTATTAAGTTGTTTTATGTATTGTGTTGTAGTCTGTCATTTGATGTTATTTCTTTCTGCTTAAACAATTACGACAAATTGCGCTTTTATGGACTGAGCATCGCAGGCGCAGACGCAGCTGGCGACTGAAGAAGGACGCTAACATCGACTGCGACGCTGACGCTGACGCTGATGCTGACGCTGACGCTGACTATGTAGTTTGTAGTTCACGTAGTCATTGTCATCCGCTCAACGACAAAAAAGTTCAAATGCTTGAGCAAACGCTGGGCGCTGCCAACATCAAGCGGATCTTAATTGCTTCACAATGCCGAGTGCAGTGGACTTCAAGCGGCGTTAATTAGGTGAAACCATCCACATCCACATCCACATCCACATCCACAGAGAGCGCTCTCTCTTAAGTGTATGTCTCTGTGTGTGTATTGAAGTGAGCATGCGAGTCAAGCTTAGTAAACAAAACATTCGTTTACTTTGTGCTTATCCACATATAATACAATGAACGCCAAAAATTTAGAAACTTTACAATTTGGCCCATTTTGCAATTGGAAAGAATTCAAATAAATTAAAATAATTATTAATAAATGTACAAGAAAAAGTGATGATTTTATTTGGGTCTAATTACAAATATTTTTAAACAAAGATGAATTAAAATAATTCCGAAATTTAATTAAAATTGAAATTGAGTAAAATTTAATATTTTTTATATTTTATTTTTTTTGTGTCATCACTAAATACGATAGGCACACAATTAGTCACTAAATTGTTAAGTTTATTCTAAATTACTTCATTTAATTTAAGTTTTTTTCACTATCGTTATTAAGGTAGACAGACCTGTAGTCATTAATTAGCCGCTTTATCGAAGTAGATGTGTTTAACTCACTTGAATTTGCACAAGTTGATTAAATGGTGCATTCACCAAATTGCAGACAATCATAATGATGCCGATGATGATGATGACGAGGATGGCCAGCTTAAGCGGCATTTCAACTCGATTGCAACTTGGCGCACTTATGTTGCGCTAATTAATGTGTTTTCCACAAAATTAGCAATTTACGCTCAAATAGAAATTGCAAACGATCGCATCAATCGAACGCTGATCGCAGATCGCTGATTACTGCCACAAAAACCAGTTGCACTCGCATTAGCCAAAATCAGAAGAGAGAAAAACACAGGCAGGCAGAAAGAGAAAGAGAAAGAGAGAGAGGGAGAGGCAGAGGGAAACCAAGTAAAGTCCGGACGTGCGGCCGGACGCACAATTAATTAAGCTGACGTTGCAAGCTACAAAAAAAAACAAGTAAATAAATAAGAAGAGAGAGAGAGAGAGAGGGAGAAAAAGAAAAACGAATGCAACTGCAGCTTTGGCATTGGCATTTCCACTGCCATTGCAAGCAGTCGTCTAAGAATCAACGTAATTAAGTGGCTCGAAGAGCTCACAGTTAGCAGCTGCAGGTGTGTGCCTTGAAATGCGTTTCCTTTTGGTATCACTTATGATTAGGTGGCATGCCGGCTGTTAGCCAGGCCAAGCAGCATAATTTAATTACAGATAGCGAACGCATTTGGCCAATTGCCAACAGCCAACTGCAACATCGCATCCGTTACCAAGTTGGCCAAGTTAATTGAACGTAATTGCCAGCCACTTGAGAGCTAACAGCGCCCCAAGCCCCAAATGGAGATGGCCAACTGCAGTTATGAGCCATGGGTATCTAGCTGGCTAGCTGGTGTTAAAGCCTAATTGAAACTGTCAACTGACCCGGCATGGCAACATCCTACGCAAAAGCTAAACAATAACAATAATAATAACAATAACAATAACAGTGACAAATACATAAATAAGGTAAAAGCAAAATTTAGTCTATCTATGCGATTATTGTTAGTGGTACGGCAAAGGTATGATAAACGCCTGGCTTATGTACACTGTAAGAAATCATGCGATAGTTTAAAAACTTGTTTTTATTATTAAGAATTTATCATTCAAATAGTCCTTGTGCGAGGATTTAATTTCTTTGTTTTTAACTTTTATTTTAAATTTCGATTTATTGAAATTAATTTCGTGCAACAATTTCGCTCAGTGTAGGACATAAAGTACAGACTAGCTTATTCTTGTGCTTTCCTGTTAGCTAATTAAAACAAACAGCGGGTGAGAGTGAGCATGATTAACAGGTAGCGAACAGGTAGATATATAGAAGAAGAAGAAGAAGAAGAAGAAGAAGAGGCAAACTGATTGCAGTTTGTTTTCTTTTCTTTTGCACTTTGTTGTTGCAGTTGTTGTTGAAATTGTTAGCTGTTGTATTTGTGTCAATTGTTGTTTGGCCAACACTTATGCATGTATCTGCTGTGTTGCATGCTCCAACATTGATGATGATGATAATAATGATTTTAATTTGCTTGTTTGAAGACGAGCCCAGATAAAACGACACTGGCCAACAAAACAACAACCGACAAAAGCAATGTTCACTTGACCAAATAAGAGTACACGCACACACACACACACACACACACACACACGCACACATATGCAAATATATGTGCATATATTTGTATGTAATATTGATACACTGGCCGCACACAAACGCTACTCATTACAGTTAATTACATTTGTCGAGATGCATGAAAATTGCATACACATTGTCAGTTCGGGGCCCTTGTAGTCAAGCGCACATTAAATAACGGTTAACTGCCTGGCATCATTCTCACAATTAACAACAACAATAACAACAACAACAACAACAATAATAACATTAGCAGCAGCAACAGCAACAGCAGCCGCAAAGACAAAGGACAATGTTCTTCTGTCTCTTTCACTCTCGACATGCTGCGACATCATTAATAACAGAGCAATCGTTTCCAACATGGACGGCAACTGCACACACAGCTGCACTGCAATTTACGCAAACACACGCATGGCCCACAAGCACGTACATCTGCATACACACACACACACACACACACATACGACCATATTTGCGGGACTATTTACATAAACGATTTTATGCTGCACCGCCTTAAAAACGCATCTCTGCGGCGACTTTTGCATGCGCTGCCTGCATACGGGCAGCAGAAAGGCAGAAAGGCAGAAAGAAAGAAGAAGAAAGAGAAAAAATTACATTGTATGTGGTACCTAACAAGAGCACAACTTGGTAATCAATAGTTGCATGGTATAATAATGAAGCATATATTTATTTATATGGTTATATAAGTATATGCCTGCCTTAACCACTAATTGGCTAGTATAGTCACTGACCGCATTGATCAATAATTGCCATAATCAATAATTGCACACACACTAATACACACACATGTACAGCTTTTACTCTTAATCGGCAGTTTGTCATACCGCGCTCTTTTAACAGTTAAAAGCTGCGCTTAAAATTTTGCACCGGCACCTATGCTGCTCTCTCTCTCTCTGCCTCTCTCATAGGAGGGCGGCAACTGTCGTCACAACCGACGCCGCGATGTTCGTGTGCTGCTGCTACTGCCGTCCATTCATTTCTTCTACATAGCTGAGCACGAACCGTTTTATCAGCACGTTTACACCATATTTACTTCATTTTAATAAAATTTCATGAGATTTTAAACGTCGACGCATCCCGTCTGCAAATGAAAAGCACAACAGCAGCCAATGCATATGCATATGCATATCTATATGTATGCATGTGTGTGTGTGTGTGTGTGTGTGTGTGTGTGAAAAATGCACAATTGCTCATTCAAATGGAAATTATTTACACATTGGACACTGATTTACTTGATGGCGCTGCAACAGCAACAGTAATAGCAACAACAACAGCAGCAGCAGCAGCAACAACAAACAACTGGCAATGGCAGCCTCTTGTCCATGTGCACACACAAATGTAAGCGTATGCGTATGAGTGTGTGTGTGTGCGAGGTTTATGTCGGTTTATTAATATCCTTTCTACTCGGTTATGTTTTATGCGAAATTACTCAAGTGCAAGCGACTGTTATTTACGCCGCACATTGTTTGAGGCAATTTTTATTATTTACTGTCCTATCTGCGCTTAATTTTTATTGAAAATCATCGTCTGCCCCGTCGATTTATAAATTTCATTTAATAAAAATTTGCGATCAACATTTATCGCTTCTTTTTCCTATTTTTTTTTATTTATTGAACCATTAAAAAAAAAACCCATAAAAACAATAGCTAAAAGTGAGCAGTGGCGATTGCTTAACATCAACATTAACATTTAACAGCAAAGCCAATTAACAAGCAGCATGCGCTGTTAACCGTTGTATTTAATTAGTTTTTATGCCAGCGGGAGAGGGGGGTGGAGGCGATGACAATAATTTGAATGCAAATACATAAGTTATTAACGTATTGACGACAACACACAATTTCAACAGCCTAATAAAGATCTAAGCAAAACTGTGCAATGCGGATTGCTCAACAATTTTATTTTTAATTGCATTGAACACAAAATATATCTGCTTATAGATTGTTTTGCCGATAATTAATGAATGAACGTCGGGTGCTCTGATGCAAAAAAAAACATATGTATGTGTATACATATTTTACTATGTAAGCATATTTGTACATATCTACGTAGATAAATACAAAGATTGCTAAACAATCAACAAAACGCCAGCAACGGCAAACAACAAAATGACAATTAATTCAATATCATTTCAGAATTTTATAATGACAACAACAACAATAACAGCTGTACGCAAATGCCGTGGGAGAAAGAATGAAACTGTGAGCGGAAGAGAGAAAGAGGGAGGCTGACACGCTTTAAAAGAATCGAGCATAATCGACTGCGTACATACACTGCTGCACATATGTGTATATATCCATTTGTATTTGGTTAGCAGACTGCATACTTTTACAGCGTATGTTAACGCGATGCTACTCCCAACGGACGCGACGTGACGCGCCTCTCATAACATTTTAGCTGTCGGCTTCGTCGTCCGCTGCACGAAATAAATAAATAATTGGCAATAAAAATACAATTTGCACGATCATATAAGATTTTGTCGTGTAATTGGCTCACTAACTGAACGAACGCTGACGAATTGACTGACTGAGTAACTGACTGACGCAGCAGCTGGCTTTAGCTGCTACTGTTATTGTTATTGCTGCTGCTGTTAACATGCGTGTAACATTTATTAATCTAAGCTTTGCAGTTCGCCCTCTCTCTCTCTCTCTCTTTATTGCACTCAAATTTAATTACAGTTTTTTTTTCTTTATTTGCCTTTCGCGGTTGGTCAGCTTCCGCTATCTGCAGCGTCTGCCACCTTGTGGCTGGTATTGCATACATTTCTTCTTCTTTTGGCTTATATACGTATTTTTTCCGTACTCTTTTCGTTTGCTCGCTACTTGCTGGTTGCTGCTCGCTGCTCGCTGCCTGCGCTAGCCACTTAATTTGCTGCCTTTATGCTTTTGTTCTGATATGCTGTGACTGAGCGACGTTCACTTAATTGGCTGCCAATTTATTTTATTTGCGCGAAATTGCAGCGCAACAACAAAACAGCAAAGCAAAAAGCAAAAAGCAAACAACAACAGCAGCAGCAGCAGCAGCAGCAGCAGGCAGCAACAGTAAGAGTAACAATACAAACAACATCAGCAACAAAATAATAACTAGGCAACATGTTGCGCTCCCACACGCAGTTCCAATTGCAGTTGCCAGTTGCAGTTGCCCGTTGCCCATTGCCAGTTGCCAGTTGCAGTTGCTCTCTGTGCTCTTCTCTTCTCTCTGTTGTTGCTGGCCTGCCAATTAATACGCCGTTCTAATTTTTATGACATTATTAAGCAGCATCTCATGGCCATGATACTCGCAAGTTGCTTGCCTGGCGACATCTTCCCTGCCATTTATGTGCAGTTTACAAACTTAATTGTCGCAGCGACATCGACGACGACGACGACGATGACGACGACGACGACGACGACTGTGGCACAGCATGTTGCATATGCGAGATGCACCACAAAAGTTAAGATTAGGTACATTTTTAATCTTTTCATATTACAGAACTAAGTTTTTTTTTTGGAATTTGCCGAAAAAAAAACATTGAAATTTTCTTAAAGCTTACAAAATTGCTGATCAATTTATTTGAATGTTAATTGTTTTTAGTAACGTGCGTTGCCACCCTCGCTGCATTTGCAATAATACCAGTAGCGAGCATCACCATCATCATCATCATCATCATCATCAGCAGCAGCAGCAGCAGCAGCATCATTGGCAACATGTTGCTCCCATTTATGTGTGAAGTTGTGCGCTCTCCACGCCCAGTTCCTCCTCTTTGTCGTTGTTCTCCACGTTCTTCGTTCGCTTTGTCTGCATTCCTTGCAGCTTCATTAACAATGCTTTTGTTACTGCCCTTTTTGCCACATGTCTCTTGTTGTGCTTTTGCTACTGTGCCACACACTCGGAAGAAGACGAAGGCCGCTCTTGCTGCAGTTGCCTTTCAGTTTTTGCCGTTGTTTGTTGTTGCTGCTGCTACTGTTGGCCACTTGCCACTTGTTGCGCCTCGTCGCTGCTGATGCTGCTGATGCTGCTGCTTCTGCTGCTGCTGCTGCTGTTTTTATTAATAATTGGCTTCAATGAGTTCCATAATTGTTTTACTTTTGGACTTTTAATGATCTCGTCGTCGTCGTCGTCGTCTCGCTTGTTATTGTTGTTTTAGGCTGGGCAAGTGGTAGTCATCAGTTTAGCAGCCTTGTCATCAGTAAAATTGCTTGGCAAGTTTTGGCCTGGTTGCTGATGCGATCGCTTAATTGTTGCTAATGTCGTATGTACACATAGATACATATATTGCAAAGCTTTGGGCATTTTTCTGATGTTCTGTTGTTCGTTCATCAAGCACGAAATGTTAATTCTTAACATGCGCTCCTCTATGCACTTATCTATGTAAATCTCACTCACTGTTAAATTGCCCAAATGAGAGCAGGTTGAAAGCTCGATCCTCGAGGCTTGAGTGACAACATTAGCAAGAAGAAGAACAATTGCATGTTGAGTCCTCGCTTCTAACATGACTTTTTCTGCTGTGTTACTATTTTGTACAGGCAATTAAATGCCTGCTGCGCTGCCTGCTCTCTCTCTCTGTCACTCTCTTTCTCTCTCGGTCCGCTCTCTCTCTGGTTTATGTATGTATGTGTATTTAAACATAGTTGTATATTCCGCTCCATGGTAGTCGCCTGGCGCGTTTTGTGGCGTGTTAATTAACTCAATTACGATTACTTGCCGACGGTGGATGTGGATGTGGACGACGTTGCTGGCTGCACTTTTTGATAATTATAATATTTATAGCTGCCAGCCAGTCAGGCAGCCCAGTCATGGAATAAGGAAAGGAAATTTTCTTTGCTGCCGACATCGGCTGGAAAAACTCTAATTAAAGCAGCGGCAACGGCAACAATAAGTGTGACCATTTAATTTTATGACATTATCATGTGCAGTTATGTATATACATACATATGTATGTGTGTGTGTGTGTGTGTGTAAACAAACAAACATACATGTAAATGTATGTGTGCGTGTGCGTGTGTGTGCGTGTGCGTGTTTAACGGCATTGCGTGCTGCCAAAAGGGTTGCCAGGCTGCTTGCTGCACTTAATTGCAGGCAAAGTCGCAACTGCGATACGCTTGATCTTGGGGCGTTTGCCAGCTTAGCGTCCATTGTAAATGGCATTACAAAAATTATATGGCTTAGCTTCAAATTTATGGCCAAAACGAACGCTTTGGCCATATGTGTATTATGTGTGTGTGTGTGTGTGTGTGCGTGTGTGTGTGAAAATGTTGTGGAGCTCAAGCCAATATCAACCCCACCATCCATCAGCAGTAGCACCACCACCATCATCACCCACAATATAATTCGTAATTCGTCAAGGGTTGCGCTTTGATTTAATTACGCAAATCATTTGCATGTGAGACCACCACACACAACGGGGGTGCACAGCACGAGAGGGTGAGACGGGGAGAGGAGGAGGTAGCTCGCTGCAATCTGTGCATGTGTGACTACCAAAAGTGGAATTAACAAATATAATTTGTCAGGCTGGCAGACTGGCAGTCAGGCAGGCAGACTCGCAGTCAGGCAGGCAGGCAGGCAGGCAGGCAATAGGGGCACAAAAGCTCAACCCAACTGGGCACATCTCTCCCACTCTCCACTGCTCTCCACACATCACTCTACACTCTGTTGCACTCTCAAATGTCATTTACAATGTGCTCGACTCATCAACGTCAACATCAACAGCAACAACAACAACAACAATCGCTGCCGCTGCTACTGTTGCTGCTGCTGCTGCTGTTGCTGCTGCTGCTGCTGCTGCTGTCGACGTCTGCGTCTGAGTCTCAGGCAACGCTTTAAGTTGTCATGTTTTTGACAGTTTGTTTGCTAAATTGTTTTGTAACATGATTCAGACATAATGTTTTTATGTGAGCTGCTGCTGCTGCTGCTGCTGCTGCTGTTGTTGTTATTGTTTTTACAACAATAGATAGTATACAGTTGACAACAACAAAAACATGCAACGCTTTCAAGCGTGCAACATGTTGTCCATTAGTATTTTTACTAACAAGCAGCAGCAAAGCAGAAGAACCACATCCAGAAACGCAAACCAACTGTGCAGTGGCACAGTAGCACACACACACACACACACACACACACACACACACACACACATGCATGCATAGTTACATAGTTGCTCTAATGTGTTATGCAAATGGTAAGCGACGCAAAGAGCGTTGCCAACACTGCAAAAGGGGCACACACGCCAAGATGATTGGGATGGGAAGAGGGTGCAACCAATGTTGCTTACTATATATGGATAACGATTCTGCATTTTTTGGAGTTTTACTTTTTACACACATATTTCATGCAAGCCAAATCGTCATTGGAAATAAAAATTCTCACATCAATCGATTAAAATCATTTTGAATTCACTTGAATAAAAAAGAAAAAAACAAATTCAAAAGTTTTCAAATTTTTAAAGTCATTTTTTTGTCAAGCAAATAAAAAACTTGCTAAAAAAAAATAATAAGTTTCGACCAACCATTTCCTAATTCATGTTGGACTTCTATTAATTCAAGACCTTTGCAGGCATCATTTAAGATAAGTTTATTTCGGTCGAAAAAAAAGGAAAACCTTTATCAGACCATTGAAAGATCCGTTCAGTTATCAGATCAGTAAAGGTGAAATTTGTCATAGTTAATGTTCCATTTAACATGATCGACAACTGAACTACTGCCAATTGGGATGTGGTAGACTATGCAAAGATTAAGTGATGCGCTTCTCTGGTTAAGTTGCATGCAATGCGGCACAGCTGTTCTCACTCGTTGCGGCTTATTGACAAATTGTAAAAACCAATTGAAGCCAAATCCAATAGCCAGCCAGAGAGAGAGAGAGAGACTGGGGAGGGATGTGTAGGCAGGGCGCAGGGGGAAGGTGGCGGGGCGGTTTGCTGTTTGGAAAATGGATTCAATTCAAATCGGTTGCAAGTTCCAGCGGCGGGCCAAACTCATTTCCTTCACAAATTTGCGGCGACTTCCGCTCAGTTGTTGGCAGCAGCTTTGCCGCCGCACTGACAGCAATTGCTAATTTGCAATGCAAGCGACGCTATGCACACACACACACACACACACACACCCCTCCACTTACCCCCCGCAGCACTTGGCACCCCCCGCGCTCCATCCGTCGCACAGCCCACAACATCAGTTTAAATGCTTGGCGAATAATTTTTCGTTTGATTTTTGCTCGTTTTTTGCTCATTGCCAAACGTCTCTTTGTCCGCTGCTTTCGTCTACGTCTTCGTCTACGTCTTCGTCTTCGTCTTCGTCTGCGTCTTCGCCTGCGTCTTCGTCTGCGTCTGCGTCTTCTTGACATTTTCGTTTGTTGCTCTGCCAAATGCGAAAAAATGGCAATTAATTTTGTCAGTGTTGCATTTAATGGACCCACCTCTTGGGTCCACAGCAGGCGAGCGGACGGACGGACGAACGGACGGGGGAGGAGTGTGGCGAGCCGTAGGAGAAAAGTGTTGTCTCTCTGATTTTCTTTTGCCAGTGTTTGTCACTGCTGTTAGTTGTCGATATTTAATTACTTTTAATTGAACTTATCAGCTGAGTGTGACTAAGCTGCACAATTCACACATTTCACACGCCCCACAAAAATATGCACACATAACAATAAAAAAAAGATAAGAACCAGTCCGTCTTGGGCATGACGATGATTAAATACCCTTCTTGTGATCAGTTAATCTGTTGAAATATTATTAATTGTACAAAATAATATCTTTCAGAGTTTAGCCTGGATATCTTGCCAATCTTGGCAGCTTAACGATGTAGTGGTCCGACATCCTAAGCCACGACAAAGGCAGAACGACAGCTGAATATCAAGTTTCTTCAATTTAGCTGATAAAACTGAGCGATATATACATAAATAATACACACTGGAGTTGTGTATACTCCTCTAATAAAATCACAACAATAAAAAACAGAGACAGCAAAAATACCGCATTATCAATATACAGTGAGAGACAGCTTAAATCGACCAGTGTCAAAGAAAAAAAGTAATTGCCTGCAACTTATTTGGACCAGGTACATTGTGAACACCTGGGTGCAGGTGGGGAAACCTCAGTTTATTATTATTGGTGGTTAATACATGTACCTCCCATCGGCTTTTGGAATTTTTGAAAAATAATGAATAATTAGCTTATGGCTGGCAATTACTTTTTCCTTTGACACTGGTCGATTTAAGCTGTCTCTCACTGTACATCAAAATCGCCACAAAAAAAAAAATAAAAAGAGAATCTAATCTGAAGAATAACACCCGCAGAAATTAAGTACTGGTGGCAAGGTTCAAGTAGTATGCGTAAAACTGATTGGGAGTGTCGGGGAACCCAATCCCAATGGAATCATGTGAAGGTGAAGCACCTCAATCTAGACACAAGACAAGACTCGTATAACAAATTATAAGCCAAAGCGATCTTCTTTTATACCCTGTAAATGGGTAAGTTGGGTATAATGGTTTTGTGCAAATGTATGTAACAGACAGCAGGAAGCATCTCCGTTGCCATAAAGTATATATATATATATTCTTGATAAGGATCAACAGCCGAGTCGATATAAGCATGTCCGTCTGTCTGTCCAAGATTATAAGAGCTAGAGATTTGGAACATAGGTTCTCGAATACCAGACGCAGATCAAGTTTGCTTTATTTCATCGATAACTGCCACCGCTTCAGGAATATCGATACATTTCGATTTTCGATAGCGATTAATGCTACAATTTTAAAGACAGAATCTTCTAATTAATACATAATATGCATATGCTAAGAGTGATATATGATAAGTGTGGATAAAGAGTGGACCTGCTCATATTTAAAGGGGAAATTTATTTATCAACTGGGCCCAGGGTATGTCGTAGTCGAGCTCACTCGACTACAGCATTCTTACTTGTTTTAAATGGGAATTGTTGCAATGTGTTGCAAAACTGAATAGTTACATTAGTAATTGTAATAAAAAGTAATAACAATAAACAGTAATAAGTAATTGTAAGCCGTAAGCCCTTGAAAGTTGGTAATACCAGGAAAAAAAACAAACACCCAAAGTGGAAGCAATTTTTAAGCCCGTAGAAATGCGCGTTGACAAGCGGCTCATAATTTGCGGCTTAATTAGCCTTAAAATATGCGCAAGGTTTGGGCTTATTTGCTGACTGATTAAAATGCCTACTGGCATTATGGCTGATATAGTTTAGACGTTGTTGCTATTGTCTGTCTCTCACACTCTCTATCTCTTGTCGTTGAATTTATGACAGCATTTTGGCATAATAAACCGCTAAAGCTTACCAGACAAGATACGAGACGTATGGCAATGTCACAAGTGCCACAGTTAACGCTTAGCGAACGCTAAGCAACAAAGTTGCGAGCCTTAGTTCTTGCGATTCTCAACTCCTCAATTCTTTCTATATACATCTGTACATCTGTATACATATACGTATGTGACGAACGTTCGAGAAACTTACCTGGAAAGAGATCAAAATTAAATATTAATTACAATATGTTATTGTAAATAGATTGTAGAAACTATATATATATATATATATATATATTCATATAAAATGCAATACAAATTCGTAAAGTCTTCTGTACATCATTTCCAAATATGTATCTATATTTCTATGAATTGATCTGCCCCTGTTTTGTGTCAGTGTAGAACAAATATTGAGCTATTAATCTACCGTTTAAATCTCAAACAAGTTTAAATTCGAATTCGGGCTTAAATACACAAAAAAAAAAAAAGAACTCCCGAAATTGATGTACATGTGTATGTGCATGTACATACATCTGTCAATAGCACAAATCATGTTTGACACATCCATCAAGAGACGGCGGCAGTGATTGGTATTAATGTATATCCGTGTATGTGTGTACATATATGTATGTAACACATACATATGTAATTGGCTGACTGCCAAATGCAACGAGCATTCATTCACACTGATTCAAACTCATTCATTTACATTTACACACACTCACACATACACACGCTGCTGCCCACACCAGTCGATCAATCAGAAAACGTCACCAACGAGCAATATTATCAATTACATACATACACACATCCAGATCTAACTCAAAAGTCAGCTGCGATCTTATTCATTATTTTCACGCTTTCTAAAAACGCAAATTAATTGATTCATTTTAGGACAAGCACTTAAAGCAGAGCAACAACAACAACAACAACAACAACAACAACAGTAGCAGCAACGCACTTAAAAAACGTACAGAAAATAATTAAAAATAAACGCAATTGACCGAAATATGTTTTTTATATAGTTTTTTTTTTGAGTTCAAAACGAAACTTGTCACCGGCTTCGCTGCTGACGCCAGCGCTGACAGCACGCCGGCTAATTGGCATGCCGCTGATGCATACGTACATGTGTTTGTGTGTCTGTGTGCATGCTCGCTCTCGCTCGCTCTAATAACACTCTTTCGTACGCAATCGTTTTGCGTTTGCGCGCATTGCCATTTAAATTGTCCGGTTATTTCAATCGCTTCTCCCTATGCTAATTAGACATTGTGCCATTGTGGCATTACAGCTATGTTGGCTGCTTTGCCCAGCTCAGGCTCAAGCTCACGCTCATTCCCCCAAACTGAGTTGAGCATGACTCACCCTGTCACAATTAGCGTAACAGTGTGTGTGTGTGTGTGTGTGTATGTTGGCTTAACATAAAAGCTTAACAACATTTCCAATAAATAACGTTACCTATACTACTACATTACACTATTATCGTAAAAAAGAGCATAGAACTTGCGACTTTATTCGAATTCGACGCAGAGTATTGTAGTTTATAATAGAGTGCGCTGTTATTTGTTGCTGTTATTTGTTGCTGTTATTGGCTGCTGTTGCTGTTGCTGTTAGTGTTTGCAGTTTATTGCTGCTTTTAGGTTGGGTGCTTAGCAATTTGATTACTTATGCAAGTTGGATCGCGGCACATTTACATTTAACAAGGCAACAGCAAATTTTTATTAACAATAAATCAATTGCGAAGCGATCGCAACAGGCCGAAGGCAATTCAATTAAAATATACATATATAAATAATAATAACAAAAACAAAGCACATAAAAAAAAAAATAGAGAATCGTGATTGCCCACATAGAATTGAACAAATGTTGAAAAAAAAATATCAACACTAATTAGTTTGTTATTCTATTTAAATTAGACACACACACACACACACTCATGGGTAGTGGGTAGGGGAGGGGAAGGGGAAGGGGGAGGTGACGTCCGACCTCTAGTGACGTTGAAAAATTAATGAGAGCGCGAATTGTCTCCGTTCAGTGAAACTAATCGAATAAGAGGCCAGCAAAGAAGAAAAAAAAAAAAAAAGATAAGTAGAAATAAAAATAAACATGGAAATACAATTTATAATTATAAATACACACACACACACACACACAAGCAGACAAGCACTCAATCATTTAATTGTGCGCTTTGCTTTTTAATTGCATTTGCTGGCAGCAATTATTAATTACCAATTAATGCACTTGGCGCAGTTGCAGCACCAAAGGCAGGCACTAAAAGAAAGCAAATTATAAAAGAAATACAATGATAAATAAATTAAAGCAAACGAGCAGCTAAGAAAAAGGCGTTAATTAAAAAATATATTAAAGACTCGACTTTTGACGATTGCCGTAAATTTCATTTAAATACACATACACATACACACAAACAAACATACATATTTAATTGGCATAATAACAAAACTAATAAATCTCAGCATACTTGCACAAATACATTAATTAACAAATGTTGAAAGCAATAAAAATGGTATAAACTTAAAAAAAAAAACAATGTGGCAAGATTCTTGACACATTTCGAGAATGTTATTTGGCTATGGCTAAATAAACTAAACACCAATCGTGGAATGTCAAAAATAAACAATAAATTCATAAACAAAATCATTCATTGTTTATATTGTGACTTACAAAAACCAAACATTCAAATATAGCACTTCCAATTATTCCGAAAGATGGCGAATTATTTCATTTATAAATTGAAAGCCATAATTAATAAATTGTTGATTAATTAATTGTTGATTTTGTTGTTAATATAGGGCATAGGAAGCTACACAATATGGCTGCAAATCAGGGATGCAGAAAGTCAGAGACGAGAACGGAGCTGGGCAGCGGCACCAGGACTCCGACGAGCCAGAAGTCTTTTGGGTGGCGACAATCAAAAGCGAGTTAAGCAAGTAATATCCATGGCTCAGGATACTCATCACACCCTATTGACAGGACACTGTAGACTGAGAAGTCTAAGAACCAGGTTAGGAAGCGACGAGGAATCCTCAATGCACATCCTAGCAGAATGTGTCGCCTTAATTAGGAAAAGATGCAGCATCCCAGGGAAGCATGTCAGGAGGCCCAAGGACATAGAAACCCTCAACCCAACAAAGATTCTGGCCGTCGTGCAGAGGCTGGGACTGATGAAAGAGCTGTAGGCTCTGAAGGGGGCACAATAGACCTTATGGATCGCAGTGCTGGTTCCCCAATTATAATAATAATAATAATAATAATAATAATAATAATAATAATAATAAGTGATAGTTCAATAACAACAATTATGCACTTTCAGCTAGTGTCATTGTGACATTAATGGTGTAACACACACACACACACACACACACACACACACTCGAATGACTTACATTGTTGCAATTGCGTGATTCAAACGCCAAATGGGGAAAGGAGGTGTAGGTGCGGGGTGTGTGTGTGTGGGGGGGGGGAGGGCATACATGCAGTAATTAGCATTACTTGTCACTTAAATAGGTAAAATCAGGATTCAGTCCCAATGGCTGAGGATCGGTACCACCTACATACATACATCTATATACATATACATCTATATGTATATACGTTGCAATTTGCAACGTGCGACATTCAACTGGCTGCTAATTAGTGGCAAAAGCAAACTAAACTAAAGAACGCTCAACGCCCACGCGGATCTTTTTGCAATCTGTAGCTGTGGGCTGCTTGACTTGAGTTGTCGCTTGGGTTTTACGGCTTTTGGCATTTCTTAGTTTAGATGATAGGGTCTCCCTCTCTCCCTCTCTCTCTCTCTCTCTCTCGCTCTCTCTGTATGTGCGTGTGTTGTGGCATGGCCATAAATCTGAACCAGTCGCCTGTTTGCCTGCTTGGGTGTCGCTGTGTTCACTCATTAAGATGTGGCCCTCTTGCAAGTCGCAAGCTTCAATTCATACCTAGTGGCAGCTGCTTCTTCTTCGCCCTCATCCCGCCCCCTGCCACTTTGTCTTGTATACCCTTTTTGAGGTTATTATAATTTTAGCGTAACATGTGGAACGCATTGTAGGAGACGTCTCGGAACCCATAAACTATACAAATTGTTGATCAGTATCATTATATCTATGGATCATAAGTTCTACTTTCTGCATAAGTTCAAGTATTTTACTTGAAAAGCTAACTCGAGAACTTGCGATATCAGATCGGACCACAATATCGCATCGCTGTCATATAAACAATCGAACCTAAGATGCATTTGAGGCATTTCTGATACACTGTAACTGCACAAGTGTGGAATACTACTCTGCTCACGCTGCCATTTGTGAAACAGATCAAAATCATAATGTCAGCAGACTAACCCCGTTCCAGTAGGGTATGCATTCGTTGGTGTTGCCAAGATTGCTTTTTTTCTTGCCTGTTGTTCTTGTTTTTTGTCATAACATAATTAACGAAAATTGAAACAAGCACAGCGTCCACATTGTGTTTGCTTAGCTGGCCGCCCAGTTGGGGATTTGTTGGCCTTTGTCGCTGTTGCAGTTGCAGTTGCACTTGCATCTCCCCCCCTCCCCCATTCTTAACACAACAGCGTCTTCTCAGTCTTACATCGAGTTGCCCGCCTCCATGCCTGCCTGCCTGCCTGCCTGCCTGCCTGCCTGCCTGGCTGCCTGGCTGGCCTGGCGGGCGGGTTGGTTGGTTGGTTGGCTGGTTGGTTGGCTGGCTGGCTGGCTGGGCTGCCTGTTTAGTTGCTGTGTGTCACTGTAGGAATTTTAATGATGACTACTTTTAGACATACACGCCTCTCTGTTGCACCTACCCACCCCCCTGCCATTCATACCCCTCTCTCTTTGGCTGTATCATGCTCATTCTCTCCGATGTGTGTAGGCTTCTTAAAATGAAAAGCTTCTGCGCTAAGACATTAAGTAACACTGTGCAACAACAATGATAACAACAGCAACAACAACAACAACAATGATAACAACAACAACAACAATTGTATTCTGTATGCTGTTCGTCACTTGATTGTTTCATTTGTTAATTGACATCATTGTTTCAGTATTCATTCCGAGATTTCGATTATTTTGTGGCTGAGCTACATCATTGTTACTATTATATATTCTCAGTTCCAATAGCGATCTGAAGTGCAAGTATATATTTTTTATATTTTCTTCAATACTGCAATTTTAGAAAGGGCAAAAGCTTTTCGATTTTTGGAAAGCAGATAGAGACTATTTCATTCAATCGATAATAATCGATAACAAAATGTATTCTCATGCTGTCTCCGCTAGAGTAATCGAAATTGTTTTTGAGTATTCAAATATTATTAACTTCAAATTTATTTGTACGATCAGTAGGCCAAAAGTTCAAACATTTGAAGCCTAAGAAGTTAGGATACAAAAATAAGGAATTGAGATACAAAAATAATAAAATCGAAATAATTGTTAATTCCAAAAATAACAAGAATCTTTCCTATTCTTTTTCGTTATATTTTTTTTTTCTAATTTTCTTGCTAGTTTTCGATTGGGATTAATTGAAAGCTCGCATGTGTTGCACAGTGTAATGATGAAAATGTGTTAATACGCGGCAAGCTATTGCTTATCCCCAGACCCAAGACGCACTGGCGACAACCACAAAGAAGAAGACGAAGACGAAGAAGAAGAAGAAGACGAAGACGAAGACGAAGACGAAGACGAAGAGGAAGGAGTCGAAGAGGACGAAGACGAAGATGAAGACGCAGGAAGAAGCTTTACAACTCAGTTTGCGGCGCGCAAATATTGACTTAATTGTAGTAATGATGCATGTAGCACTACTTATAGATGAAGACGTTGTTATTGTTGTTGTTTGTTGTTTGTTGTTTTTGTGCTTGCTGTTTGTTGTTGTGCTACGTGTGGCTGCTATAAATGCTAATGACTGCACTAAATGGCCCATTTGCGTTGCATTGTTTGTTGTTTGTTGGCATTTGGCATTCATTCATTGCAATTATCGAGTTGCGTTTGAGTTTTGTTTTAGTTTCAGTTTTAGACGACTGAGTCTTAGTCTTAGTCCGCCGTTGGCTGTCGGCCTCTAGACGCAATTCTCGCAAGCGGCTGCAGTTGGCCGAGTTGTAATTAAAAAAGAAAAAGAAAAAAAACAACAAAAAAAAAAAAAAAAAAACAGGGGTATAAACATCGTTGTCAGACAGGCACATAGACGGTAAAGCTGGCTAATTGGCAACTGGGTGCCCGAGTCAACAGTTGCCAGTTGCTGCCAACCAATCCATGGCCTGCATCGATAATTGGCTAAACGCTAACTGCGATCTCTGCAAGAGCACATAGCTAGCTGCCTGGCCAACTCGCTAGCTGGCTGGCTAACTGGGTGCGTCTCTAGCCAGCCCCAAAGACAACTCTGGCCAAGTGATGAGCTCAGCTAAGCTGAGCTGAGCTGATCTGAGCTGAGCTGAGTTGAGCACATGCCGCGTTGATCTATGCCGAGATCCCAGGAGTATCAGCTCAATGCGCGAAAGTCAATGCAATTCCAAACTTGAAGTGTTCCTCTAATTAAACTAATTAATCTAATTAACATCGTGTTTGCAGCCATACACAAATTTTCAAGGAAATGGATTAGAATTCAAAATCAATGTGACCAGAGACTGACAGTTTTCGAAAAATGCATTTTTCCATTTATTTATTTAATGTGAATTAAAAATAGTTTATAATTAAGTCTAGACTAAGAAAATTAAACGATAAATTACAAAATTAAAATGAAAAAAGAGTACAATCAAAATATGGATTTAACGGATACGGATAACGGATAGTTCACAATAATTAAAATACTAACTTGGTTAATCGGAAGTTGAGCAGTTAAAACTGGCATTTATTTTATATGCCAAGTGGCAAGTGGCAAGTGTCAAGTGTCAAGTGTCAAGTTAAGAAACAATTTTTGTTTTAGTTTGGCAACAATTCCAAGGCTAATGGCCAAGTACATGATAACTGAATAAACTGAAATATTGTTCAGAGAGACACACACACGCAATTGTCAGAATCGGAGTAAGCCCCGATTAGTAATCGGCGCAGCTTAAACACTGGCATTATGTATTCTGTATACGAGCACGAACTATACTATGAAAGACAGGGTATTTAATGTTCATCATGCCGTTTGTTATTCGTTTTTTTTTTTATCGACTGTCAATGACTTAAGTGCAAGTCTATGTAATCAAAAGTGCTACAAATCGGAGCAACATGCAACGCAATCAGCGCTGAGTCAGTTCAAATTTGCCTCTCTCTCTCTCTCTATCTCTCTATCTCTCTCTCTCCAATTTGAATAATATTATTTTTAAATGCATATATACATAAACTTTAATAGCTTCGCTGTTCAATATAAATCATGTCAATTTGCATGTCGTTTTTTTTTTTTTCTTTCTATTTTTTTTTCTTTTTGTTTTCCAATTAAAAATTGCGATTTAATCACACCTAAATTAGATTAGAACACTGCTCACTTAGTAGCTATACATATAGAGAGACGGTATATCATTAATCAATCGGAATCTTAATCAACATCTGCATTAGCGGAATGTCTGAAACCTGTCATTAAATAGCTAATTTCAGCAGCGTTTTTTGTTGTTGCTGTTTTTTATTTCAACTTGCTGCTCATCAATTGTTGCTTATTAGGGTCAGCGGTGAAGGCGCCTATTAAAAAACAGCAAACAGCTGTTTACACAGCACTTCATTATATATATATAGTACATATAGTATATATAGTATATGGGAAATGAGAATTGAATAGTCTTTAAATTAAGTATTTTGATCAATGCTGCCAAATGAAACTTGTGCATATTAATTGCACTTTTGAATACACAAAATTAAAATTGAAATTTCGTGGCATAAAATTAGTAAAAGTTGGGCAAAAAAAACGGCAAACAATCTGATTAAATGACCATACTAAATGATGCTCATTAGCACAAGAAACGTGAGCAGCACACGAAATGCGACAAATGTGCTCAAACTTGAAATCAAACCAAAAACACATCAATCAAAAACAAAACCAAAATTAATCAAACCATTTGTTATTTTCTTTTGTGTGTGTGTGTGTGTGTGTGTGTGTGTGTGTGTCACGCAATTCGCTGCAAAATTCAAATTTCAAAAAAATAACAACAAAAACATTGATGATTGGCAACATTGTCGGGCCTTTTAAATAGGCTTAATTAAAATACATAAAAATTGTTGTTGCTATTTTTGCAGTTCGTGTAATTGTCATTATTGCTGTTGGCAACAGCTGCCAGGCCTGTTGTTGTTGTTGTTGTTGCTGTTGTTGCAATTGCTGTTGCTGTTGATGTTGCTGTTGGTGGTGTTGTTGCCACTAATGCAATTTGGTTCAGCTGCCAGCGCCCCGAAATGGTCTAATTAAAATGATCGCCGGTTGCCTTCGACGGGCCAACCAATGTGACGCCCTATGTGTATATACCCTGCATGCAATGCCTGCAATGGGTATAACACAACTTTGTTGCAGTTGTTGCAAAACCTTCGATGGACTTTAACTAGTATACACATACACATACATATATAAATGTTTATTTAATGACCAGACAGTGTTCAGTTTAGATTTTCAACTTTATGCAGGGCATTTGTAAGTCGCTAATTTGGGTCTGGCAACACCTCAAATTTTGATGTTTGTTGCTTAATTAAAGCAATCAAATTTAGGAGCAAACCGTCGGCGGGGCTGTAAACAATTTGTGCCAATTGTTATTGCTATTATTGTGCATTTTGCTATTGTTATTAATCTTATTATTGTTGTTGTTGTTGTTGTTATGCCTGGTTTGTATGTGTGTGTGCGTTGCAGTTGCAGTTGCATAAAATAAAATTAAATTATGCGCATGGCTTAATGCATTTTCTCTAAATTCATGTTCCCCATATATACATATATATATATATATATATATATGTGTGTGTGTGTGTATTTGCATGTGTGCAGAATGCATTACTTAGTCAAGAAACGCACCCAAATCTAAGCCAAGTCAGTCACCCACTGGCAACATCATTTTATGATGCCCCAGTTGCCGTTGATGTTGTTATTGTTGTTGCTGTTGTTGTTGCTACTATTGTTGTTGCTGTTGTTGTTGCTGCTGTTGTTGTTGCTGTTGTTGTTGTCGTTGTTGTTGTTATGCTAATGCAAATAA